>CANSNZ010001317.1:0-177338 GCA_947646795.1 Beta lomatogona
CATGTTACTTGATTATTATATGAAAAATATGTCAATTGGGCGATAGATTGTTCGTATGTTGTTTCGTACTTTTTGTCATTCTTACTAATACCTAGTTAGAAATATTATTGATGCTTGATATGATACATTGTAGATTTTGTAAAAAGTAAGTAGGCAAGATAAAAATATGTAAATTATTGAGGCCAGTTTGTCGGTTAATATCTCAACTTTTCATAGTGCACATTCTTCCTAATCCATAGTTAAAGTCATTATTAATTCGAATATGTAAATAAATGTAGGTTTTATGTAAAAGTAAGTAGGCAAGATAAAAATATAATAATTGTAAGAGTAGTTTTGGATTTTGCAGAAGCTCGTCTTTTCATGATTTAGTGATTCATTTATAGGAATATATTTGCCTAAAAGATAGAGTTGGCGAAATATGGAAGAATTAGATACATTTTTATGAGACTGTTCCAAATACATGCATGCACCTGATTGAGGGGAGTAGATTAGTGAATATTCGAAAGTATGGATTACATCTGAAGATTAATTGTGTTAATTGTAATCAAATATATGGAAAATGTGATGGATTACCACTATCATTAATTACCAGGGTTGAGTTGTTGGCATAATTAATTCTAGTTTAGAGAAGTTCTCCGGGACTAGTGCAAGGATAAACCCTCTATTGTTTTGTATATCCATATAATTAGATGGAGACCTCTCCTCATGAGCAAATCAAATCTCTCTCAGATATTTATATTATAGACTAAAGTTACATCCAGCCCACTTCCTAATCACGGGAAATGATGGAAGACTAATGGTAAGCTTAGATAGCTGACCTTTAATTTCATTGCCATTTTGACCGAATAATAAAAGTTCTCCGCTATTAAATGAGTTCTAAATTTTGGCTCTCTTGGCGGTGGCACCTTTGCCCCGATATATTGATAGGACCACCTTAACATGTTAGAAAAGATTTTATTAGAAATGGCTTTTTAATATTATCCTTTGTCCGAGTATTTGTAATAATTCCTTTTAGTTATTAGGTTAAGGGTAATGCAGGAGTAAGGAAAATTTTTGTTTATTAATATTATTATCTTGCAAGATCCCATAACCCATAATATTACTTTTCATTCTACCGTAGTTTAAAGCATTTCTCCTCAAGCGAGAAATCATGAGATCAAACATATTCTGTAGTTTCTATTTTTCATATATGTGGATTACATGGAGTAAAACACCCTTAGTAGAGAGCTGCATTAGCTGCGTTCACTTGTTTAGGAGCGCATTTCAATCAATTATTCTGATGAATTATTGGATAGTAATCTTGTTAAAGTAAATTGTCAAAGTAGCTTTCCAAGTACACTATAAAAGTTGCAGCATCACTGGTTGCTAGTTAATAAAGACAAAATAAAGGATTATTTGATTTTAATAATCTGGCCTTTTGGCGGGTCATAAATAATAGAAGCGGCCTTTTGATTATTAACGTAAAATGACACCTTCCGGCCCCAGTCAGCTGGGTAGGTCAAAGCAGGTTATAAAGCCCGAAGAATAGTGGAAATGGGACACGTGTCCGCATAATAATTAGTTCCATAAACAAATTTTGTAAAAAGATTTCCAAACAGATTAAAAGAAGATAAAGCCCCCACAACCTCTCCCGGCCTGCCCTTCCCCACCACGACGCATATATATCTACCTTTGACCACCTACTGCGCCTTTCTTTCCTCACCGTAAGATTCCACCTCGTACCTCGCCCACACCCAAGTGCTTACACTTTGCCTTCCATTGACTTGCTATTATTCCAGAAGGTTCCCTCCATAGTGTGCCACTGTTCTTCCTCTTTCAAGACTTAGTATGTAGTGGTTTTCGGGGTCGGGGAGGTGGGTGGAGATCGGGGATGGAGGGGTGGATTTGGTGATATGTGGACAAGTGTGGTCAGAGATGGCGGAGAGAGAAAAAAAAGAGGGGAAGTTTGTGGTAGTTCGGGAAGGAGGGATGAGGTGGGAGGTGGCTGGGGAAGGGTTATGGAAGTAGGTGAGGAGGGAAAGGGAGGAGGATTAAATAAATTGGTGAGGGGAAGGAGAGGAGAGAATTATTTGGCGATAATTTGGGGAAGGGGAGAGGATGAGGGTGTCGTGCTGGGGGGAGGGGAGGGAGGGGGTGGCAGTGTTTGGGGAGGGAGGAGGAGGGGTGGCGGTGGGTGGGGGGAGGGGGTGGGTTTAGTTTAGGTTTTATTAAAGTTTATTTAATATTATTAATTAGGATCAAAGTTGTTAATGGGTTTCAATTAAAAAATTACAATTTCTTCGATCATAGGTCAACTTGACCTCCCAGTAGGTATTAGGGTATAAGGTTGTGCTGTTGGCGGAATAATCCAAGGATTCTTGTTATTCAGGAATGGCGAAGGTTGAGGTATTAAAATCAAATAATCCATAAAATATATATTACCGTTCATGAAGCCACCTCATCATTGTTTAGCTTTTCTAGAACAATGTTAGTACTAAATCTTACCATAATGACACTAACTATAATAACCCAACTTGATAACTTAGATCAACTACTTGACTACTAAAACAACTATCTACTAGTTTTACTTCGGACTCATTGTAAAATGAAAAAAAATTATCCTCTTGCTAGCTTTCATTTCATGTATATAGAGGCAAATGAGCACCTTAGGAAAAACAAATTAAAATAGGTCATTCACATGTTTTGTGTACATCATGATAATTTTTTTCTCTACTCAAATAATGTCATTTCCTTGGTTTATCCTTATCCTCACAATGCTTTACATGCTACTCCACGTCATTTGCAGAAGATCAAATGCATGTCCATCATCGTCGATCCGATTAGGTCATGGAAACTTTTAAAAAATGTACAACATGCAATCGATTCAGATTCCTTCTGAATGATAACGAGTGGATAGAAATTCAAATTAGAGCTGGTGTCTACCGGTAGAATTTTAAATTATTACTAGTTTTTTTTTCTTCACTATTTCTCTCATACCTTTTTTAAAACATCTCTTCCTTAAAAGATTGTGAGATTGTATATTTCTACAGAGTTACGTATCTGGATTTTGCATAGTGAAGTCTTATTTTAAGGACGAGGTTTTTATTTTTACATCAGCTATCTTGTGTTTTGGTCTGCCATATAGAATTACCTCGTGTTCTTTCTTATTCATTTTAGTGTTTTCACTCATTTCAATTTTCACTTTTCTTTTTTTTTTTTGTTTGATGACGAAGCTAAAAGGTTGATAGACTATATAGCTAAGTTTCATATTAAGATTTTGTGTAGTAAAATTACTTAAAAGTTAGGGAAATTCCCATTGATGAGCTCCTATTTTTGAGATTTCCCAAAAAAAAAAGATTCAACCTTTTTCTTCCCATTGCTAGGCCTCGGTTTACCTAATTTACTCAAATGTAGCATTAACGTTAATTTCATGTTTAGTTTTAATACTTCTATTAAGTTTTTGTCTAACCCTACTAACCATGATTTATTTAGGTCAATGAGTAGGTTAATATTAATTTTTATCATGAATCGACCTATCTTGGTATCTTTGGTATTAGTATGCATACTCTTCATATGCTTTTCTAATAAAGTGAGAGACTCACTATTATTGGACTTTTGAATAAATTTACGGTGATAGAGTAAGAAGATGAATTTGCATGGAATTTATTTTTATTTATTAAAAAAGAACAAGGAAGGTGAGTGACGGGCCGTCACAAGGCAACACATTCCATAATGGTGGGAAGGGGAGGTTAGGCACTTAGTTGGAGGAATGTCAAATTAAATTGGAGGAAAAATATTTGTTAGTTAGTTGGGAGTCTAGACCTAAATAAATCATGGTTAGTAGGGCTTAGATCAAAACTTAAGCGGAAGTATCAAAACTAAACATAAAATTAACAATTAAGCCTCATTAGTGCTACCATTGGGTAAATTAGGAAAACTAAGGCTAGCAATGGGAAAAAAAAAAAGTTGAATCTACAATTGGGAATTTCCTAAAAGTTATGGGCCCTTTCAGCATCATTGTAAATTTCCAGTTTTTGTTTTATGAATATAAAAGTCATATGATATAACTTATAAGGGATATAATAAATCAAAATTAGTTATACTTTATCTTAAACATGTCGATTATGGCCGACAACCAAAAGCTGGAAGCTACTTTTTCGATTTTCATATTTTTATTTTTGGTTTTTAAAAAAAAAAAAAAAGAAAACTGAAAATGAAAAACGATACGAGCCCTAGCTAAGATAAATAGATAATTAGGTAATTAATGTTGGTAGCATTATTGTTGTAAATTTGTCCCTAATAATCTAAGGACGGAGTACTAGTGTGATTGATGTATACGTTGTTTAGGGATTCAGTAATTTGTTGTACGTGCAGTGAAAAGGTAACGATCGGTTTCAACAAGCCATACATAAGCCTAGTTGGGGAGGAAGAAACAGCACTATAATACAATGGTGGGATGGAGGGGGCAGCGAGACACTTGAGTATGCAACGTTTTCAGTGTATTCAAACAACTTCGTTGCAAGGAACATTACTTTCAAGGTATTCACAATCTCTCTTGATTGAGGTTGAGGTGGTGGAGTAGTGGCGTCGGCTCTCCACCTCGTATCCACAGGTCCAGAGATCGAAAGCTCGTGAGGTTCGACTTGAGGATTTTCATATCCTCTCAGTGAGTAACTTCTTCTTCTTGCCAAAAAAAAAAACTCTCTCTTGATTTAGTTTTTAATAAAGGTTGAAATTACATAAACATAATGCATAGGCATGCAGGTTTACCAAACAAAATGTATAGGCATGTATCATGTTGGCATCTAATTAAGAGAGTGCAACATCTCGCATATCTCACTATTAAAATATTTAAGGAGCATTTTTCAGAAATTAATGCAAAATATGTTTCCCAAAACCGTGTTTTTCCTTTATGCAAATTCTTAGGAAAGACACTTTGAATTTTTTTTTGAGGGGAAAGACACTTTGATTGTGAGAATGTCAATTGGTTAAACAAACTAAAAGTTATAAAAGTAGGTAAAATGTTAAATAACTATACGATAGTAGTATTTAGAAGTTAATTAATTTGAAAGAAAATTTGATAATTAGTTAAGAGAAAAACGGTAAAAAGTTAGGTGGTCTTACTAAAAATTTTAATGTTCATTTGCTGTTTCCAAAACATAAATTTATCATTACATATCTTTCTCAAAAATTTGTCGAAATTACCTTATGTAAACATTTTTTTGCAAAAAACTACTTTATAAGAAAAAATGTTGTAAGAAACTATTTTTCAGGATAAAATGTTGTAAGAAGCTAATTTTTGTTGTAATCCTGGAATTGACCATTCTCTCTGTCGTTGACCTTTTCGATTGTTTCTTCTCTTTATTTACACCCAAATCTCCCACAAATCATATTTTATTACCGATTTTCAAAGAGAATGTAAATTTTGGTGGAAATGGAGGGAAAAGAAGGGAAATAAGCTAAGAGATAGAAGGGCAGCGCCAAAATGAGGTTAATTGCTAAAATCTAGTTGAAGGTAGCTTTTTACAATATTTTTGTTTTATTTTTACAACTTTTTTAGATAAGGTAGCATTTTACAAAAAAAACGTTTTTATAAGGTAGTTTCTAACAAATTATCACTTTTTTATTATATTTATCAATTATCATGTTCGTTTACCTTTTAAGTTCATCAATCTTGAACTTTTTTTTGGCTGGGTTTACTCAATTGGTTTTGATTATATATATACCCGATATTTTCAGAACACATATCATCCTGACATAATATCCCAAGCTCCAGCAGTTTTAGTATATGGAGATAAAATTGCGTTCTATGAATGTGGGTTTATTGGTGTTCCAAGGCACATTGACTGATTTTACAGGACGTCACTTGTTTGAAGGGTGTTATATTGAAGGTTATGTTGATTTCATTTGGGGCTATGGACAGTCCATGTATCATGTACGTCCACTTCACTCTCTTTCTACTTTCTTGTTCCTATGTAAAATCGGGATGATAACTAGTAATCTAGCCTCAAAATGGCAATGTAACAACTTGAAACAATAACTAGTTATCTCTTATATCAGGAATTTGTATTACAACGTTCACAAATATGTAATATCTTTGCTATATTGTGTAGGGATGCATAATAAATGTGACAAGTGGAGTTTATAATGATAGAATATATGGTGCTGGTTACATAACAGCACAAGGTAGGGAAAATATGGACGACAGCAATGGATTTGTGTTCAAATATTGTACGATTTTAGGTACATCCCTTGCATATCTTGGGAGACCATACCAAAGTTACTCCAGAGTTGTCTTTTACAAAGTTACTTCTCTGATGTTGTTGTTCCTCAGGGATGGAATCCTTCCTTCACTCTTGGCCATGAGTAAGAGTTTCTCTATACCCTTATATGTTACTTAGTTCTTTGTAGTTTTTTGATGAGTGTTGAAAAAATCGCCTTCTTCAAAGTATTGGATTAGCATTTAAGAGATATATTTATCATGATTTGTACAATGAAGATGTTAATTTTTTTTTTGTTTGAATAGTGTAGATGTTAATTTTAAGATAGGATCAATTGATATATTTGAACTTGATGATGAGTTATCACAGAAAGATAGATTGAAGTATAAATTATGTTATGACATAGTGGTTTTAGTCTTTTTTAGACTTTTAATAATGCTCGAAATATGAGTTTCAAGCATCTAAAGCACGGGAAGAATGGGAATATAACACCCATATTCTACTTCAACATCATCATAAACTTCTTCTTTTTCACTCATAGATGTCTAAATTGTCAACTTTGAAACTATTAAATTCACTATTATCCACATAATTAAGTTCATAGTTCAGTTTCTATTATACATTCAAGCCATTATTTTTATTTTGTCAAATTTTCGTCCAAAAAGATCTATATTGAGATGGTAAAGTCGTGGAATCGTAAATAATAAGTGATCATGGTGGTGTTTTCAATCAATTGCCTAAAGGTCATGCTCCAATATCAGTTAATCATTGTCACATTCTATTGAAAGACGTAGAGAGTACTTGTTTACTTATCGAGAAGATTTAAATATGACAAGTAGTTTGGTGTTTATGTGTGGAGCTGCAGAGGTTCAGTAACACATGATGAAGTGGAGTGCACAGGACCAGGTTCAGACACTTCTCAGCGAGTAAAGTGGGGAAGAAGCCTAAGTTCTGAAGAATTGAATTACCTCTTAAACCCCAACACATTCATCAACCAGGATAATTGGATTGAGAACCAGCCTTTCCACACTACGAGAATGCTTCCAAAGTTCTTCACACCAACAACAACCACCACGAAGGAACTCCGGCGACAGAATTCCATTATCGCGCTCATTTCCTTTCGCCCATCCTCGAGGGCTGATTAAGGCATCCCCTAACCAAGTTCTCGTTTGTGTAAATTTCAAAATTACTTATTTTTTTAGCTAGGACTATATGCGTTGTTATTGATTGATTTGTTAAAACTGAAAAGACTACATGTCGTAATTCAATGATCAACACAAAACTTGCTTTAGCATCATGTTCATGTGATTGTTGATGGCTATTTGGACAGTGGAAAACATTTCAAATTTTGTTTTTCCGTATAGGCAGACTATAGAGCTGTGATTAGCATCTATCTAGTGGAATCATTAAAGACTTCATCAGGCGTTTTTGGTACTCGTCTACAAGTAAATGGTACCATTTGCAAGAAAAATCGGTACCATTTGAGTGTATAATGTTATTGCTATATGTATGTTGCTAACTTGGTACTTAATCTAGTAGCAATCAAATACTTTTTTTTTTTTGGTTAAAACGGCATAGCAAAATCTCATAAACTACTTAAAAAGTTTAGTACAATCATCGAAATAATATTAGTGCAATAATTAGGGGGATGGGGCAACTCCTAACAACATTCCGATTCATATCCAAAAATCTGCCGTCGCACGCCATAGCATCAGCTACCTTGTTCCACTCACGCTTCATGAACATGCACTTCACCTTATGGAATTCTGAAACATTTCCTGCACTCTAACTAGGGGTGTCCAAAACGGGTTCTCAACGAGAATGCAGGTATACCCACGGTGAACCGGTCGGACCGGACAGTCGGGATTCGATTGTCGGTGCCCCGGGTCATGATTGGTCGGGTTTTTGTTCAAGTGGGTCGAACACATTTGAATCATTGGATTCCCAGTGCCGGCCAGGTCGGGCGTTCCATTTACAAGTCGATCCATTCCGGATATGATCGCCGTTGACATTTTTTTTGCCGGGTTTTGCGCAGGTCGTATTTAGGTTTCATGTACGGTTGAGTTAAGTCAAATGTACTCGGGTTGAATTAGTAATGACCTTAGTTCGATCATTGTGAAACATCGGGTCCATTCGCTATTGAACGTCGACTCAACTTCGGGTAACTCCCGATCGGGCCATCTTGAATTTGTTATGGATTTTGTAAACGAATCATATTAATAAAAGTATTAAGATCGACATATATATACATATGTGTGTGTGCGATAAATATATGGATGACAACGAAAAACCAATAAAAACACTATATTGATTACCGTGATGTTTAGTGTATTCTCTAACTCAACTCTTATTTCGAATAATCAAGCTACGTAAAACCACTCTAATAAATAGAGGAGTAGAACGACTCTTCATATGTTTTAATATTATATATTATAACCAACGACAATAATAACGAGTAGGCGATCGATTCCAAACTTTATATAAATGATTTATTATTATAAGCATTATGATTGATATATAAGTTTGTAATTAGTTATGATGGTAATGAGAATAATAATACTAATAAACATAAAGCGACAATGATAATAGGTAAAAATACAAATAATAATTGTAATAGTAACAAGGCCAACAATAGCAATAGTAATAGAAATAAGAACATGAATACTAACAATAACAATATAAATACTAACTAACTAACAATAGCAATAGTATTGATACTATTTTGAATTTGTAATAGTGAATTTGTAAAAATACAAATAAGAACGGGAATACTAACAATAACAATAACAATAACAATAACAATAACAATATAAATAATAATATGTTGAATCATTTTAATATAAGATTGATATCAAAATAATTGTAAAACCAATCTAATACTCTATTGATTATAAATTAGTATAACGACTCTTAATATTTTATAATGCTATAACAAATGACAATCATACATTCATATGTTTACAACGACGGTTCATATGAGGCTTAAGTGATTATAACGAGGGTTCATATGTTGCACAATAATAATAATAATAAATTATACGCCCAAATCATTATCCCTATAAAAGCTAACCATAACTTATTAAAATAAGTTAGCTGTTAACAAGTAACAATCATAAGTAAAATAGTAGTAGTTAACAAGTACTTACTAGTTACTAAATAGTAACTTGTTAACAACCATATAGTTTAATACTAGTATAAGATTAAGAACCATAACACTCCCTTATCTTTATAAGTTATACGATTATTTAAGTTAATTGTTTTTATGTTATACTATAGTTTTAATACAAGTATAGTATTTATGGTCTTCTCTTAACTTTGTATATATATGTGACTATAAAGAAACTATTTTATCGGTAGGCTTATATATGTTAGTAATAGTAATATTAATAATAATGTTAACAATAGCAATAGTAATACAAATAAGAACAGGGGAATACTAACAATAACAATAACAATATAAATACTAATAGTAATAGTAGCAACAATGCTAATAATAGCAATTACAATAACAAACATATGTATTATGTTGTGACTATGTATGATAAAGTATAAATAAACTATTTTATCAATATGTTTAATCATTTTAGTATAAAATTGGTATCAAAATAATTGTAAAACCAATCTAATACTCTATTGATTATGAATTAGTATAACGACTCTTGATGTTAACAAGTAGAATCAATAAGTTAGCTGTTAACAAGTAAAATCAATAAGTTAGCTGGTAACAAGTAACAAAACCATAAGTAAATAAGTTAACAAGTACTTACTAGTTACTAAGTAATTACTTGTTAACAACCATATGACAACTTAACACTTAAGTTACTCTTGTCTTTGTAAGTTATAAGATTATTTAAGTTAATTGTCTTTATGTTATACTATAATTTAATACTAGTATAGTGTTTTATGATATAAATTGTGAAATTTTTATTACTACTATAAGTAATTATAGTTATTATTTGAAAAATGGGATTATAGGGTATGAGATGCGGGGTTTAGCGTTTAGGGATTTGGAGCATGGGGTAGTTGCTTTGGATAATAATTTGGTAGGATTATTTGTTTTCTTAAGGCAAAATTCAAAACCATCTAATAAGCAATATCTAAGCGGTTGGATCATTACAATCGAGGGCACACAAGAAAACAACACAAAGCACACGGATCATAAATATTAGCCGTTGGATAGAAGCCATAAAACAAAGCGGAACCGTTAGATCGTCCTTAACCTATCACCTTCATCCTTACCGTAGTTCCGTCTCTCCCGTAACCCATCTTTCCCACCCAAAACTCCCCACTCTTTTCCTCTCTTCTCTCGTTGCTCCCTCCCTCCCTCCCTCCGTCCTTCTTGCCGGGTCGGCTACCACCATCCTACGCGCAACCTTGCTTCCTTTCCTCCCTTTATCGATGTTCTCTTTCTCTCTCCCTCCCCACATCGCGCCACCACCCGAGCCACTAATGTCACTCTCCCGGGAAACCTATTCGAAAATAACAATTCGAAATTACATCTAAGAGGAGAGAGAAAGAGAAGTAACGATAGTGATGTCATCGTCGAGAGATTGGAGCATCTTCTCCACGCCTTTAGGGCCAAGAGAAGAAGCAGAAGGAGACGGCGGCGGCTTTACCGGCGAAAATGTTGGCCTTTTGAGCCTCTAAACCTCACAAGCGAGTCATAGATTCTTGCTCCCGAAGTATAATTGAAGGGCGTCCATATTCATCGAACGCCCAACGCCATTGTTGTTGGTGAGCTAGATCGGTTGCGAGAGGAAGAAGAAGAAGGTGCAACAATGGCGACGAAGTTGAGGTAGGAGTGATGGAGAGAGAAGAGAGGGTGTTATAGATGCGGGTTGGTGGTGTCGTTGGGTTTGTGGAGGAGAGCGATCTTTGGTGGTGGTGTCGTTGGGTTGCTCGTTTTAGATCTAGGGTTTCGGATTTTACGTTTTTTTTAAAAAAAATTTCGAGATTGTTTTGTAATTTCACTAATTGTTTTTTTGTTATTTTTCATTTTAATGTGTGTAATTTTTTTTGTAATTTTTAAATTTGTGTAATTGTTTTGTTGCTAGGCGTGAGTGAGTTGGCAATCAAGATAGGAAGCAAAAGATCCCAAACCGGCGATTTTAAAAGATCATCAAGATCGACCATCCAATTTACTCTAATTTTAGTAAAATACTCACATCTTTCAAGGTATTATAGCTTATAATAATAAGTTTAATAAAAAAAATCAAAGTAAAAATAATTGACTTGTGAATTCAAGTACAATTTGATCTAGATAATAATAAATTAATTTGGTTACAAAATAGTTTTGGTTGAGTGAAGTTTGGTTTTTAATTAAAATCAGTCAAGTTCAACTCAATTTTTGTTCAATTTAGTTTTAGTAAAAATAATTGAGAATGTAATTTATTTTTTTATTAAATTATTATTAAATGTAAGTAATTTTATAAATTACCATATTGAAATGATTTTGTAGATATAGAAAAATAATTGAATTTTTAGTAATTTTGTTGAGTTTAGTCGTCAAAATAAGTTGGTTTGAAAAATTGCGTCAAATTAGGTAGATTTTTTTTTAGATCAATTAGAATTGGAGTTGAACCGGGTATTTCTTGGGCCCTAAGTGGATTTTGGGTTAATATACGGTTTAGTTCGGTCGGGTTCGGGTTTGAATGCGGGTACGTGTGGTTAGGTCAGAATATAATCTTGGCGGGTCTTGGTCAGTGCAGGTAATCCCGAGGTCGGGTTTCGGTCGAGTGCGGAGCCCGACCCTCGAGAGTCGAACCGGGTTCAAGTCGGGGTTAGTATCGGGTTGACCCGGTCGGGTGCATTTCGACACCCCCAACTCCTAACCATATTAGCATATAAATCATAACTCTTCTTGATTAATGCGTTTGATGGCGTTACGGCAGATCGCGACACTAGGACTAGATGAGTAATGTATTCCCTCTTAGCAAGGTGGAGTCCCTCACTAGATCGCATGAAGCTCCGCCATAAGAATATATGTAACCATAATTGACCTTTGACATCCCAAAATCCAATCACCTACACTATTTCGAAGACAAGCAGCCACACAACAAGGCTTGAGAGGGTCGGTCATTGAGGCGTCTACATGCACGACATATTCCCCGGGCATGGGTGATAAATGATGGAGGCGAGAGAAGCAAGTTAGAAATTTTTGGATTAAGAGGTTTGGACGATATGAACTCCCGTACGCTAAAAGGACACTTTCCGAACAAACACAACGGGGACTTAGGTGAGCAACATCTTGGAAGAATTTTTTCTATTGCGAGCCAACCATAACTCATAACAAATAAATGGGAAAATCTCCCGCGAGGTAAATTTAAGAGTGAGTCTTTACAAAGGAGGTTAGCTCTAATCCACTCGTCCTTACACCCCACTTTTAGCTCTTGCTTAATACCAAATTGATCCCAAAATTTTTCTAGCCTCAACACGATCCACGAAGCAAATGTAATATATCTTCCTCCGCGGAATCACACAAAGTCCAAGTCGGGTTGGGAACAATAATTTTGATGTAAAGAGATGTTTGGGTTGGGATTTTACCATGCCAAATGAGCCAAAGAAAGAATTGGATCTTAGGCGGATAATTCCCCTCCCGCTCCCAACTAAAAGTTTTTACTCATAAACCCAAGGTTTTCCACCTCTTTATCGAATGCCTTCCGAACGAGAATGTATTTTCATCGCCAAGGGTGGAGCGGGGACTATCCTCGATCATGGACGGCTTCCACGCAATACCCTCCATCCTCTCAATAATGTGGGTTGGGACATCCTAACGACATATGAGGCTATTGCCATTTACCATCTACCCAACAATCCTTTACCCTCAAGCCCATCTTTTCTTGCTTAAGAGGCCCCGATCATGAAATTTCTAATAGCCCCTATTCCTAGCCAATTGTCCTCACAAAAGAAATCACATTCCACTTTTCCTACTACCCAAGCACAACTATCCTCCCGGAAGGTGCCAACCCTTCCCGCACTCCGCCCGAACCCGCGAACCACTATTAAATTTAGTAACCCCCCAGGACGAATATATTTTGATTCGACACACCCCTTAGCAGGGTTATGCGGACCATGGTAAAGCTTCCACGCGAGCTTCGCCATTAAGCACGTATTAAGCACTCTATGACTTATCACATCAAGGCCTCCCTTGGACTTAGGAAGAAAGGTAGTTTCCTTAGGAAACTAGATGCAACCTATTTTTCCCCTCATTTCCCCCCAAAAAGAAAATTGTTACAAATTCTATCCAACTCAATAATCGTGGCAATGGGGAAAATTTTTGTTTGCATATAATAATTAGGAATGGTGTTAAGAGTAGATGAAATGAGAACCAATTCCCCAGCTCTCGAAGAAAGCTTAGATTTCCAATTGGCTAATCTCTTCCTTACTTTCTCCACAACAAATTGGAGATCCCTCCTCCTAGGCCTCTTATGGGATATAAGCATGCCAAGGTATTGCCCTAGGTTTTGAGATTCCTTAACCTTAATAGTCTCTTGGAAAAGATCTACCATATCACTAGGAGTATTAGGGGAAAAAAATGAGACGGCTCTTATCTTCATTTATCTTTTGACCCGACACTTTACAAAAGACTCAAGGACCTATCTAACTTTGAAGGCGCGTCTTATCATCAACTTTCCCGAATAATAGTAGATCGTCCACAAAAAGTAAATGGAAAACCGGGACCTTCCTAGCCCCCCACCCAAAAAGGGAGTCCAAAGATCATCCTCCCCAAGCCTTGTCAATAAGGGACGTTAAAAACTCAAGGCATATGTTAAAAGTATAGGGAGATATAGAATCTCCTTGTCTAAGGATCTAGTGTGATTAAACCTTTCCGATTTTTGACCATTAATAAGGACACAAGATGAGGCTTTCGGAAATGCAATTCATGATTAAATTAACCGAGGGCTCATCAAGTCCATGAAAAACAAGGCATTTTCTCATGAAATTCCATTCCATTCTATCACGGGCCTTCTCTAGATCAATTTTCAAAGCAAACCGACCCGACCTTCCCTTCTTTTTATGCATGGAATGTAGAATTTTTCGAGGCTACTACAAGGTTAACCTCAGTCCCACGCCCCTTAATAAACCCATTTTGGTTGTGTGAAATCCAATGAGGAATAAGCGGCTTAAGTCTATTAACAATAATCTTAGTGACCACTTTGTAAATAGTATTACACAAGCTGATGGGTCTATAGTGCTTGGACGGTTTCCGGACACGCTTGCTTAGGAATAAGACAAATAAGAGCCGAGCAAATGTTATCCAGAATCCGTTGCAACCCAAACCACTCTTGGATACTATTACACACCCGTTTTCAGCATCTCCCATTTCTTTTGAAAGAAAATGGGATGAAAACCATCCGGGCCTGGGGCTTTGGATGGTTTAATTGCTTTGAAGAGAGCATTGAAATTCCACGAGGGAGGGGGGAAAGGCAATATTTTTACCGTCCACCACACCACGATGACCCGAAGGGTAGCATAAATCTTTGCTCCGACGAATACAAAGACCGAAAGCCGAGTGATGTGGTCTTTAATTTTTTTTGGGATCAATGATATCTTCCCCGACCACTGTTTTTAATGGACATGACATGATTGGAGCTCCACTTAGTGACCACACTCTTGTGAAAAAAAGCCGTGTTCCTCTCACCCTCCATAACCCAATTAACCCTACTTTTCATATACCACAAGCTCTCCTCTTGATTAAGAATCTCAATGAGTTCAATTTCTAGCTCTTTCTCGAGGTTATTGAGGAAAGTAGATCTCGGATTAAGGTGTAAGGCTTTTTGGGTACCCGAGGCCTAGCTAAGACTCTACGCTTTTTTTTGGTAAACATTACCAAACACTTGAACATTCTAGTCCACGAGTGCCTCACGCACACTCGCCAACTTTCTTTCGACATCCCCACCCTCTCCGTGCCGGGGCCCCATGGAGCAATATCATCAAAAGTGGGATCACTAAGCCACATAGGTTCGAACCTAAAAGGTTTGGGGCCAAGAAGTTTAATCGGATTATTTAAGCGAATATGGATGGGGCAATGATCCGAAGAGATACGCGGGAGATGCCATACATTAGCATTTGGGTATTGAGCCATCCAGCCCTCGTTCGCCCGACCTCTATCAAGCCTCTCAAGTATGGGATTACTATGTCTCCTATTAGTCGGGTGAATTTAGACCCATGGTAGCCAAGATCAATTAGATTACACGCATTCATAGTATCCACATATAGTTCCACTTGCTTCTACAAATTTCCCTCCCCCAATTTTTTCCATTTGACACGTAACCTCATTAAAGTCCCCAATGACAAGCCGAGGAAAATCAAGACCATCTAGCAAACATACATAACTCATTCCAAAGCACTTTCCGCATTTCAAATTTAGGACTCGCATAAACAGCGGTAATAATAACGGAATTGTTAATAGAATGTATCTCAATGAGTGCATACACCCCTTGGTTACTTTCTCCAAGGATATGGATGGTAACCCTTTCGGATTTCCATAGCGGAAGTATACCCCTCGTACGTCCGGTTGGTTCCACCAAATGCGAGGAATCGAACCCAAGGTCATGAGTAATGAGAGCCGTGTAGTGTTTAGCCACTTGGGTCTCCACTAAAATCATCAAGTCCGGTGAGTGAGATTGAATTAAATGGCGAGCATTTGGTTTAAAGGAGGGTCCGCTAATGCCCCTCGCATTCCACATAATAATAGACATATTATACGGAAGGTATGGTTTTTTCTTCAAGCCCAGAGCCTTCTCGGAGTCCTCTCCTCTCCACGGTATCACCATCTCTCTCGTCTCGGGAACCATCCATGCTTCTCTTAGTGGCTTTAGGAAGACTTCGGTCTCGCGTAGGCCATTTGCGGCGCTGACCTCGTCCCAACTATACTTCTTAATACTTCTTCGTTCCAAATTAAATGCAATAATTTGAATGGCACATTCTCCTAGGCAAAATTTCTTAAGGTGAGATTAAAAAAAGTAAGGGTATGTGACTAACTTAATATAGAGAGAGAAAGTGGAACCACAACAATTAGTGTAGTTAAATAAGGCTTAATTAGTTTTAATTAAGGGTATATTCGTAATTTCCCACTCAAAAACTTTACCAAGAATAGAAAGAAGTAAAATGTTGCATTTAATTTGAAATTGCCATTTATGAAAACTGTTGCATTTAATTTGGAACGGAGGGAAGTATTAATAAAACTTTTCTTTTTAATAAAAGTTATCATTTTAACACAAATATGGTAGTAATAGCCACGTATGGGAACTAGTAGATTCTTTACTAGCTCGATACAAAGGACATCAATATAAACGAAATGCGTTACTCAAATTATTAAACTATTAAGTTAGCTAGCATCCTTTACAATTTTCAAGGTTTTATTTGCTTTTTAACGTTGTCCAACACGCTTCTTTAACTATTAACTAGTATTTGGGCCGGGCGTTGCCGGATGGTATTGTTTTCCGAACTTAATATGCGTTTTTTTTCCATTCGTATTAATATATATTAAAGGAAGCTCAACATTTAAAAGCTACAAATATAATACTATGGACATTTAAAGCATGATTAAAAGTTGGTTGAGATGGTAATTGTGTTATCTATAATAGCAAGAGGTCACGTGTTCAAATCTTGTTGCAAGCCAATTTTACTTTTGTTAATTGACATGACATATGTACACATTGGACAATTGTAGTAGAGTAACGAGAGGTGCCACGTGGCGTGTATACGTTGTCACGCACGCCTTTTAATATATTAGTATAGATATATTTAATTTAAACATATAGCCTGCCATTCACCTTCCACTTCCCTTATGTGAAAGTTTGAAATTATGGAACTATGGAGACCAAATCTCCCGACATAAGCCACCTCATCTCAAACAAAAGGTCTACGAGATACAACACCTTGAGCCAACAAAACTACGAAATAAAGATCACCATATCTCCTCCATTAATGAGTATCTTGACTAAGCGATTTCTTTACACAATCTTTGAAGTTTCAAACCCATTTTCCCCTCTACAAATACCCAAGCAATTAACAACTCAAGCAAAAACTAAAACCAATTACTTACATATTGCTCCAAAATTCATAATTCCTCTCTGTTTCTTAAAGAACTTAACGACTTTACCATCCACGGATTATGACCCATAATATATAGGGATAAATCGGTTAGCTAATTCAACTAAAAAGTTTAGCAAGGTTGCGAGCCCGAAATTAAGGAAACACAAGATGACATGAATGTCAAGTGGCCTACATTGAGATTTTATGGAGAAACTGCTAAGTGTATCAAATTCGGGGATCACAGTGGGGTAGTCTTGGAAAAAGGCACAATTATTTTTCGTGCGGCGATACTTTTTGTACACGTTGAAAGTGTTCAAACATCTCGATCCCTACGCATTTATTGAGGCAACGGGTAGATATAATTTGTATTCATTTCTTGTTTAGCTTATTGCATCGATGTAATATCGCATATTGTAATTTTTATTATAGGAAAACCAACCAAAGTCTCGGCGGTTGAGGTTGCATTTGGCGATCTGCGATTAGAAGTCAAACGTGCTAAAAAGGACGAGAATTTATATCTCAAAAAAATTATTTTTTGCCTAAACGCCACAATTAATACATCGATCGGTAGTGCTACAAGTGATCGACATGGAGATTACGACATAACCAAAGACTTTATGTACAATTATGAGTCATCTCCATCAAAAGCAAAGTAATTTGCATGATTTAAATGTTTTATTATGCTTTCTTTTTATTGTTTGGAGTTGTATTTAAAAACCCGTATGATCAAAACATGTATGTTGTTAAACATGTTTAAATAATACAATTATTGTTCTTGTTATAAAATAATATGGGTTAAGACTTAAGATTTCAATATACTATAATACTTTTAACTTACTACTATACCTAAAGGAGGTCAGGTTACCTAAATAAGCTAATCTACGTAACATTATAAAACAAACTCAGTGTAATATAAATATAATGATGATAGTGAGCAATTAAACTTAGTATTAAGAAATTGCCCCTATAGCCTACCAATATAGCTAGGGGTGTAAGTAGACTGTGAAAAGTACATAGTCCAATCCAAACTTATCGGATTTGGATCGAAGTGAAAAATGTTTAGACGGGACCGGACTCAAATTTTCAAGTCCAAATATTTTTCGGACTGGATTTAATTCACCCCTTTCGAGTCCAATAAGTCCAATGTAGTCCAAAAATATTTTAGCATATAATATATAATATATAATATACAATGTACAATATACAATATACAATAGGATATTTTAACTAGAATAATACAAACTTTTGCCCATTCTCTCGCAATAATACAAACTTTTGATTATTTTTAAATAATACAAATTTTTGCCCAAAATTCCTCCAGTAGGACAATACCGGTTGTTAACTTGTTGTAGGAGGTAAATAAAGCGGCGTGACACTCACTAGGACACGTATCTTTATTTGATTGGGCTGATTTGAAAGAATAAAGTTGATTTTTTTTACACGTTATTCAAGTTGCAAGTCATCTTTCCTTACTCCGGGAAAAAGTTTGTATTATTAAATAATAATCGAAAGTTTGTGTTATTGTTGGAGAACCGGCCAAAGTTTGTATTATTGTAGTTAAAAAATCCTATACAATATACAATATACAATATACAATATATAATATTCGATATAATATATAATATTAATATATAATTGAACTCTATTAATGGTGTCATTGTGTGACATGTTTAATTAGGGTAGTTGGGATGGAAGGTATCATACAATGTAGGAAGAAGTTTATTAGGATGATCGATACCATATGTTAGCCTATGGGATGTCGGTGAATAATATTCTACTACGCATGATTCGACAAGATGGTGTATGAAAATTGCAAGTGTAATCGAGAAGTTTGTTTTCTATTAACATAGATGTATTAGTATTTTATTTTTATTTTGAATTTTTGCTTTCACTTTGAAATATTATTTTCTTCAAAGTTTAGATGAATAATATAGTTTTTAGCTACTTGCAATATAATGTTGTTTGATTATGAAAAAATAATACATATGTCGAATAATATATGTATTTCATATAATGCGTATATTGAAAATCAATTTTTCACCATAAATTTATGAATAATTGGCATGATTTAATATTTTAGTTAGGCAATTATAATCACTAAATTTACATATATGTCATATAGATCCTACATATCTTTTAGTCAACTAGTAATATATCTATTTAAGACGTGCAAATCATACAACGACACGTTTTTCTAAGATTAATTGAATATGATTGCAATTTTTTTTGGATTACTTAGTTAGCAATTAAATTTTAAAACTGCAAGGAGATATGAATCAATGCATTACATAAAGTTTCCCTTTTATTGAAAAATCACACGTTTTTATTAGTTAAAAAGGGCAAAGAGTTAAGATATGAATCAATGCCTTAACAAAAAAAATCCGTTTTTCTTTTACAACTAATTTTAGAACGGTTTTTTTTAATATAAATTATAGGGTTTTCATATTGTGAAACCATGTAATCTTGATAATTAGGTTCCTTTTCAATTCCTTATATATAGCTATAGAAAATATACAAACCACACTTATCTTTCTCTCAACCCTAATTATTAATAAAAAGTTTAAGTATAACCAACCATGAAGAGAGCAGTATCTCGGATTACCAACATTATTGGATCGTCTCCCTAATGAGATCATAATAGATATACTTGGATGAATAGCCTCTCAAGCTCCATTCGATTTATTTAAATGTAAATTAAGTTACGAAATTTTTTTCACTTTTGTATATACTTTTTCGTTTTGTCCTCATTCTTGATTTATGTTAATATTTTGTTACATTTTTCGTCGGTTGCAAGACGCTGAATAATATTTCAAATGAAGAAAGTGTTCTTCAACGCGTTTCCGTAGAGGATATGATGGATCTAATATGGAGATTTGATCAAAATGCATGAAATTTTTTAATCATTGTCTAGAAGCCAATAATAAAGAGTCACTAATACGTTATGTTTTGTAAGTGTAATTTAATAGTATTTAAATAAATATATAATCTTACTTGTATAATTTATAAGTTTTGGTACTAATATTATCTATAATATATATGGTTATAACTAAAATTATATAATAGAGAAGTTATAATTTTTTTTAATTATAAGCACTATATCTTAAATTATGTAATAGAGAATTTATAACTTTTTTTTGTAGTTATTTAATATTTTATTAGTATATTTTAATTATTTTTGACATTAAATATCGATTCTATATATTTGTAATTTGAATATGAATCGAAATTTATCTATAAAATTTGATTGATTGACATTAGCTATAAATTAGTTATGTATTATATGAGTTTCACATTTATTTAAGTGTTTTCTCTAATTTTGTTTTTATATTTTAATTTATAGGTTTCGATTTTTCAGCGTGGTCGTTGGCATTATGGATTACCAAAAGTATAAAGGGCGTCAAATTTAGAGCGAAGATTGCAACTTATCCGTTAGCCCTCATATATCTATGTAATAAAGATGAAGACCTAAAAAAGGAGGGCGTGAGAATCCTTAGTTGTCTAATTAGGGAAATAGGTATGAATGACATTTTAAGATGTAGGATTAGATTTACTAGGATGATTAACGGTATATAGGTAAAAGTAAAATTAACTTAGTAACTAAGTCGAAACGTATTGCAAAATGCAACAAATACATAGTAAGAACCTAAACCAGTGGGAAATTGGTGATTACTATTCTTATCCGAAAGATTTCGATAAAGTGGAGAGTGAAGAATGCAAATGTGATGCAAAATGCAACAAATACATAGTAAGAACCTAAATCGGTGGGAAATTGGTGATTACTATTCTTATCCCGAACGATTTCGATAAAGTGGAATGTGAAGAATGCAAATGTGATCGAGAAGTTCGTTTAATATATAATATATAATATATAACATATAATATATTATATATTGTATATTATATATAATGTATATTTAAAATGATTCTTGAATTTTTTGTTGAAATTTTGGACTTTTTAACATCCTCGCTCTAAATTTTTTTAGTGGCGCTAAAATTTTCACTTACCCTTCAAAGTCTAAAGTAAAAGCTGAAAAGCTGAAAAGGCAAAAGTTACTTATTTGGTCTTGTAAGAATCGCCTACTTTTAATTTAAAGGCAACGGCCCCGAGCCCGATGTTAAGAAGAGAACGGACCACCTTTCGAATATAGTAACTAGTTTAATCTATTTAGTGACCAATTTTATCTATTTCGTGACCAGCTTAATCCATTCAATAATCACATGTTTCAATCCATTTAGTAACTAGTTTAATCTATTCGGTGACTAGTTTAATCCATTCGGTAAGACCATCGGGTTATTTACTAAAACTATATGATGTAGTTCGAGATTCAAAGGAAACAAAAAATGAGAAAGAAGGGACAACTAGGTTGGTTTCAAATGTCCCAGGGATAGTGTTGGGTTAGAGTGAGATGGATCGGGCTTGTTAGGAGAATGTAGGTTTAAATGGTCTAATTTTAGCATAAATTAGACCGACTATTCTAATAATTTGTAAAGTTACTTAACCGGTTGCCTTTTGTATTTTGTCTTATAAGATTTTAAAGATGTATATATGTAACTTAGTTTGTGGAATGGATGTAATGTGTCCAAGTTTTCAAATTTCAATGATTCAATCATGAGAAAACATTGTGAACCTAAATAGGAAAAAAATATAATAATTGGTGGTGGAGTGGAGTGGATTCGGACTTAGAAAAAAACATTCGGACTAGATCGGTTGGAATTTGGACTCAAAAAAGTCTGGATCGGATTTGAATTCAATTTCTCGAGTCCAAAAAGCTTTGGATTTGGATTTGGATTTGGCAAAAGCCAACTCGGTCCAATCCATTTATACCCCTATCTTTAATTGCGTATAAACAAGTTATAAAAACTTGATATTTTGAGTACTCGCATTGAGACGAATCTAACAAAATCTAACTTGGTGACTAATGAATAGTTTCCAAATTAAATGTCAAATGGTGCAACTAAAATAAAAACAAAGGACGTATATGATAATATGTTTTGAGGTTCATGAGAAGACACTAATGTTTGATAGACAAAAATAAATTGGAACCCAAGTTTGGTGTGAACATTTAAAAGAAACTCACATATGAATTATGGACTTATGGTCCCTAAAGAGAGGAGGAAGAAAGGTTTCTAATCTATTAGGCTACTCCATCAATTGGTAATTAGTTTTAAAATATAAACTGATTGAATATGCTAATATATATATATATATATAATTAAAACTCTCATCAATATAGGCCTCAAGCGTGTGTGTAGACCTCCCTAAGTCCTACCCGATCCTTAGGCCCTTTTGCAAAGAGTTCATGCTTATATAGTCATATGCTAAGCGGAAAAAAATTAAGGTTGAATTTAGTTAGTTCGGGGCCCTTGTTTCACCCCAATAAAAATATTTTAAGTGAAACTCATAATTGTGTGGTTTATCTAATCTGTTCTATAGATCAGGGCCTCACGTTTGTGAGGACCCCAAATTAGGAGAAAGTCCCCCAAAAAGAACCGCTTCTTGTGTTAGCTTGACTGTGTGATGAGTACTCATTCAATAATTTCACTTTACCTCATTTTCTTTTCTCGTTAAAATTCTCAATAAATTCAGTCTTCATCTTCCCATCTTAAAACTCTTGCAAATCAACAATTTCATATTAACTAATTTCAAATTCCACATTAAAACCTTCAACTTTTCTCTCTGTTCAAGACAATCATCCCAATTTGTCATCAATAGTCTTCTTATATAAAGATGACGGCTTTAGAGATCAAGGAAAGGTTTTAGTTGCTAATTACTCAATAACGATGGCTTCATTTGAATTGAAAAACTCTACTAGCTAGCTAGTTTACGTGTAAAGTTTCTGACTCTTGGTTACGTTCCTCATATTATAAGAAGCTATCATATATAATTTGTTTATATAACTACACCACAAAAAAAAATATAATTAAAACCATTTATAAATTTTCCATTTAAGTTTGTTGAAGGTCCCATTATATGTAATTAGCACAGCCCACACAGGGTCTTCATATGATTTGAGCCAAAGAACTTGTCCTCTCAAGTCACAATGTTATAATATTTTTGTTGTTGTAGTCCTCACACTGGAAATATAAAAGCAAATCCCTCTTCCTTTTTTTTTTTTTTTTTTTTTTTTTTTATAAAGGTAAGGAGAAAGAGAAAGGTTAGGGAGGCCTCCGTCTTGGGGAGTTCTACCTTATCTATTACAAGGATAGAAGATAGAGGAACTAGTACAATCATCTATAACAAAGGAAGAGTCGAATAAGGTGACCCACATTAGTTTATCCACCCGTCTAGCTTTGTTAGCTCTCGTGTAGATGTGGTTGAGAGTCCAAGTGTTGAAGGAGTTGAGGAGCAATTTGATGTCTCGAATGATGTAATCCAATTGCCAAGGAGGAGACCAAATGCCTTTGATAGTATTAACAACAAGAAGATTATCCTCATCGATATGAAGATGAGAAATATTATCTCGACACGCTAACCGAATGCCGTGATGAAGAGCTAAAGCCTCGGCCATGAAAATCGGGGCTGTCCTAAGATTATAAAGGCGTCTTGAATGAAGTTACTTGTTGGAGTCTCGGATGATGACTTTAGCCGCCGCAAAATGACCACGAACCGAACCATCGAAATTAAGCTTTAAATGGAAAGGGGGGGGAGGCTCCCAAGCTACAAGAATAGTGGAAGGAGACACTAGTAGAATAATTACTTATTGTTGCGAGCGTAATTGCTGCGGTTTTACCCATAAGCAAAGCAATAAACCACGTCAAAAGACAAGGAAAAATAAAAAATCAACCTATTCTTCGTGGTTCTAGGTTGAAACCGCAAAATAGATGTCAACGGGAATTTTTTAAAAATGTTTAACTGGTTTGACCGAGCTATTGCTGCGGTTCTTAGTGAGGAACCGCAGCAATAGATGTAAGATCTAAAAAAAACGCTGGGTCCTTTATTAGGGTTCCTTTCTCTTTCTTTCTCACTCATTTTATCACTCCTTCGCCGTTTTCCCTCCTTCCTTCAATTCACTCATCTTCTCACTCCTCCTTCCTTTAATTCACTCATCTTCTCACTCCTTCGCCGTTTTTCCTCATTCCTTCACTCATCTTCTCGCCCGCCTCTCTCGCATTCACAGGCCATTTTCATTATTTTCTCTTTGATTTTTCGCAACTCCTCGCCATTTTCCTCTCCACCGTCGCCGGCCTAGTCCTCAACCCTCTCCTCGTCGGCGCATGGGCTTTTCTTGTCGTCACTACTGCTGGCCGAAGTTATTTGGTTGTTGAGTGTTGTTCTTACATTCGCCGAAAAAGTTCGAAAATTTTTCGAATTCGCCAAAAAAGATCGAAGAATCTTCAAATTTCACCTCAAATCTCAAGTTGAATTAAGTTCTTCGATCTTAATTAATGGCGGTTTCGACAATTGTGGTATTCGAATTGCTCGTCGTTGAGCTCTTCGTTGAAACGCGAGCTTGAGCCCGTTTCTGCTTCAAGGTCCTGTTTCGGTTTCGAATAGGCTGTAATGGCGTTGTTTCGGGATCGTTTTCGGGTTTTGGTTCGTTTCGGATGATTGTTAAAGCGGCCTTGGTGATATAACGAACTCGTCTCAACAACCACCGGTGAACTCTTGTTTAAAGTTGTTGGTGGAACTGCTGCTGTCGTTCTAGATCCGAGATTCTCTCCTATGTCCACATTTTTTAGGTTTTTTTTTTTAATTTATTTGATTTGTGTATATTTGTTTATTTTTATTTTATTTTTGTAGAAAATTAATGGTCGGTTGATGGATGGACGGTGGTGATTGGGGTGGTTTAATGGTGTTTGATGGTGATTTTACGGTCGAGATTCAATTTGTAGTTATTATTTTTTTTAATCACTCCTTGTTATTATTATCATTATCACTATTATTTATCTTGGTGCAATAATGGATTATCAACGTTATTAAGTCTTGTTGTTCACTCTTGTATTGCTGATTTTTATTTGGGTGCAATAATGGATTATACCGTATATACGATTTTTCTAGTTTTATTTGTATTTTCGAGTCATTTTCCATTCTAGCTAGCAAAAAAAAAAATCTCCACTAACACCTATTGCTGCTGTTTCTACCAAAAACAAAGAACAATAGGTTTCATTTTTTTAATAAAAAATATTTATTCGCGTCGCTGTTCCTACCAAAAACAAGCAAAGCAATAGGCTTCATTTTTTTATTAAAAATATACCTATTGATGCGGTTTTTGGGTAACAACCGCAAAGAATAGGTTGCTCTATTGCCGCGCCCTTAATCTGTTGCCGGCCAAAACCGCAGCAATAGGCCACTTAATGACCGCAACAATAAAGAATTATTTTACCATCGAGAAGAAATGGTGGGGTGGGGGGGGAATGAGAATGATGAGAAATCGGAATACCCTCAGAAAAGTAGTGATCGACCGACTTTCGAGGGACCATTCAAGAAATAAAAATTTTGCTTTTGGATAATGCGGTGAATATTGAGGGTATTTTGACGAAAAATAATCCTGTTTCTTTCATTCCAAATACTCCATAAGGAGGAAGATGAACTTACTTTTTTTTGGATCCGTCATTTTTAATATTATTGAGAGTAACATGGATTGGGTCGTGATTACAATGGTTTGAGAACCACCGAACGAGCTCAGGAAGTTGCCATAAAGAGCATAGAGCCGGGCAACCTCCAAAGAGGTGATCTAGAGTTTCGGCGCGAGCATTACAAATAGCACAAACATTGAGAGGAAGAATGTTCCTACTAGCGAGAGTAGCTCTAACCCCTAGACTCGGTTATGACAAATTTGCCATAGGAAGATCATTAATTTTGGAGGGATATCCATTTACAAATCCAACGAGAAATTCCCATTTCGGGGATTTGGGGTAATTATGGGCAAGCCAATTGCTGATTTAATAGAGAAAATACCGAGACGAACCGGGTCCCCATATAGGTTCATGTTGGATGGGGGAGATGGGGATTAGGATACCTTTATGACTTTTGACAAGATGATCTGGCGAAGGGAATGAAGTTTGAAAAAATCTCATGTTCTATTCGGAAGAATGAACTCTTTGACCCGGAGAGTGGTGTCTACCTCGATCTTCCGACGACAAACTTAGCGTGGCAATAAGATTATCATCTATTAACAATTATGGAGCCGTAAAAGGACATGAGTTCCATTCCCAATTTCCATTTAATACCTTGTGTGAGAAGATTTTTTTGAAGCATTATCTTTTCCGGATGGAGAATCTTGTGGCTTACTTTTTATAATTAAAAAAGGAGCTTCGATCGAGGTATTTGGCAAGAACTAATTTGACCCATAAATTTGAAGGTTTTGTGAGGATTTTCCAACCTAATTTTGCCGGGAAGGCTTTGTTGAGGGGAGAGTTTTTCTCAAGCCCCGCACCCTCGGGATTTGGGAGTACAGATTTTGTCCCACGAAATAAGTGGAATAGCATTTTTGTCCTTTGACCGTCTCGAAAAAATTTATGTGTATAGAGTCTATGGAATTGGTTAAATCACTGGAGTAAATTTGAGGCACAAACATAGGATGGACGGGCCTCAAGCACGAGATGAATAAGGTCGGGCGCCCTGTTTTGAGAGGAAACCGTATTCCCACCGGTTTATTCTTTGTTCCGTTTTTTGAAGGATTAATTTAAAATCGGCCTTAGTAGGGTGGAAAGAATCGAAGAAAATACCCAAATAACGCCCTAAGGAAGAATTGGGGTCATATTGAAATGACCGGCCAAAGAGGTTTTTCGATTATTAGAAATTTGCTTGGAGAAAACAATGGACGATTTATGGAAGTTTATCACTTGACACGAAAGGTCACAAAAACCGTCTAAGATTGATTTCGAGGTTTCTACAAGTCGACGTGGTGGCTTTGCAGAATAAGAGACTATCATCCGGGGAAAAGTAGGCAAGTGGATATTAGGTGTTCGTGGTTGTAGTTTGAAACCAATTCCGCACTCTCTATTTTGGCTTCAAATATTCGGTTCCGAACAAATACTTCCATACACGAGAATAAAAGGTATGGGGAAAGGGGATCGCCATGACGAAGGCCTCTAGAAGGTCTAAACCAAGGAGATGGTTAGCCATTCACTTTAATGGAGTAGGAAACATTAGTGACGCATTCTTTAATCCATTGGATCTAAGTATTGGGGGAAACCAAAAGCTTGTAGTGTTTGCCAAAGGACATCCCATTCAATTCTTTCGTAAGCTTTTTCCATGTCATGTTTAAGAGCACACCACCCTCGTTTTATTTTTTGATTTTTGAAAGGTGTTTAGTATCTCTTCAGGCAATGAGAAGATTGTCATGAATTGATCTGTCTTTAGTAAATGCATTTTGGAGAGGGCTAACTTGTTCTTGTAAAATTGACCGAGACGTTTCACCAATATTTAAGAGATAGCCTTATAAATTGTATTAATGAGACTCATTGGACCGAAATGGTCCGGTGTTTCCGGGCATCTCATTTGGGAAACGAGTTATTAAAGTGTGATTCGTAGAATGAGGAGTTTTCCGTGAAAGAAAAAAACTCGGATCGCAAAGAATTACTTCGCTTTTATTATTGGCCAATAAGTTTGATAAAATTAGCCCCAAAACCATCGGACCCCGGAGCTTTGAGGGGGTTGATATCCATAATTGCATTTTCAATCTCTATGGGGGAGACAAAGAGCCATAAGATTCTCGGCAATCTTCAGGGAGACGATTTTATCGAGGAAGGAGATGTCAAGATGTCGAGGGGAAGTATGAGAACCTTTGAACCTTTGCTTGAAGGAGCCGGAAAGTACTTGCGTTAGATCTTGACGGGAGTCAACCCATTGGCCAATGTCATTTTTTAAGCGGAAGATCGTTGAACTTGTTTTAATAGTACGCATTTTGTTGTGAAAGTATCGGGAGTTCCTATCTCCTCGAGTGAGCCACGTTTTCCTAGCATTGTGGCCCCAAGCCTTCTAGTTAAAAAAGTAGGAGTTTCTCTCATTGAGCAATTAGGCGATTAATATGACTTTTAAGAATGGTATTAAAAAGGTTGTTGCCATAATTTTTGTTGTAATTCATTGATTTTTTCATCATTTTGTAGTATTTTGTTAGTCGAATGCTTATATTTGCTTTTGGCCCAAGATTTAAGATATGTTTTGATGCATGATAACTTTTGTTGAATATGACAGAATCTGAACCTTGAATAGGGAGAGCCCAATTTCTCTTTACAATATGGTGCGAGTCTTTGTCTAAAGTCCGTAGTCCGTAAATTCTCAAATCTAAATGGTGGCGGTTTAGAAAAATTCTCTCGTTTGTAGAAAAAATAAGGGGGGCATGATCTGAAACCGTAAGTTGCCATAAGTGATGGTGCTTTTTTTGAAAGTCATTGTAAAAGGTGGTGCTCGTAAATTGCTCGATCAATTCTTTCAAAAATTAGGTTATGATTATGGATTCCTTTCCATGAGAATCCTTTTGAATACAAGGAATGTCAATTGCGTTGTGATGTTCCATGAAAGAAGGTAATCTTTATAATTGAGACCTCGAGTGGCGAGCCTCCCATTTTGTCATCGGGGTCGAGCATTTCGTTAAGGTCCCCTACGATCAACCAAGGGTGACGAAACCGTTGAACATAGTCCTTTAAAATAGACCGGAAATCATCTTTTTCCGCATTTTGAGCGGACAAGTAAACTCCAAAAATTGAGTAAAATTTATTATTTGGTTTAGATAGGATATCCAAATGCACATAACGATCATTTAGCGATTGATGGTGAATGGCAATATTGTCGTTGTTCCAAGCAAACCCAAATGCCTCCTCCATGATTAAGTGGGTCAACAAGTAGTTTGTTGTGAAAATGAAGAGCTCTTAAGATTCGTTGGCTATTTAGAGAAGTAGTACGAGTTTCTAAGATGAACAAGATATCCGGTTTAAATTTATTTTTTCAAATATATAAGTTCGCTAGAGCTTGAGGTTTTTTCCCTCCTTGAATGTTCCAAAGATAGGACTTTCATTTAAACTTGGTTGGATAGAAGACCACAAATTCGCAATATAAGGAGCAAGCATTGCAGGTGTTAAAATCTCTCAAAACAAACAAACTCGTCGTGGGGTATGTTGGTACCCCTCAAGAAATAGCGAGTGATAAACACTGTTCATTAAGGCTAAAAAAGCCTGGTCAATATAGTGTACAGTAAAAGAAAAAGTCCAAGGCGAGAGAAGGATATGAACAACTGGCCGCGACAAGTTGAGCGATAGAAAAAAACCAAGCCCATTAGAGGCACTTATGAGTCCATCTTGAAAAAGGGGAGATGCCCGATATAATAAGCAAGAGAGTTATGACCATTTAAAAACTGTTACAGAAAGCAAGAAAGAGGTGGGTCATAGTTATCAAAGTCCAACGAAATAAAAGAAACAAAAAGGAATGCCAACAATGGATAACATATGAAATGGGCTTGGAGTATGTTAAGAGTCTCGAGCCAAACCCCCCCCCAAAAAAGAAATGGGGATAACAAGAATTGGGTAACAAGGAGCATTGATCCATATGTAAGATTGGAGCAGAAAGTTAAAAACCAAACAGAAACAATGTCAAAAGATGAAGCAGAGCATGAGTAGTAGTACCGAAAAATGAAGCAAATAATAACTGCAATCACCAAGTAAACCAAAAGCACAAACTCCATATTCATTTGCACAAAAGATACATAAGTAGGAGTTGTTACAAAATTATGAGGAGTAAGCAAGAAAGCAAGAAAAAACATTGAAACTAAGAAAAAACAAAGGACAAAACATACAATAACGTTAAAGAAACCTAAGCTAGTCCTCAAAGTTGACCCAAAAAACATCTGATACGAATTCATGATTAAGCATTGGAGGGGGGAATCCTCGTAGTCATCTCTTTTACGCCTCTTCTGACCATCAGGAGAGGGGGCACAACCATCCACAGCAGCCGTTGAAGTGGACTCAGTCATTTCAGCATCAAATCGAACATTGGGGTGGTGATGAATGACCCCAAAGGCATTAAGAAAAGCCTGGTTAAGATCATCTTCAAGGGGGCCAATATTGAGGCACTCCTTATCATGAATGGGCTGAAAGAAGGTGGGTTCGATTTGGACATTATCAAGATTATTAATCTCGAAAATCCGGAGAGGCAAAAGCATTGGATGTGGTAATGTTATCGTTTTGGAAATTCGATGTAGGGGGAACAAACATAACTTCATTGCACTGTAGGACAGTTTCATTGTTAGGATGAGCAGTAGGGGGACGGGCAAAAGGGCGGCTCGTCTTGAAAGGAGTACGGTAAGCGAACCTAGGCTTAATACGACGTTGGGGCTTTACGAAGAACCAATCATTTTGAGCATTCGAAGATGAAGGAGGAGGGTTGAGATTACTGGCCTCAAGCTTGGCTACTACTAACTCCAAACAAGGAGCAGGTTTCCTTGGACAGTTGGAAAGGGTATGATCCTTGAGTCCACAGAGGGGGCAGACCTCATATACTCCTTCGTAGGAGAGAAAAAATTCAGATGAATCATACTCCGATGACATGGTGATGGAACGAGGCACAGGCTTAGTGATGTTGACATTAAGGCAGACTCGGGCAAATAAGGCTTTTTCATCATTTTGAAGGGTGAAACGATCTAGCTTTATGAGATGGCCAATATTTTGAGTGAGCGTGGCAAGGTGAGGCCAAGTCCAATATTTGTTAGGAAGGAATGGGATTTTGACCCATTGATCCACATGAGTGATATTTTGGAAGAAAGGCTTAAAGAAAGATCGCCAAGGAAGAAGAACGAAGTTGAGACCTTGGACGAACCAAGGTCTCTTCTCCTAAACTTCAGCCTTATCGGGGGGGTAGATAACCTAATCAAAAACCAACCATTAGCGGGGGTGCGAATAGAGAACTCACCTAAGATGAAATTCCAATCCCTCCCCTAACACGATTTATGACAAGTCGTGGGGGATTGGTTCTCCCTAAAGCTTGCCAAACGGCAGGATGAATTATAGAGTTGGACTTGAGAATCCTCTAAGAGAGGGCGGTTACATTGATGGTGGGGAGTTGGATTTGGAACGTTTAGGACAGCAAGACTTGCGTCCCCATGTTCATTGGAAGCGGGAGATGGACCGTGACTATGACAATCCAGTCTAGGAGAGCTTGGGGTGGTTGAGGTACGGGGTCACTAAACACGCTTATCCAAAGCGGGAGTTGTAGGGAAGGGTCCTATTAAGGTAAGAGGAATGGAATCATTAGAGCTGGGGATTTGAGAATGGAGGCATAGCTAGGAGGGGGTGGGATGCCAGGACATGAAGAGCTATTGCAAGAAGAAGGGAGTTGTAAGGCGAGAGGAAAGTAATGAAGGCAGATTGAAAGAGGTGTGAAGAGCAAATTGTAAAAGGGGTCTTTTTATAGTGGTGCAAAGAGAGGGAGAACTGGGTCTTAGAAGATATAAAGTCTTGGAAAAACCGGGAATTGAGAAGCGAAAACACCAGATTAAGGAGAGAGAAGGAAAACTCAACCCAATTATCCCAAGAAATCATAATTAATACAATTAAAGCAAGCAAAAAACTTGAAAAAAGCGTATAAAAAAAACGAAGAGACAAGGGGATTAGAAACTTCCCTGGAAAGGATTCGAGACTGCAAGCTTGAGATGAAAAGCATCTTTGGCGTTGATTGGCCGGAATTGGTGAAATACCATATAGAAACACGCAATTAATTTCAAAAGGAGAGAGTCATCATGAAAAAATTTCCCAATTTCTACAGGAGCCGTCGGATCAACTTCATTCACCCTCCGATTGTGATGATTACTTTTTGCGGATTTGTCGTTAATGAGTTGTTCGTTGGTGCGAGGGAGATCTTAAGGGAAGAGAGAGAAGAATCGAAGTGTTTGGGAAAATGCAATTTTAGGGTAATTAGAGTAGCAATTAAGAAAAGGGCAATAATGAGGCTATAGATTGCTAAGATGTTGTCTGAAGCAATTCTCTTAGATGGATTTGCCATTAGAAGAGGCAAGGATTGGTGAGCAGGTTGGAGGAGGCGAAGGGTTTCCTTGGGGATGGGTGCATAACTTTCCTTTTTTCTTTTCTTTTTTCTCACCCTAGAGAGCATTTGCATCTTGTGTTTCTCTCTTCATTTTTTCTTTAAAGCATGTTATATTCCATGTTTTGATGATGCCAAATAATTAGGTTCTACTATATAGTTTTTATTTTACGCAAAATATAAAATCCCAAAAATAATGTAATGTTTAATTTTGCATTTATATCTTGTGGAGAAAGATTAATTATTTAATCTAAGTCAAGATATTATTTTTAAGCACTTTGAATTTTATTATAAGGTATGTTTAATAATCTATTACCTTGGAATCTTTGAATAAAAGATTCTTAGTGTTAGTAGATATTTTGTGCTGTTGCTTTGCTTGAAAATAGGTTGAATGAGCGTGGCATGTAAAGTGGAAAAAACCGCTTGAAGTTCTCCAACAAACTCAACTACTGCGTGTGTTTTGCCCACTAACGGATAGTGGAGGTTGTTATTTCCCGTTGCAATGTTTGTGGAGTGTGTGCAGCGAAAATCGGGCCATGATCTCCATTACTCCACTCACGCTAATCAAGGAGAACATGGAGCATTACATTTCCAGAAGAAGATGATAGAGCAACAGCTATTTAAAGAGAAGATAGTTGTGTAGAAAAATTAAGAACTTTCACACATTCAAAAGTTAATCTTTTATATTGAAAGTTTTTCCTGTATTTTCTTCTTCTCCTACAATACATATCATTGTAATATTCCTAGTGTTTGGGTGAGAGAAAATTCAGAGAATATCCTAGTAATCAAGAGAGAGAAAGAAAGCGAAGAGAGAGAAGACTTCGAGTGAAGTCAAAGTGAGTGTCATCAGTTTAGGGGGAACTGGGTGACTGGGAACAAGTTCCTAGAGGAACAAAGAAGGTCTGTTGATAGGTTGTAAAATATCGAGTCTTTTGGCCTATTATAGTAAAGAGAGTTCGAGTCAAAATCCCTCGTGGTTAAGGTTTTTCTTCCTATTGGGCCTAGGAAGTTTTCCTTGTAAAAATCTCGTGTGTTTGTCTCTTTCTACTTTCAAGTTTGTTTTAAGGAAAAATTAACGTCATGGGGCCCAACTATGAGCGAACATTTTTAAAAGGCTCCAACTATTAATTATCCTGTGGAGGTCCCAACTTTGATGAGTTGTGACTTTCCTTAGACCCTGCAGGCTGGTTAACCTGTTGCAGCAGGTAATAGTCATGTGAATTCATTAAAAAGGCACGTGACCTCTCCAACCCTCATTTTCTCTTCCTTTTTTAAACCCCTTGCCCACCTTGTTCTAACTGTTAATCCTCTACTTTTTTTTTAAAGGTTTTGTGACATCGGCGGTGGGGTGGTTGGAAGGGATGTGCCATGTGAGAGCAAGTGAATCCGGTGCTGATGCTGGAGGGACATGACAGCGCTACCGGTGCTCGGAAGGGGGGAGGCGGAAAACATGAAGCCATTGAGTGCGGTGTCGGCGCCCGGTCTTTGAGCGAATTTGTTCGGACCTTCAACTTTTTCCCTTAATAATTTTGCCTCATGATCCGAAAATTCCTACTTTCTCTCTCCTCTCTTGTTTTTGAGATTCGAAATTCTCTGGATGGACGATTGTTTTGGTACTCGTCAAAATCTTGAACTTTTCATCTTCAAAATGCTGGATTTTTTTTTTTTGAATTTCCATAATTGATAGTGTAGAACTTGGATAAATTGTTAGTGGAAATTCAAGGGGAAGAGAGAGAAAGTAAGATAGCTTGAAGATGTTAGTCTTTGACAGAGAAGTAAATGCTTATGCTTGTGAAGCTTTCGTCAAGTGTGCCCACAAACTATACAACCAAAGACGAAGAAAGTAACACAAGACAAGACAAACAAGCTTCTCCAAACCACTGTGAAGCGATGCTATTTTTGTTCCAGATGATCCTGATTCATAAGGACTACATTGACTTTGTCCAGCAATGATGGCGAGAAGGGAGAGACTCGCTTGTGCTAGGGTGGTGCGACATCAGTTTTTTTCAATTGATTTTTAGATCGATTTTAATCCAATTTGATGATGATAATAATATTATTGATAATAACATAAACAAATAATAATATAATTACAAATAGTAGTCCAGATTTGAGTTGTTTTAGGAGAGAGAAATCGAGGTCCTCAATAATGGCGGAATTTCCGCGAGAGAGAGAAAGTAATGAGATCGCGGAAGAAAGAATCAAAGGGAGAAAGCGTTTCGGGACCCACTCACTATATATGCCTTTAAAAATATTTTAAAAGTTTAATTTTATTAAACGGGACCCACTCACTTTATATGATCTTGCTTAGCGTTTTCGGTAAACTGGGTTCACGCAAAAATGGGTTATAGCATACTTTGGCCCCCACTGGAATATTGAAAGTTGGTACCTATTAAGAAAACCGCTAATAGTTCGGCCCATAATGTCAATTTTTCCTTGTTTTAATTTTGCATTAAAAATCGAAAATTTCTCCTCAACTACAATTCACCCCCTCTTGTAGTTGGTCTAGTGTTCCTACTAGAATAGCAATTGGTATCGAGCCAAGTATCTCCAGAATCGGCTAACACTTAGGAGTCTGGACTCGGAAGAATGAACACGACGGGAGAAAAGCTTGATGAAGGGTATTCAACTCAACGCCCACCTATGTTCAATGGCAAACATTATCCATACTGGAAAAACCGTATGGAGATATATATTAAAGCTGAAAATTACCAAGTGTGGAAGGTAATTGAAATCGGTGACTTTGAAGTCACAAAGAAGAACGAGAAAGGGGAGTTGGTTCCTAAACCCCTTGCCAATTGACAAAGAGGACTTCGACAAAATGGAGATGAACAACATGGCAAAGAAGCTACTCCAGTGCGGTCTTGGTCCCCATGAACACAATCGAGTCATGGGATGCAAGACTCGCAAACGCAAATGTGGGAACTCCTTCAAATTACTCATGAAGGAACAAGCGAAGTGAAACGATCAAAGATCGATATGATCATGCATAAGTATGAATTGTTTCACATGAAACAAAAGGAACCTATTCAAGATATGATCACTTGCTTCTCAAACATTCTAAAACGAACTTGAATCTCCGGGAAAGATAATCTCTCCAGTGGAACAGTTCGTAAGGTACTAAGGAGTTTAACACAAGATGAGAAATGGATGGCCAAGACAACGACATTGTTGGAAACCAAGGACTTCACAACGTTCAACATTGAACAACTTCATTTGGTTCCTTGATGACCCATGAGTTACACCTCGAAACCCATGAAACCGAATCATCAAAGCCTAAGGCTCGGCCCTCGAGTCCGAGGAACAAGAAGACTCAGACCGATGATGAAGAAGTGTCGCAATGATTGTTAGAAGATTCAAGAAGTTCTTCAACAAGAACTACAAAGGAAAGGTCACCAAGAAACCAACGAAGCTAAGTTGTCACAAGTGTGGAGGCCTTGATCATTTCATCAAGGAATGTCCTCGATGGGAAAACGAAAGCAAAAGGAAGATACAAAGAGAAGGGCAAGGAACAACAAAGGTCATTTTCAAAAAATGATATGAAGAGAGCCATGGTGGCAACATGGGGAGAGTCGACTCGGAGGAGGAGCGAGGAACAAATTGAGGAAGAAAGCGCCCACCTATGTCTCACGGCAAATACCGAGAACAAAGTGGAACCATCAAACCCCAAGGTGAAGTGAGGGGAACAACTTGTGGTACCTCAATAGCGGTTGTTCTAAGCACATGACGGAGATAGATCAAAATTTCTCTCACTTTCGGTCTTGATGGGAACTTTGTGACCTTTGGAGACAATCTTACAGGTAACATAGTAATGGTTGGTAAAGATTGGTAAATATCGATCACATTCCATAGATAATGTATTTTTGGTCGAGGGTTTAAAGCATAGTTTACTTAGTATATCTCGGTTTTGTGATAAGGGGAAATACGAGTGAAGTTTACTAATGAGTCTTGTGTAGTTAGCAATGAAAGTACGGGATCCAAGATCCTTGAGGGAGCAGTAAAGGGAACACCTACATGGTCGAACGAACCTTGTTCCTAGGAATAATCTCACATGCTTAAGTGTGATCGAAGCGATCCTCTTCTATGGCACAAACGTTGTGGTCATGCAAGCCTGTCCCTATTGCATAAACTAAGTGGGAAGGACTTGGTGGTCGGGTCTACCAACAATTAAGTCACTAAACCATGATGTTTGTGATTCATGTGTTAAAGGAAAGCAAGTGAGATCCTCATTCAAATCCAAGAAAATGGTAAGCACACAAAGTCCATTAGAACTTCTTCACATGGACTTATGTGGCCCCGTACGCATCCAAAGCCGATCCGATAAGAAATATGTATTAGTCATAGTAGATGATTTTTTTGAGATACACATGGGTTATTTTTCTTCATAGTAAGGATGAAATGTTTGATGAATTTCTAACCTTTACTAAAAAGATTCAAAGAACAAGTGGTTTTAAATTAAAGCATTTAAGATATGGCCATGGTAAGGAGTTTGAAAACTCCAAGTTTGATGAATTTTGTAGCAATGAAGGTCTAGATCATAATTTTTCAGCTCAAGAACACCACAACAGAATAGTGTAGTCGAAAGGAAGAACCGGGCCTCGAGGATATGGCAAGGATGATGATTATTGCAAGTGGTCTTCCGAAGAATTTTTGGGCTGAAGCAGTGAACACGGCATGCTACATCATCAATCGTGTCATGCTAAGACCAATCACCTTGAAGACACCTTATGAGCTCCTTAGAGGAAGGAAACCCAATATTTCTTATTTTCGTGTTTTTAGATGTAAATGTTTTATACATAACAATGGAAAGGACAACCTAGGAAAGTTTGATGCTAGAAGTGATTGAAGCTATTTTTCTAGGATATGCCTTAAGTAGTAAGGCTTATCGTGTCTACAATAAGCGAACAATGTGTGTTGAGGAAAATGTCTATGTTATTTTTATGAGACTAACTCCTTGCGAGAACGAGTCATAATGATAACTTTGAAATTGGTCCGACTCGTCCGATGAGTTTAATCAATATGATGAGGAACTAACTCCTGCAGGTAAGAGAAGAAGCAAGTTCCTGATCCTGATAACCCTGTGCCTGATCCCCACGAGGAACAAGCAATAGGAGGAACTCAGGAGGATCAAGGAGCTCCTGATCTAGAAGCAGATCAATTGAATCAATCACCTCAAGAAACTAAAGAAGCAACTAGGAGATTTGATCCCAAGCCTTGGAAACACCAATATTCTCATCCTTTAGAATTGATGATAAGTGACCTTGAAAAGGGAACTCAAACGAGATCCCAATTGAAGAATTTTTGTGCCTTTCACGCTTTCTTATCTATGACAGAACCTTCCAAATCAAGTCTATAAGCTTGATAAAGTTTTTTATGGGTTGAAACAAGCTCCTAGATCTTGGTATGAAAGGTTGTCAAAATTCCTCGCTTTCACATGATTTCATAAGAGGTAAAGTTGATAGAACCTTGTTCCTTCGATCAAAAGGAACAGACATATTAGTAGTCCAGATTTATGTTGATGATATAATTTTCGGTGCTACTAATGATCCTCTTTGTAAGGAGTTTGCTGACCTTATGAGTTGTGAATTCGAAATGAGTATGATGGGAGAGTTGAAATTCTTTTTGGATTGCAAATTAAGCAAACTAAAAAAGGAACAATGATCCATCAACAAAAATATGTCAAGGAACTGCTTAAGAAATATGGACTGGAACATTCAAAAACCAACCACACTCCCATAGGAACAGGACACAAGGTTAGATGAAAATTCAAATGGTAAGTGTGTAAACGAGAAGCAATATCGAGGTATGATTGGTTCATTACTTTACTTAACAGCAAGTAGACCCGATATTTCTTTTAGTGTTGGTTTATGTGCTCGATTCTAATCAAATCCAAAGAATCTCACTTAACGGACAGTTAAGAGAATTCTAAGGTATTTGAAAGGAAGCGATGACTTATGTTTGTTCTATCCTCGAAGTGATGTTTTTGACCTAGTAAGCTATTCGGATGCGGATTATCTTTGGAGACTTGGTTAACCGCAAAGAGCACATCGAGGCATTGTTCAATACCTAGGAACAAGCTTGGTATCATGGAGCTCAAAGAAGCAAAATACTATTGCCTTATCCACTTATAGAGCGAGTATGTGTCGGCTGGCTGCATGCTTGTTCCCAGGCCCATTGGATCAAGCAACAAGTAAAGAGACTTTGGCATTAAGTTTAAGTGTGTTCCCATCTATTGTGATAATACTAGTGCAATTTTTTATTTCTAAGGATCTAGTTCATCATTCAAGGGTCAAGCATATTCACATTAGACATCATTTAAGGATAATGTAGAAAAAGGTCTTGTGAAAGTTGAATTTTGTCCAACTAAAAATCCAATAGCTGACATTTTGACTAAACCACTTTCTAGAGAAAAATTTGAGAAAATTTGCTTAGAGCTAGGGATGATTAGAATTCATTGAGTGTGCTACTTCAAATAAAACCCTTAGTTACAAGATTACACTAAGTGGCCAGCAACATTTTGTGAATTAAATCACTCATTACACAGTCATTGTAAAGGACTCACATTACTCTTCATAATACTCCCCTTATTGTCCATGCATATACTTGAGTAAAAATAGAAAGATTGTTGTACATCGAGATTGAACATGTAACATGCACGAGTTCACACTTTCTATTCTTTTCTTTCTTTCCACGTAAATATTATCTTTATTTTATTTTCTATTCTTCCATTTATTATCTTTCTTCATTCATCCCCCACAAATATTTTTAATGGCAATGCTTAACCAGCGTTCATGTACAAACCCGAAACTAAAATTATTCACCGGATTTAAAGAAGGAAGGGAAGAGCCGCATTTAATTCCTCTTCACAATCCCCCCATAAATTCCTCCCCAAATAAAACCCATCAAATCAAATCGAAATTTACACGGCAATTCATCCCATTTACCCAAAACCATTAACTCTGCAAAACCACCTTTCTCTCTCTCCCTCTCTACACAAATCTGCCATCTTCATCTTCTTCACCTAAAACCCTAAATGGCTCCCAAAAGAAAAACCTCCGATGATACCAAAAAAATTTCGGTGAAAAATCTTCACCTTTGGTGGATTATAACGAGCGAGAATGAATCTTCCAACTCAAATGAAGATTCCCTGGGTTCTCAAGAAAATTCGCGGAAAATGAAATACTATCTCCAAAGCAAGAAGACGATTTGGATGATACTCGAACAGAGCAAGACAAGGAAATCTTGGTACCTATGAAAAGGGGTAAGAAAACAAAATCTTCCAAATATATCATTGGGTTTTGTGTTGATTTCACCTGATGCAAGAAAGTTAAGTGGAGTCAATGTCTTGATCTTGTTAAGTTTCAAAAATGGGTTAAAGTATTGAGTTTTGATGAGGGTCTTTATGAGAGTGAGATGAGTGAGTTCGTTACTAGTTTTGAAAATAACGAGGGTTTATGCATAAGTGTTGTCAATGGGAAACTGGTTAAGTTCACTGAAAAGAACTTAGAGGAATGGTTTGATGTACTTACTGAGGGGTATAAGGAATATGTAAAGGGTAGGGCTAAATTAAATGTTAATAGGGCTTCCAACTCTACGATTTTGAGTTATTTTGGGGGTAAGGAGTCTGACCAGTCCCTAGATCAGAAATATCTCTCTTCTTTTCACAAATTTTTGTTTCACTTAATTTGGCGCTTTATTTTGCCAAGAACATCCAAGAGGACTCAAGTGAGCCTCATTGATCTTTCTTTAATGTTCTGCCTTGCTAAGAATATAAAAATCAACTTCCCTGCTTTAATGATTTCTCACCTTTCCTACCCTCTCTCCAATAACACGAAAGTGGGGTATGCTAACCTGATTTCTGTTATTCTCAAGAAGAATCGGATTAGACTCCCTTCTAGTACCTCTTTTGATCTAGAGCCGATAACTATTTGTGAAAAGAGACCTTATCCAGCTGTCTCTAAGGGTTCGGGGTGGGAAGTTGGACTTTGAGGTAGCGAAACAAAGGGGAAGGTTGAAATTGGGATTAAGAGGAAGTCGAGAGGAGGAGGTCAGTCTTTGAAGGACCTAGGTACGTGTGTAAGAGTCGTAGAATTCTTGAGACCAAGGCTCCCAAGGAACAGGGTCCCGGTGCGATTCATATTGATCTTGAGGGAGGATCAAGCTCCTTCGGGATCAAAGACTGCTGATTTTCCCCTTCTCTCCACAACCGGTCTCCATGGAATTCTACATTCAATTCGGGAGTCTTTGTCTCTCTTGCACACAAGAGTCCGGGGTATTGAAGCCGGGATTACCGAGTTAATCTTCAACGGGAGCGAGATCCTAGCAGCGGTGAAGAAAGGAGAATGCGCAGTTCGTGAGAAGATTGACGTTGTGGTCACTTCTTTTGTTGTTCGCCCCCAAGCCTTCCAAACCCCCCTTTCCTTCCCTATAATCTGCTGAAACAATATTAATTTTTTTTTTTTTGGGTTGTATGAAACAATGGTGGTTTGTTGTTACTATTTTTTTTATCACCCTTTTGGATGTGACTCACACATCAATTTCTCGTGATAATTTTTTTTTGGTTTATATCTTTTATATCTTTTGTCTCTTTTTCTTTTGCTTCTCTTATTGCTCTCTTTTCTTTCTTTTTACTTTCCTCATGAACTCGGCTTGTGCATTTTTCATGTCTATATGCATTGATCTCATCTTACTCTTGCTCATTAAAATGTTTGGATGGCTAGTATTATTAGATGAATGTTTGAGTTACTACGCTTTGACATTGTTGTATATGATGCACTCTTAGAGTTCTTTTTGGGTACTTAGTTGTTTTTTATGATGACAAAAGGGGGAAGTAGAGTGGCACATAAAAATTCAATTATAGTCTTCTTAGTTTTTAGGTGATGCTTTTTGGATTTTTCTCTGCCTTATCTTCAAGACTGAATTATGTTAGATTAGTATTAGTTTTATGTTTTAATATTTTGTTAGTTTTTATTTAAAAGTCATTAGCTTTTGATTCTTTTGCTCGATTTTTTTTTTGTTTCTTAGTTTTTTTTTGGTTATTTTATATTTTTATATGCCTTATATTTGCCATCATCAAAAAGAGAGAATATTGTTGTATTCCATATTTTGATGATGCCAAATAATTAGGTTCTACTATATAGTTTTTATTTTATGCAAAATATAAAATCCCAAAAATAATGTAATGTTTAATTTTGCATTTATATCTTGTGGAGAAAGATTAATTATTTAATCTAAGTCAAGATATTATTTTTAAGCACTTTGAATTTTATTATAAGGTATGTTTGATAATCTATTATCTTGGAATCTTTGAATAAAAGATTCTTAGTGTTAGTAGATATTTTATGTTGTTGCTTTGCTTGAAAATAGGTTGAAATGAGTGTGGCATATAAAGTGGAACAAACCGCTTGAAGTTCTCCAACAAACTCAACTACATGCGTGTGTTTTGCCCACTAACAAATAGTGGAGGTTGTTATTTCCCGTTGCAATGTTTGTGGAGTGTGTGCGGCAAAAATCGGGCCATGATCTCCATTACTCCACTCACGCTAATCCAGGAGAACATGGAGCATTACATTTCCAGAAGAAGATGATAGAGCAGCAGCTATTTAAAGAGAAGATAGTTGTGCAGAAAAACTAAGAACTTTCACACATTCAAAAGTTAATCTTTTATATTGAAAGTTTTTCCTCGTATTTTCTTCTTCTCCTACAATACATATCATTGTAATATTCATAGTGTTTGGGTGAGAGAAATTCAGATAATATCCTTGTAATCAAGAGAGAGAAAGAAAGAGAAGAAAGAGAAGACTTCGATTGAAGTCAAAGTGAGTGTCATCGGTTTAGGGAACTGGGTGATCGGGGAACAAGTTCCTAGAGGAACAGAGAAGGTACGTTGATAGGTTGTAAAAAGATCGGAGTCTTTTGGCCTATTATAATAAAGAGAGTTTGAGTCAAAACCCTCGTGGTCAAGGTTTTTTCTTCCTTTTGGGCAGGAAGTTTTCCCTTATAAAAATCTCGTGTGTTTGTCTCTTTCTACTTTCAAGTTTGTTTTAATTCCGCATTACAAATCGAAAATTTCTCCTCAACTACAATTCACCCTCCCTCTTGTAGTTGGTCTAGTGTTCCCTACTAGAATAACAAAGCAAATCCCTCTTGACAACTCTATAATGTTAATGTACGATGTACGTACGTAGCTAGCACCATAAAATCAGTGATGGATCCATAAAAAATTGTGGTACGGAAAACAACTTAAATTGTCTAATTATTATCTAGTAAAATTATATTTTTTACCTTTTGTCAATCATTCTTTTTTTAGAATATGAGGGTGCGTATATAATGTCTTTAATTTGTATTCGGGTATGGCAAAAATGATTTGTTAATTGTTATCTTATAGAGAAGACGGGGAATGAGGGTCACACAAGCTAAGTGCACGTACCTAAATGTCCTCTCTCTTAGCTTGTTTTGTTCTTTTGGCAAACTGTTCGAAAATTAGCACCTTCTATGAAATTATCTAAACCTGCCCAATTTTCAGATGATTGAGAAGCGACTATGTGCCTTCGAACAGTATAATACATCCATTCATGGCTATCTAATATCTATCATCCTTGTTTGTGTGAAACAGGAGTGGCAAGTCTATATAGACTGCAAAAAACTATGACGTTTTCTAGATGAACTACCCTTGACGGAAACAGGCAGGAAGTATGGAAATTAGTTGACAAAATGTCACAATGCATAAATACATACAAGAATGCCAAAGAGGAAATTAATTGAAAACCATACTAGCTGGCTTCACCTTATTAATATAGCATTTATTGACCCCTAACCTTTGAAGGATTCCCTAAGTTATTTTTCTAGTACTATCTTTTGAATAGTACATGATGATAGAAAAAACTTGTAGTATACTAACCTAATATTTCAGCATTTCTTATGAGAAAAAACATATGAATTCTCTAATAAAAAACATCATCTACAAATTTCTCATAATTTTCTATGGTTACCAATGTGCATTATCATTGGTATATAATGGTGTTCCAGAGACAACAACATCAACTATTACTGTTGATCAATCCGGCAAAGGAAATTTTACCAAAGTTCAAGATGCCATAAACTTCATTCCAGCTAATAATTCTCATTGGATTCGGGTTCATATTCGAGTTGGTATATATAAGTAGGTATCATGTACCTATCTCACTATTCACTATTATTGCTTGTATAATATAAGTAATTAAGTATATGTAAGTTGGCTAATTAATTTGTAATTGCATGTAGTGAGAAGGTGATAATTCCGCGAGAAAAGCCATTTATAGTGCTAGAGGGTGATGGAAGAAGAAAGACAATAATCCAGGCATCAGATGGAGGCACATTTTTTCAAAGCACCACATTCTCATTACTTGCTGCAAATTTTGTGGCGCGAAACATCACATTTAAGGTGAGTAATCAAGAAGTAATTATGCAGTCCAAATTAGTTGCGATAGTCCTAATCCGCCTAATAATTTTCTCAGCTGTTTCAAATATTAAAAATTTGTGACTTTTGTTAATAAGAATTGATCGGATCGGGTACTAATACATGTTTACTTTTATTACTTTGGGAATAAAAGTCAACAAGGTTATTTTTAACATTTCTAAGGTCATGTTCGACAACAAATTTGAGTCCCTTCTAGATATATACCAAAACTGAAAATTGGTGTTCACTTTGAAGTATTTCAGGTAACTTTAGTTGTTAATTGAGACTTGAGAAAAAAAAATTCTTCTAAAAGAAGAAGAACATTAGGTTCTGTTAAACTTTAGGTTTCTTGTGGAGCGGAAAATCTCATGCATCGTCTACAAGGATAGAATTAACAAAAGAATTATTACAAGGCTAAATATCGAAAAGAAGAAGTCACTAAGTAGCCGACGTTAGCGATCCAATCTGGTGCCTTGTTTGCTCCCCCGAGAATATACATGTCCGATGTGCCAAGTCTTTGATTTGGTGAGAAGTAGTCGGATGTCGGGGATGATGTGAGCAATGTGCCATGAAAGAGCCCAAATATCTTTAATTGCATTTATAACAAGTAGGTTGTTACTTTTAATGATAATGTCTTCGATGCCTGATTTAAGGGCGATGATGAGAATTTAGGGTAGTGTGTTAAGTTTTAAAAGTATCTAATAGTACATTATTGATTTAAAACCGTTATTTTTTAACAAATAGGCCCAAAAGATGACTATATATCTATTTTAGACGAAGTACATCCATTGTGTTCTAATACTTCCTCCATTCTCGTTTTAAATGAAACATTTGGTGAAATGATACTATTCATTCATTGATCAATTTTGACTCCAATTTATTGCCATTATATAAAAGAAAAACATAGTCAAGTGGGATCTTTGTTAGATTCGTTTCGATGCATACTATCAAATTATAACTTTTTTATATTTACGTGTGCACAACTAAAGATATTAATGATTAAAGAAGCGTGTTGAGTTGCATGAAAAAACAAACGTTTCATTCTAAAACAGAATAGTTATATCATGTACAACATAGAGATGAAGTGCATTTTGTTGTGATGATAGAATATTCGGGATCACAAAGCGGAATTTATTTGGGCGCCGGCAGCAGTAATAACAGGAGACAAGGCTGCGTTTTTTGAATGTGGGTTCATAAGTCTCCAGGACACGTTAACAGACAATCTAGGGCGTCATTATTTTGAGTCTTGCTACATTCAAGGTGCCGTTGATTTCATATGGGGTGATGGTCAGTCAATTTATCAGGTACTTCTATATGACTCCTTTCAGTAAAACTTTTTATAAATGCTTGTTTGATATTGGTAATAAATTAATGTGAGACAGTTTTACTTGTGTCTGCTCGACTTTAATATAATGCATGCAGAAGTGCACCATAAACGTAACGTACGAGTTAACAAGAACTAGTGAAGTAGGGTACATAACAGCTCAGGCAAGACATAGTGCTAACTCACAAAGTGGCTTCGTGTTTATAAGATGTATAGTCTTAGGCACAGCACGTCGAACGTACCTTGGAAGGGCATATACACAGTACTCTAGAGTTCTTTTCTACATGTCTAATCTTGGCCAAGTAATTACTCCTGAAGGATGGTCTGCTTGGAGTTATATTGGACGCGAGTAAGTACATTTGTTTTCGTCAACAAAGTTCAAAATGTATGAAGAAGGATGAATATGTTTTCTCCTTTTCTCTTCAAAATATACTAATTATGGCATATGAATTAGAGGTATGATATATCTACCTGTTAGAGGTTTATCATACCTCTATGCATTATACTTTGGTTATTTTATATCAATTGTCGTCCAAATTTTACCTTTTTCATGATAATGATCTCTATGTACTACTTGCGAATAGTTGGACTAATACATGATTTGTTTATGTATCAGGGAAAGTATCATCTTTGCAGAAGAAGGTTGTGACGGACCTGGAGCAGAAATAGGGAAGAGGGTGAAATGGGAGAAGAAGCTTAGTCATACAGAAGTAAAATCATTAATAGATATAAGTTTTATTAACCAAGATGGATGGCTAGACAAATTACCAAGTCCTATGCAAATTTAATTTCGTGCCTACATCACTACATGTATAATGATATAAGAGTTATTAAACAATAAATATGGCAGTTTTTTCTCTCTCTCTATCTTGTGTTTTTTTTTTACACCGAGAAAATTTACATAAATAAAGAGAGTTCACATACTACTTATTACTTGGGTCATTATTGACCCTTACAATACAGAGAAAATAAAACCAAATTACAAGAAATTAATTAAACAGGTAGGATAAACTCCACTTGTTGGACCCTTGGTTGTTGAGATGACTTGGTTTGCAACCTCTAGACTTGCCAAAGTCATCGGTAGTACTTCCATTGAAGATGATTAAGAGCCAATTGGGATCATACACATTGCACGAGGACACGTGAAAACCTGGGAAACTTTAAGAACGAGGAGATATCTAGAAGGGTAGTAATGATTCGTCGGAGACAACAAACTTGTGAATTGCTCACAAGCAACAAGAGTCACTAATTAAAAGTGACTCGATAAGCATGCTATGAACCCCCAATAAATGAGGAATAGTGTATAGATAAGAAGTTTTGAAAGCGATGAAATCTGATGTCATTGCTAACCGAAACTGAGAATTAACATCAGTTAATCTCAGTCATAAACTTACAACCCCGAGTCCCCGACCCAAGAATTCGCACACCCCCTCCCACTCAAGTCTCTTCTCTTTGACATACTACCCATACTGTAATCTTCGAAAATTCTAGTGAAGAAAAGAGGGTCGTCCTCCTGACCAACAAACACAACATGTCCTACAAACTTCAAACTCCATTTAGTAGAGAAGGAGACGACACCAATTAACAAAGCCTTTTTGCTCCTATTCCATAATTCCAACTGTTTTACAACAATAATCATCCAAAACTAAACTATCCCACACAGGATACTCAGAACTAAAACAAACTCCAAAACACAACCTAATACTTGAATCAACAACCTTAAAAAGAAAACATCCAACATAACTAAAGAGAGGCCAAAGCAACACTACCCAGCACAAATAACAAAAATTAGACATACTGAGATCAAAAACAGTTAAAGCAAAGAGCACGCATAACCTGACCACCGCTAAATCAAACAAAAGCATGGGGGAAAAATCAAGTAAATCTCCAATTCCTAATATCAAAAACAGAACCGCTAACCTGTTTTTCGAGGTCTCCCCTCTCTCTAACCTGTGGCTGAGTACTAATGTATAAGGGATCCACTTATAGAAGTATATCTTTCAAGTTAAGCCTATAATCTGAGTTCGGATGCATAAAAGGAAAAAAAATGTACAATATCTCGGTGCCAAATTTTTTTAATCTCGGGCAATGTATGCTTTTTTCCAAATATTTTCTTAAATAGTTATGATCTTAATATCGTGTCATGAGTTGTGGAAATTACGAAATGGTGTTGTATGTACTGAGTGGTCAATGATAGCATGATAATGAAATACATGTACGATACTTGACCAACATGGAGGCAACACCCATACGTCCCATGCTCCCATACTCCCATACATATATCTACGAGAACATCTAGGATGGTGCTTTGAAAAATTATATGTATTACACGCAAACTTACAATGGGAACATAATTGGGATGCCTTAGCAGTTAGCATGACCTTACGTAGGGAAGAATTTACATAATGGTTTAAATTAAGACTGGACTTGTAAGAGGAAAAACAGTTCCAATTTCAGCGTTTATGAACTCGAAGTCGTCAAATACTCAAATCTCACAAAATTGAGCATGATTCGATAAATATGTTAGATAAGGTATGAAATTAACATAAAATTGGCTTAGTTCACAGAATTAAATTAAAATCTCAAGATACACAAAGACCATTATCTTGTGCACAGATAAAGATGAAGTATTAGTTACATTTGTTGATTCTGTAATCAAATTTCGTATTTTATGGCTAATTAACTAAATTAGTGGGGAAAAAAATAAAGCAGACATTTTAGACATATATAGAAGCGTATAAAACAAAATATTGGGAGAAGGGGGGGAGGGGGGTTAAATATTTCTTATGCAAATAATGATTTCTTTCTTAACATACGCTGAAATTAATTTAGGAAATACTAGAGAGGGTTATTATTTCTAATTATTTAATTGGCATAACCGATCTACTTATATATAGGTGTTGCCGTTTGTTATGATATTGAGATGGTTTAACTGCTTCGGTAAACAGCTTTACCTTGCATCTCTTACTGAAATTTAGCTTGACGAGCAACTTCAATTATTATCCCTCGTTAAAAAATGCAAATCCCTTTACAATTATCAGTATTATTCTTCATTATTTTTCAAACTGCTTGTTTCTTAGTGTCTAGTGACGTGGGATGTACAACTAGCCAAGATCCATCAAAGGTGGCTTATACTATCACAGTTTCGCAATCCGGCGATGCGAATTTCACCACCGTTGCAGATGCTTTCAATTCTATTCCTCCCGACAATAAACAATGGATAAAAATATTTCTAAAGCCTGGAATTTACAAGTAATTTGCTCTAAAATATTCTAAATTTATGTCTTTTTAGTTATCCTTCTTCAAAGTCTTTTATAACTGTTGGAGATAACATAGGACTCTTTGTTAAAGATAGATTTTGGTTAGGTTTTATTCTTCATGTTTAGTTAGGTATCCTTTTCCATATTGGATTCCTCCAATTCTTGTATATATATGGTATGATGGCTCAATGAGAAACACAAGCTTTTTGTCATTAATAATATTTTACATGGTATCAAGAGCAAAGGTTAGCACAATATTTTTTTCTCTCTGGACCTCACGTCCCTCTCACAATTTTTTCCGTCAGATTACCTCACTGTGAGATTCATAATAAAGTCACTCGCATTTTTTTTTTTTCGAAGTTTTGAACCTAGGACACCTGCTTTCCAGGTTCATAATTTCCATACCTCAGAAATCCGAATTATGCATCTAATTGATGCCGCCTAAACCTTTGACCTTTGTTTCTTTATTTTCTTCTTGACACCTGTTTTCACAATTGTTATTTTCCGATCACGTAGCATTGATTTCTGCCGCCTACACCTCCCACAACTTTTATTTTAACTCGGCACTTATAACTCATCATGGCCGGTGATGATGAATCCCCTCCACCACACAACAAAACGCCACCCCCCGCCTTCCATCAATATAAACTCCCCTTTTTATCTTGGCACGGGTGATCGTCCCGGAGACTTTATCACTCCCACCCGTCTCAAGCTCGAATTATGATGATTGGGCCGCGAGATATTCGAGATGGCTCTTGAGGCACGTCGCAAATTTGGTTTTCTTGACGGCTCCATTACCGCCGCCGCCCCACCCTACACGCAAGAGGATTGGGTTACAGTCAACGCCATGCTTGTTTCTTGGCTCACTAACACAATTGATCCTGAGGTAAAATCTACGCTTTCTAAATTTCGTGATGCTCACCGCCTTTGGGATCACTTGCGTACTCGTTTTGCATTGGTAAACGGTCCTAGAATTCATCAAATAAAATCTGAAATTTCTAAGTGTGAGCAATTAAAATCCATGTCTGTTTCGACATATTATGGCAAATTAAACAGTTTATGGGAAGAACTATACAAGCATGAACCTTTAATCTCTTGTAATTGTTGCTCATCTTGTGATGCGGGATCACGTCATGCCTCTCGTCGTGATACTCAAAAATTGCATGATTTTTTAATGGGACTTCACTTGGACTATGCCCCTCTACGTTCATCAATTTTATCTAGCGATCCATTACCTACACTAGATCGTGCCTATCATCTTGTTGTACAAGATGAATGAGTTCGTTCGGCAAGTCTCACGCACGAGTCTCCGCCCCGACCGCCGTTTCTCGGGTTTGCACAATCCACGGGCGTGGGTCGTGGACGTGGTCGTGCGCCCCCACCAACTCCGTACTCACCGCCACAAGCGGGGCCATGACGCCTCCAAGTGCTGGACTCTACATCCCTGCACGCACTGCCACAAATCCGGGCACTCCTCGGAAACTTGCTACGAGGTCGTGGGATACCCCGAAGCCTCACGTGGTGATCCACCCGGGCGCGGTTCGGTGTCGCGGCTCGCAGGCCGTGGTCGCGGTGGCCGTGGCTCGGCCGCGAGCCAACCACACTCAATCCTCCGCGACTCCTCCATCCTCGTCCACTCCTTCCTCTCCGCAACTTTTTTCGGCTGAACAGTGGAAGGCCTTAGCTGGTCTTATTGGTACTTCAAAAATTTCTGATGATCGTCTTAATGGTATGTTTTCTCCTACTGATTGGATTATTGATACGGGGGCTACTCATCATGTAACTGGTGAGAAGTCATGGTTATTTGATATTGAGGAGGTTCTTGATTGTCCTGTTGGCCTTCCTAATGGCTCTACTGTTAATGCTACTCATAAGGGTTCTGTTCGTCTCTCGGCACATCTTACTCTTACTCTTACTCATGTTCTTTTTGTGCCTCAGTTCAGTTGTAACTTATTATATGTCTCTCAGTTATCTACTGACTTGCAATGTACTGTGCAATTTAACTCATCTATGTGTGCTATACAGGACCGCATGAGGGAGCTGATTGGAACGGGGCTTAGACGGGATGGACTTTACTATTTCTACAAGGATGCTCCTGTAACACCTGTTCTATTCATGCTGTTACTTCCGATTTTGATCTTTGGCATCGGCGTATGGGGCACCCCTCGGAACGTGTGGTTAAGTTACTTCCTCCTCTTTGTGGTCATAAGGGTAGTTTACATAAAGGGTGTGAAGTTTGTTTTCGTGCTCAACATCCTAGAGACAAATTTCCTTTAAGTGATAATAGGGCTAGTCGTATTTTTGAGAAAATTCATTGTGATTTATGGGGTGCTTATAGACATGTTTCCTCTTGTGGTGCCCGTTATTTTTTAACTATTGTTGATGATTATTCCCGTGCTGTGTGGATTTATTTATTGGAAGATAAAACTGAGGTTTTTCGCATGTTTATGGCATTTATTGCAATGGTTGATCGCCAATTCTCTCAAACCATTAAAATAGTTCAGAGTGACAATGGCACCGAATTTAATTGCTTACTTGATTATTTCACTGCCACTGACATTATTTTCCAAACTTCATGTGTTGCCACACCACAACAAAATGGGAGGGTTGAGCGTAAACACAAGCATATTCTTAATGTAGGCAGGGCTCTTCGTTTCCAAGCTCACTTACCTATTTATTTTTGGGGGGAGAGTGTTCTAACAGCTGCTCATCTCATAAATCGTACTCCCTCTATTTTGTTAGATAACAAATCTCCTTTTGAAGTGCTTTATGGATTTACTCCATCTTATGAGGCCATTAGAACCTTTTGATGTCTTTGTTTTGCTCATAATCATAAAAATAAAGGTGACAAATTTGCTAGCCGAAGTAGAAAATGCATATTTGTGGGTTATCCTTTTGGTAAAAAGGGTTGGAAATTATTTGATTTGGATACTAAGGAATTTTTTGTGTCTCGTGATGTTAAGTTTTTTGAGGAAATGTTCCCTTTTGAGTCACCCCAAGATGTAAATATTGACCCTCTTACCTTGTTTCCTAATGATTCTATGCCCATTCATCCTGATTTTGATGAATTCACTACCCTTTCAGCTCCACCAATCTCCTATCCTCAGCCCACACAACCTGGCCCAGCTCCAGCTAATTTCTCTCCTTCACCGGCCCCATATACCTCGTCTGGGCCACCTCCCTTAAATCTCCAATCTCCCTCACCTGACCCCACATCCCCTCAATCCAGCCCATCTCCTTTATCTTCTTCTCACGCGGGCCCAGCGCCTCCTCACACAGGCCGCGCGCCTTCCTCACCCCAGGCCCCCACATCTTCTCCTTCTTCTCACGCGGGCCCAGCTCTTCCTTCCTCCTCTATTTTTTTGGACCATCAGCCCACACGCGATTCATCCTCTGTTGTGTTGGATCCAAATTCTTCTCCCTCTTCTGATTTGGGTCGTGGCAAAAGAGCGAAACTTCCATCTCGTGTTGTTAAAAGATTTTGTTACGCATTCCGTGGTTGCTGAAAGTCCATCTCTCTCTCGCTTCGTCTCCTTCGCCTTCCTCGTGTACTCCTTATCCTATAGCTCATTATATTAATTGCACAAATTTTTCGGAGCAAGATCGCAAATTTCTTGCTTCGTTATATCTCACACTGAACCCAGGTCTTTCAAAGAAGCTATGAAGGATGATGGTTGGAAGGCTTCTATGCACGATGAAATCCTATTATTTTACAATAACTCTTTATGTTTCTAATCCTATTATTTTCCTTATTGCTAGCTAATATATGTAGGATACATATCATGCAACCATGCAAGTTTAGGTTGTTTTGATTTGTGTTTAATATAAGATAATTTTTTGCTTATATATGTAGAGAGAAAATACATATTCAATATAAAGAATGCATATTTCTTGAAGGAAGCGATAGTACTACAACAACAATAACCTTTGATGCTCACGATACCACCTTAGATAGCTGTACTTTTTCTGTGGATGCCGATAACTTCTTAGCTAAGGGTATCACCTTCAAGGTAAACTCTTTTTAACTTCCCTTATTTATACTTTATTTTATTAATCTAGTTTTAATTTCTCTAAAAAAATTAAGTACAGTGAAACTCCTTTGCGACTTTATGGGAATCGCAAAAATTATTAAATTGCTAATTTTTTTTAAATACTTAGTTATCATGTAAGATTTCATATACAACCGTTGTGTCACGTGGCAATACATTTCCTTTCACAACTCCATAAACTTTCTAATGTAGTATTTCATCTTTTATCAATAATTCTTATCTTTTGTGCTAATAGAACTCTTATAATCGAGAACGAGAAGGGATGAATTTGGATCCAGTTCCAGCAGTTGCTTTGAGAACCGGTGGTGACAAGCACGGCTTTTATTCATGTGGTTTCGAAGGATACCAAGATACCTTGTAGGATGATCATGGTCGCCATTTTTTCAGTTCTTGTTATATTGAGGGGGCAGCTGATTTTATATGGGGAGGCGGTCAATCTGTATACGAGGTAAATTATTAAGACTTTCCCATCTACTTCATCCGTTCTTTTTAATTGCAACGCTTTCCTTATTTGGAAGCTTTCATATTAATTGCAACGTATTCCTTATCCTGGAAGTTTCATATTACCGTAACATTTCGTTATTTGGTAATATCTTCTCCATTGCTCTCCTATCACATGTGTCCTACATTTTATCTATCTATATCTCTCTCCTTTTCACATGGATTTCTTAAAAATTGTGGCGGTGAAATATGTTGCAATTATTGTAGAACGGAAGAAGTATATTAGTTGGAACATTTGTCTTTTTGCATTAAGTTTCATAAATTTTGGCTATTACTAGTGTATATTTAATAAAATCACATAAGAGATATAGATGTTTAACTTATCAACAAAATTTAGCTGATAATCTTGTTTGCAGTAGACATCTTGCATTGCCTAGCCTCATTTATCAAGTCGAATTTGCTCATACTTGCACACAAAGATTTTGATTAAGGACAAAACCGAATACTGCCAAGAATAATAGAAGTTATGGAAACGTGAATTCTTAAGTTCGATTTCTTTCTGTAAAAGTGGATGTGGAAAAAGAACTTGTGGACTTTTTAATCATTGAGAGGCTGACAATAAAGGAAGTAAATTGTAACTGAGGCATTTTTGGGACAGAATACTGGCAACAAAATCTCCTTATGATTATAAGATCGATCGTAATAAATAAGATAGATAGCAAAATATAATTTCTGTATACAACTTATATTTACTCCTTTTTTTATATCTACTAGTTTCTATCTTAATGACTTTTTTTTATATCTCGTTTTATAATATAGTCATCCTTTTTTACATAGTCATCATTTTCCACCTATAGTTATAGGTGCTGGCATTAGGTCCACTCTAAAATTTAGAAGTGGTTTAGGTCCAATTAAGTTTTTTATAGGACCGATCTCACCACTAATAATATTTCGTAATAATAAAACGCAAGTCAGAATGTAAGCCTAAATTTGCGCACGTGTGTGGTATAAGATGCTCTCCCTGTAGTCCCGTGTCTCTCCACACTCAGCCTTGATCAAGTCAAGAGGAGCAACTCTATATAAAGTACTAGAAGAAAAAATGTTAAAACGAAGGAAGCATATTTATTAGGATTATTTGATTTTAATAATGCAACCTTTTGGCCATTCGCAAATAATAGAAGAACCTTTTGATTATTCCACAATAAGATAACCTTTATACCCTAATACCTATGGTAGGTCAAGTTGGACCGGCGACACGAAGAAATTGTAATTTTTTAATTAAAGCTCATTAACAACCTTAATTCTAATTAATAATATTAAATAAACTTCAATAAAAAACCTAAACTAAACCCACCCCCTCCCCCACCGGCGCCACCCCCTCCCTCCTCCCCCACCCACGCCACCCCTCCCCTTCCCAACCCACGACGATCCCCTCCCCTCACCTTCCCACCCACGACGACACCCCATCCTTCCCCATCCCAACCCACAACGACCCCATCCCTCCCCATCCCCAACCACGACGACCCCATCCCTCACCTTCCCCAACGACGACGATCCCTCCCCTCACCTTCCCCACCCACGACACCCCCATCCCTCCCCTTCCCTAGCCACGACAACCCCCTTCCCAGCCACCGTTGCCACCCCCATCCCTCCCCTTCCCCAACCACGACAAACCCCTCTCTCTTTCTCTCTCTTCGCCATCCCCGACCCACATAATAACAACCACCCCCTCCATCCCCGACTCACTCCTCACATCCCCCACCCCGAAAAACCATCAATAAGCCTTGAAAGAGGTGGTTGCGGCGCCGCGCGGGGGGACTCTGGGGTTGGGTTGGTGGGTCAAGTAGAAGACGAGAGGGGGCAAAGACGGGGGTGGGGTGAGGTTGCGGTGGACCCGGCGGTGGAGGAAAGAGGTGGCTCAGGGTTGCGCAGAGGGTGGTCAGGGGGGGGAGAGAGAGTGGCGTGGCAATGGGTGGGGGAGGAGAGAGAGGGGGTTAGGGGTTTTATCTTTTTTTTTTTTTTTAATCTTTTGTTTTTAAATTTTTTTTTACAAAATTTGTTTATGGAACCAATTATTATGCGACACGTGTCCCATTTTACCTATTCTTCAGGTTATAACCGGTTTTGACCTACCCAAAGTTAATGGGGTATAAAGGTTGTCTTATTGTGGAATAATCAAAAGGTTGCTCTATTATTTGCGAATAGCCAAAAGGTTGCATTATTAAAATCAAATAATTCTATTTATTATTATTATTATTGATGTTGTTATTATTATGTATTCAACATCATATCATATACATAAATTGTAAAGTATTTTATTTTCTTGTATTAATGATGATGCAGCAATGTGCCATTAATGTGACGGGAGGAGGATTTATCACTGCCCAAGGTCGAGTTTCAGCCGATGATCCAAGTGGTTATGTGTTTAGGGGATGTAACGTTTCAGGAATAGGGCATGCGGACTTAGGACGAGCATATCATGCATTTTCAAGGGTTGTTTTCATAGACTCGATATTTAGTGATGCTATAAATCCTGAAGGGTGGTCCATTTGGGAACAACAAGGGCACGAGTAAGGATCTTTTTTTTCTTTTTTTTTTTTGTGTCAATTCCTTTGAACCAAAAAATTTAGTCTTTTTAGCTTACTTCACTCATGCATGAGTAAGCATTCTTCCAGTTGTTACGTTAAACCATCCAGATATCAAATTGAAAGGAAGGAAAGAATAAAAAGAAAAAAAATATTCCTCGTACAACCATCCAATTACTTCTTTTTTTTTTTTTTTTTTTTCAGGGGAACTATCCAATTACTTTGGTGGACAAGAGAAGTTAATTGACAACCCATTCTTTTTTAAAAAAATTATCTTCTTATGGTCGGTTTGAACCTAATATATGTAGTAATTGTAACTTATCTTGTTTTGTGATCATAATCTTCATAATATTGATACCACGATTATAAAATCTTGGATCTACTACTGTGTTATTGGTGTCTAATTATATGAAATATTTCAAAAAAAAATATCAAAAAAATCTAATACAAGTCTATATTTGAGTAATTTGACTACCATCTGTAAAGAGGATGATGCTCTCAATCATCAGCATCATCCCTCCTAGATATTTATTTTACACGTGATTATATTCTGTTAGAAAGCTTCTCTTACAAGCTTTAGTTTTCTGTATATATAGTTGGTTTCTCCCTCTTTTCTAGGTTGTAAGAATCAGATCAATACAATTTTATTTCTCTCTTCTAAACATTTGTATTTCTCTCTCTAAGAACTCTGTTAATACACAGTTCTTCACATGGTATCGGAGCTTTGTGCTTGATTCCTTTTAAATTTTTTTTATTCTTCCGCAATTTTCATCTCTTTGTGATCTGAATCTAGATCGTTTTCTTCTTTCTTCTGAGAAACTCTTCTTAACTTAAAGATGAGTTCAGAAACTCTTCAACCTGAATCAAATTCAGCAAATAATGCTGTGAATTGTAACGATCCATATTACATCTCTAATGGAGATAGTAGTAATCAGAACCTTGGAATTCAACTCTTCAATGGTGATAACTATGTCAATTGGAGTAGAGCTGTGATTTTAGCTCTTGGAGCTAAAAATAAGAAGTGTTTTGTTGATGGAACACTCAAGAAACCGGTTGATACGTCTCCGCATTGTCGAAATGGATTAGAAATGATTATTTGGTCACTTCTTGGATTCTTAGATCTATGGATCCTGTTGTTTTAAGCGAGAGTTTTGCTTTTGCTTCTCTTGCTCAAACTCTATGGGAAGAAATTAAGGAGAGGTATGGAAGATCTAATGCTCCTCTTCTTTTTCATCTTTACAAAAATTTATCATCAGTTGAACAAGGATCTTTGTCAATTGCTGCTTATTACACAAAATTGAAGAAAGTTTGGGATGAAATTCAAGTGTTTGATGAAATTCCTTCTTGCACTTGTGGTGCTATGCAATCATGTTCTTGTAACCTGCTTAAACGAGTTCTTGAAGCCGATCAACTCAAGAAACTCATTCAATTTCTTGCTGGATTGAATCTGAAATATGATCAAGTTAAAGTGAATATATTGAGTATGGATCCTCTTCCTGGTGTTCTCAAAGCTTACCACATTCTACAGCAAGTTGAAAGGCAGAATTCTATTTCTAATGAGAAAACTGAGATTAGTGCTTTGATGAGTACTAAACAATCTCAATCTCATTTCAAACCTTCTTCTTCTTCTACTGGAATTCAGAAGAAAGATTTTAAGAGAGTGAGATATGATAAATCGGACAAGTTTTGTGACTATTGCAAGTTCGGAGGTCACACTAGAGACCCAGTGTTTCCAAGCAATGGAGAGCCCGATTGGTTTGTTGCTTTGAAAAAGAGGAATTCTCACAAAATAGCGAAGAAATGTTCATGAATCTACTTGGTATTCTTGCAATACTCCTCTTGATATCACTCGAAGATTTATCTCACAATGATTCTTCATCTTCTCCTGTTAATCAAGACATTATTGAAGCTGTCTTCAAAGGAGTTATGAAGATGATGCAACAGAATAACAATTCTTCTCAGTCCTCAGCTGTAAACTTTGCTGGTATGACTTCTGTTTCTAATGCAGCATCTTTAACTAAGATTTTTGATTCTCAATCCTGGATTATTGATACTGGAGCCAGTGATCACATGGCTTCCAATCTGGATTTGTTTACTTCTCTTCAAAACCTTAAACATCCTATCAAGATTGGATTACCTGATGGAAGTGCTAAGTATATTTCTCAAATTGGGACAGTCTGCAACTCACACCGGACATTTTGCTTCAAAAAGTTTTATATGTTCCAGATTTTCATCACAATTTGCTTTCGTAGGCGAGATTGATTGATCAACATAAACTCGGTGCTTATTTTGATCTACTTCTTGTTCTTTTCGGGACCTTACATCTAATAAAGTAAGGGCTATTGGAAAGAGACAAGCTGGATTATACAAATTCAGTAAACCAAGTACACATGAACAAACTGGTTCTGTCACTTCAGATTCTTCTGCTAAACATGCTTCTTTTACATCTGATTTTCAGCATGTTTCGAATAATGTACAGTTGAATAAGACATCTGTTTCTTACTCCTTGTTGCATGCTAGACTTGGTCACATTTCTCCAAGTAAAATGAAACACTTATCTGTTTGCTTTGATGATTCTTTGGAAATATCACATTGTGAGCCTTGCATTTTTGCCAAACACCATAAACTTCCTTTTAATATTTCTTCTTCTAGAGCTAATGCTATTTTTGACCTTATTCACATTGATCTTTGGGGCAAATATAGTACACCCTCATTATCTGGAGCTCATTATTTCCTTACTATTCTAGATGATTATTCTAGGACAACTTGGACTCATTTACTGGTTACTAAAGATCAAGTTGCTTCTATTGTTGCTGCATTTTTGGCTTATGTTGAAACACAATTTGCTACCAAGGTTAAATATATTAGAAGTGACAATGGTACTGAGATTGTCAAAGCTCAATGTACTTCTCTCTTTGCATCTAAAGGTATCATACATCAGAAAAGCTTGCCTGGTATACCTCAACAGAATGGTAGAATTGAAAGGAAGCATAGACATTTGTTAGAAACTGCTAGGGCAATCAAGTTTCATGCTGGCCTCCCTGATAAGTTTTGGGGTGAGTGTCTTCTTTCTGCTACATACTTGATTAATTTGCTTCCTAGCTCAGTATTGAAATGGCAAACACCATATGAATTGTTGTTGCAGAAATCTCCAGATTACTCTAATCTCAGAGTTATTGGTTGTTTGTGTTACCCTTCCTTTAAATCTTCTAATAAACTCCATCCTAGAGCCAAGAAATGCATTCTTTTAGGTTATCCTTATGCACAAAAAGGATACAAACTCTATGATCTTGATGAACATAAAATTCTTCTCAGTAGAGATGTTATCTTTGTAGAATCTATTTTTCCTTACAAACAATCTTTTTCTTCTCTTCCTTATGTTGATACTTTACCTTCTTCTTCTATAACTTTTGACACTTCTCATGATGCTATACCTACTTTTATTCATCCTTCATCTTCATCTTCTGACACTTTTTTACCTACTTCATCTGATTATGTTCCTTCTATTTCAGAACATATTATTCCTAATTCTCTTTCTTCATCTCCTACTATTACTTCTTCTTTCAATAGTCCTACCAATGTTCCTCCTCCTTCTCTTGTTCCACCTCCTAGAAGATCTACCAAAACTATTTCCTTACCTTCCAAATATAATGATTTCATCTTATCACATACTACTACTTCTGATCAATCTACTTCCTTTCATGTTTTTTTCGAACCATCTCTTTCTCATTTAAGCTTTGCTTGTCTAGTCGGTTTACATAATGTTCTTTCTTTTCCTGAACCATCTCATTATAATCAAGCTAAGCAAGACCCTGGTTGGATTGAAGCAATGCAAACAGAAATTGATGCACTTGAACAGAATCAGACATGGGAATTAACATCTCTTCCTTCTGGTAAGATAGCTATAGGCTGTAAGTGGGTTTATAAAACCAAGTTTAGGCCTGATGGTTCTGTTGAAAGACTTAAAGCTCGTTTAGTAGCTCGAGGGGATAAACAAATCCATGGCAAGGACTATAAACATACTTTTAGTCCAGTTGCCAAGTTCTCAACAGTTAGAGTTCTTATTGCTTTAGCTGCTACAAAAGGCTGGCATTTACATCAAGTTGACATAAATAATGCTTTTTTACATGGATATGTTGAAGAAGAATTATATATGTAGCCTCCTCCCAAGTTATTCTAAGGCTTCTCCTGGTCTTGTTTGCAAGCTTAAAAGATCCTTATATGGGCTTAAACAGGCTGCTAGACAATGGAACTTTGAGCTCAGCAAGTTCCTTCTCTCTTATGGTTTTCTACAATCCAAGCAGGATTATTCCATGTTTACAAAGGTTGATGGCAATGATTTTACAGTTCTGGTTGCATATGTTGATGACCTTCTTATTGCTGGTTCTAATCTTAGCCTTATTACTTCATTAAAAAGGTTGTTTTGCATCAAGCTTTTACAATCAAGGACTTAGGTGTTCTCACTTATTTCCTTGGGATGAGGTTCTTAGAACTGCAGATGGCATATCTCTTAATCGTGAGAAAATATATTTTGGATATGTTGAAAGATACTCACATGCTTGATTGTAAAGCAGTAGGTTTTCCTCTTCCCAAAGGCACCAAATTAAATACTGAAGAAGGTGACAGGCTTTCAGATCCTGAAATTTATAGAAGACATGTTGGCAAGTTCTTTACCTCAACATGACTCGACCAGATATATCTTATGTGGTTCAGCAGCTTAGCCAATTTCTCAGTGATCCTAGATCTCCACATCTCTCTGCTGCTATGCATGTTCTCAGATATTTGAAAGGTTCTATTAACAGTGGACTTTTCTATTCCTCTCAAAATCGGCCTCTTCATCACTCGCATACGTGATGATGCGGATCGGGGTAATTGTGCATTTTTCGCTCGATCTCTTACTTGGTTATTGTGTCTTCTTGGGATCTTCTCTCATATCCTGGAAAACTAAAAAGCAAAAAACAGTCTCCAAGAGTTCTACTGAGGCAGAATATCGTAGCATGAGTCATACTACAAGTGAAACAGTATGGATTGATGCTTTGTTACAAGATTTGCAAGTTCATGTTCCTAAGCCTATTAACTTGTTTTGTGATAATACAGCAGCACAACACATTGCTGAGAACCCCATCTTCCATGAGCGCACTAAACATTTGAAAGTAGATTGTCACTATGTTCGTGATCATTACATGGAAGGTTTTCTTAATCTACATCATGTTAAGTCTTCATTGCAGCTTGTAGATATCATGACAAAACCCCTAGGAACTGATCAGCACACTTTCTTAACTCTCAAGCTTGGCCTTGTTACTCAGCCTCCCAAGTCCAGCTTGAAAGGGGGGTGTAAAGAGGATGATGCTCTCAATCATCAGCATCATCCCTCCTAGATATTTATTTTACACGTGATTATATTCTGTTAGAAAGCTTCTCTTACAAGCTTTAGTTTTCTGTATATATAGTTGGTTTCTCCCTCTTTTCTAGGTTGTAAGAATCAGATTAATACAATTTTATTTCTCTCTTCTAAACATTTCTATTTCTCTCTCTAAGAACTCTGTTAATACACAGTTCTTCACACCATCTATGAGCTAAAACTAATATAAATGTTTTGTGTTAAATGCAGAAATGATATTATATATGCAGAAGTTGATTGCACAGGTCAGGGAGCTGATACTTCTAAACGTGTTCCATGGGAAAAGAAGTTGGATAGCTCTGAAGTTGAACAATATTCTACACAAGCTTTTATTGATCAAGATGGCTGGATTGCTCAATTACATATATGATCAAGAAACAATGTTAACTAAATTATTGTATGTTATGGATTATGATAAAGAACTATATATGTTGATCAAGCTAGGGGGGCTATCTCCCATCGACTGATAGCTAGTGAGCCATCAGGGAGTACGATTCATGAGCTCTTTAAGTTTTGGTTCACATGAAATTGTCTCAATGTGATTTTTACAAATTAAACAATGAAAATCCAAATTCTTTCATGTTTGGTGCTTATTTAGAGTCCATGCTTTAATCAGAAAATGGGATGGTGATTTGAAGTGGTTGCATTTTGCATATGCATGTAGATGTAGAGAGCATAATTTAAATATCCGCAGATAAACAGTGTATAGTTCCTGTTGAGTTTTGATGGAGATGATTAAGTAAGGCACAAGGAGGAAAAACAAATCGTGAGAAAGAAGCTGCCAGCAAGCAGTAGCCCGGGCGAGCAGCAGGGGGCCTGCCTGTGGCCCCAACGGTCGGGGCAGCGAATCGAGCGACATCAAGTTATAAACCCGCGCGGGTGAATGTCGAGACCGGACGGGCGACTTGCCCGGAAGGGCAGGCGATCCGAAGCTTTTCCAGGCAAACCCAGTCATCTGCACGTGTTTGTTATTTGGAGATTAAATCGTGGCCCTTGGATTGCTTTTATTCCTTGTAGTATAAATACCCTATTTTCTAGTTTTAGAGAGTAACATACAATCTCATTGTTCAAACTTGGTATCTCGTTTTTTTTGAGTTAGGAGAGAGACTGTTGTGTTGATCACTGTCAGAGCTCATCATTTTGTATGAACTCAGTTTGAAGAAATGAAGAAATGTAGAGAGAAAATTAAAGAGAGATCAAGATTTATGTGTTTTATTATTTCTGAATGAATGAAATCTTTACAAGAAGGATTGCATTTATACAAAGGAGAATTACAGCTCTTTATTACAATCAAAAGATAAATTAAGAAAGCTTCAGCTGGAAGCTAACTAACTCCAACTTGCTTGTAACCAACTTGCTGACTAGGATTTGTAGAGGCTTCTGACTTTGTTGTATGTATACCAACAATCACAATTGTTCTCCATTGATTCCATAGTGGAAGTTTGCGGGTTTTTCTCCTGGAGCTCAGGTTTCCCATATTAATATTGGTGTGTTATTTCTTTTTTTCTTTTCCTTGGTTCGCTTGATTGTTGTTTCAATTTCTTGCTTCTTCATGATTATTGTTAATTGCCATAATTCCAATGGTGTACGATTCTTAAAATTGACAAAGTACAACTCCATAGAGCTCATATTATAGCAAATAATTAACTTCTGCTCCCACAATGTCTTCTTTCTCCACAGGTTTCTAGTCTTAGTTCTTGTTGTTTTAGCCCACACGGCTACACTTTTTTCTTTTGAGGGGATTAAATTCAAAGTAAGGTTATTGTGTCCTAAAAATTGAACCATGATTATCTTGCGAAAATAACACAAATGATGAATTGATGATTTGGTGTATCTCCTATTGTTATTATTATTTAAAAAAAAAAAAAGAGTCTCTTCTTTTTTTTCAAGTTTTAAAATTAAGAAGTGAGAATGAAGGTTTCATGGTCATGTGTGATCAAATGGTAACGGTAAAAAACTTTTATAAACTAAATGATCAATAGTTGGTTGAGTGGCACACTAACAAAAGAAATTGAAACTGATGTAGTAGATCATATACTGGTCCATTATATGATTCACTATATCTCACGGGATCGAGATAACGTTGCACAAGAATATATAGTTCTTCATATGTGATATATTCCTAATTTGTTTTAATTGAACGAAATTCTTTTGATCTACATTCCTGTAAGTGAGATATATACATGATCTATATTCCTATTTTTCTTGATTCACAATTGTATCAAGTTTTATTTCAAGAGGCTGATTGTCTAAATTAGTAGAAGCAAGAAGTAGAGTTAGACATAAATGGAAGTATATAAGACGAGATATTACAAGGGGCCGGGGTACGTTCAAATATACTTGATTTATTTCTAGTACTTTCCAATTTACAAAGATAATTGAAGGGATTGGATTCTTGATAAAGATTCTAATTATTAGGCATACTGAGTTACTAATACTTTAGATAATTGAAACTTAACTAGCTGCTTATATAAACAGCTTCAGCTTGTCTCACTAAATTCACCTCAATTAGCTAGCAACTTCATTTTTACTCCATTTGAATATGCAAATTCAATTGCAATTATTTTTTATCTGTTTCATTTTTCAAACGGCTTGTTTCTTGGTGTCTAGTGATGTAGAATGTATAATTAGCCCAAATCCATCAAAGGTTGCTTATACTATCACTGTTTCACAATCTGGCGATGCGAACTTCACCACCATTGCAGATGCTCTCAATTTCATTCCTCCCAACAACAACCAGTGGATAAAAATATTTCTAAAGCCTGGAACTTACAAGTAATTAATTTTACCTTGAGGAGTTTATGTAAATGTCATTTAATTAACCTCATGTTTTACACTCCTAATTATACTTTCTTTTTGCCTGCTAACTGTAGGATGAACTATACATGAATTGGTTGTTAAGTCGTATATATGATCCTGTGACCCCAATATTATTTATATGTACATGTAGAGAGCAAATACAAATTGAGAAGAAAGAATGCATATTTCTTGAAGGAAGCGATAGTACTATAACAACAATAACCTTTGATGCTCATACTAACACAATGGACAGCCCTACTTTTATCGTGAGTGCCAATAACTTTTTAGCCAAGGGTATCACCTTCAAGGTAAACCTCCAATTTACTTCTCTTATACTAGGTTCATTTTGGCATAAATTATGTTGCTAATAAAATTCTTTTTGCACCTGAATTATTGCTAACTTCACTGTTTCTTATATATAGTGTGTCCATTCTTGGAGTCACTTTGCAATAGTAAGGTTCCCTAAACGAAACTCTATTTTTTGTATTAACAGAACTCATATAATCGAGTGTTAGAAGGGATGAATCCAGATCCAGTTCCAGCGGTTGCATTGAGAACTAGTGGTGACAAGCATGCATTTTATTCATGTGGGTTCGAAGGATATCAAGATACCTTGTGGGATTCTAATGGCCGCCATTACTTTAATTCTTGTTATATCGAGGGAGCAGTTGATTTCATATGGGGAGATGGTCAATCCGTATATGAGGTATAACTTATAAAATGGATTATGGGGTGTTCCTCTTCTCTTTTTAGTTAATGATTTTTTCACGTAAATTTTGATATTTTGAGCAATTCACATTAAAGATTATATGTTGAGCAATCCGTATATGAGGTAAGAATTAATGATTTGTCTATTAAGCGAGATATATCTTCCTAAGGAAAGCATAGAAGCATATGGAGATTAGAGTATTAAGCAATTGTGCAATACCATATGATGCAAAAGATTATACTAAGGTATGTCTCTCTCTACCAATGGTGCAGCAATGTGCCATTAATGTGACAGGAGGAGGATTCATTACGGCACAAAGTCGAGAGTCAGCCAATGATACGAGTGGTTTTGTGTTTAGAGGATGTAATATTTCAGGAACAGGACATGCTGACCTAGGACGAGCTTATCGTTCGTTTTCTCGAGTTATATTCATTAACTCAAGTTTCAGCAATGTTGTAAACCCGGAAGGATGGTTCATTTGGAATCAACAAGGGCACGAGTAAGTTTCTTTATCACCTCTTATATACTAATGGAAAATTGCCAATTAATCTCTTTTTTTTTTTTTTTGGTGAAAAAGGTAATTAACATTAAAACCAATTAATCTCTTTGGTGTACAAAGTTTGTACATAAGTTGTCACTGATATTAAGTAGCAGGGATTAAATATCCAGTTGTGATGTACATCTAGTAGCATTATCGTAAATAAATGTTACTAATATTGGTAAGTCGTATAAGTTAGATATTAAGCTTTGATTATTTTTTTTACAATTTTTTTTTGCCACGCTTGGATATTTGATTCCTACAACTTTTTTTTTACTCCTACAACTTAAATATTAGTGAAATCTTCTTTATCATAACGCCCTTTTATGTACAAAGTATGAACCGGCTCCTCCTTCTAGTACTAATTAAGTTCTTGATTATGGAAACGTTAGAAGATAACCTTATCTCCCCAAGTGATATAGACGTATAAGAAGTTATAAGAAGCATGATTTAATTTAATAACTAAACACATGAATATGTTGTAAATTCTCAACTCGTTGCCATTTTAGGGAAAACTTGACATTCAATTTTGTTTTTTCACGCTTTATTCTCCTCGGGATTCTAGGTTCTCATTTTGCCATATGAATTTTTCAGGATTCTTCCTTATAGCACTCATATTCGGAGACCATTGATGTTTAAATAAAATTCTCCATATGATTATCAAGAAGACAAACCTCTTAATTCTTTTAAATGACAAAATACTCAAAACTAACATAAAAATTGTTATGTCGAAAATGCAGAAAAGATGTTACATTCGCTGAAGTTGATTGCAAGGGGCCAGGGGCTGATATATCAAAACGTGTTCCATGGATAAAAAAGTTGGAAATTTCTGAAGTTGGACAATATCGTACGCAAGAATTTATCAATCAAGATGGGTGGATTGCCAGACAACCAATATGATCAGGCAAATTGTTTCAAAATATATACAGTATGATATAGACCTACCAAGTACCAACTGATGGATATTTTTTCAGAATCACCCTTTCAAATATTCATACCACATATTTTAGGAGCATGTAAGAACTTTTGAGATATTTCTCTCAAGTTCGAAAATAAGTGAAACAACTTCTCAAAAAAAACTCTCAATAAAAGATAAGAGTCGAAGTGATTCACTTATTTCGAACAGGGTGATTATGATTGTTAGATCGATATGCCTACTTTTTATTTTTTAAGTCCAATTTAGGTGCTTAATAAAATTTCAAATAAACTCTGTATAAAAAGGAACGATATAATAGTGCATAATTGTCGCTACAAATGGACAACCAAGCTGGTATTAATATGCCATAATATGCCATGGTTAGTTATGGGAGACTTTAATGAGGTACTTTGTCAATCGGAAAAATGGGGAGGCAATGCAATAAATTACTCACGCACTAACTTGTTTAATCATACTATTAACATTTGCAAATTGCTTGACCTTGGTTTCAATGGCCCAAAATTTACGTGGACAAATAAGAGAAAAAACAATTCCATTTTTTGAACGGCTAGATAGGGGGTTTGGAAATGATGAATGGCTTACAACTTATCCCAACTCTTGTATTTGGCACCTTCCCCGAATCTCATCGGATCATGCGCCTATTCTATGTACCCTTGACCACCCTCCCTCACCTATGGGGAAAAACCGTTCCGTTTCGAACCAATGTGGATTCGGGACCCGACCTTTGAAGGGGTGGTTAAGGATGTTTGGCATAGTGAGGAGGAAAACATTAGCTTAAAAATAAAGAAAGTAGGAGTAGAGCTTTCCTTGTGGAACTCTAGGGTCTTTGGGAACGTGTATTCAAAAAAGAAAAGAGTGCTTGCCCGCCTTAAGGGAATTCAAAATTATCTACAATTTAACCCTGCTTCCATATTTCACCTTAATTTAGAAGAGTCCCTCTGGAATGAGTTCATGGAAATCCTTCTTCGGGAAGAGTGGTTGTGGCTAGCCAAAAGTAGGGTAGATTGGGTGACACAAGGTGATAGAAACACTGCGTTCTTTCACGAAGCGTGTTGATTAAACGGCAAAGGAGTAGCATTAGATGTTTAAAGGATAATGTTGGTAACCTCATAACAGATCCTGTTGACCTGAGCAATCTAATTAGAGAGTTCTACATTGAACTTTATAACACGGAGAAACATGAATGTAGTAGAACAAACCTAAGACTCTCCATGCATCAAATTAATTTAGTGGCTCCACCAAGTAACCAAGAGATTAGCAAGGCCCTTTTTGCAATGAAACCTCTTAAAGCCCCGGACCGGATGGTTTCCACCCAATCTTCTTTCAAAAAGAGTGGCATATTGTGGGGGATGAGATTTGTGGAAGAATTAGGGAGTGGTTTAGCAAAGGCAACATTCCGGAGGACCTAGGTCAGGCTTTAATCTGTCTCATTCCCAAACAAGAAAATCCGGAAAATGTAAAACAACTAAGGCCTATAAGTTTGTGCAACACTATGTATAAACTGGTGACTAAGATTTTAGTGAATCGTATGAAACCATTTATGCCTGATTGGGTTTCACAGAACCAGAACGGCTTCATTCAGGGTAGAGGTACGTATATTAACCTTACAAGTAGCCTCGAGGTGCCGCATTCTATGCGAAGAAAAAAGGCGATTAGGTTGGTTTGCGTTGAAAGTTGACCTAGAAAAGGCATACGACGGTGGAATGGGATTTCATTAGAAAGTGCCTTACGGACCACAACTTAGATACTCAATCTATAGCTTTCATAATGAATTTGTATTAATAAGGCACAATCCTCGATCCTAATTAATGGGAAAAAGTCCGAACCTTTCAACCATTCGCGAGGCCTTAGGCAAGGAGACCCCATGTCTCCCTTCATTTTCAATATTTGCCGGAACACTTAACCGGTCTCATCAACAAAGCCTCGTTTAGAAAAGACCTGGACACCATTTTGGGTAGGAAGAGATAGAGTGCCAATTTCACACCTCATGTTTGCGAGATGACCTACTTATTTTTGGGAGGGTAGACGAGTCTACCGCATTTACACTACGCCACATTCTGCAAACTTTTTGTGAGGTATCGGGGCAAAAAATCAATGAGGGGAAAAGTCGCTTAACTTTCTCACCTAACACCTCGTCGGAACATAAAAAGTTGTTCCAAGAAACCATGAACATTAAAGAAAGTGAGAGTTTAGGGCTTTATCTAGGTCTCCCCCTGTCCCATATGAGGCCGAAGAGAAACGAAGTCCAATTTGTCGTTGATAAAGTCCGAAGGAAGCTAAGTATGTGGAAGGCTAAATTCTTATCCAGAGCGGGAGGCTAGTTTTGATTAAATCATCCATGAACTCGATAGCCTCCTATTATATGCGAGCAACCCAGTCTTCCCAAATCTACGCTCAAAGAACTTGATAAGATTTGCAATGACTTCTTGTGGGGGGATTCGGAGGGTAAAAAACGCATCCACTTGGTGGGACAAAGCCACACATTCCTACCCGGACACATGGGGGGCTAGGCCTTAGGGAGCCATAGCGACCTGAATACCATTATGCTAGCCAAACTAGGGTGGAAAATAACCCGGGGAGACCCCGACTTAGCCAAGGATCGTATCACATCCAAATACAATAGGGACAATTATAAGATTGCTTTTAGGAAAGGGTCCCAAGTGTGGAAAAACATAGGTTGTAGTTTTGATTTCTTGAGCTCTAACATAAGGTGGAAACTCGGGGATGGAAAGTCCATAAATGTGTGGCATGACGATTGGCTAGGAATTGGGCCGATACGTACTTGGGTTCAAGGGCCTCTAAGCGAGAAAGAGATGAACTTAAAGGTTAGTGACTTAATCAAAGAGAATGATTGGAACTTGAATGAGCTATCCATCTCACTCCCCCCATTCTTAGCCGACCGCATCTACACACATCCTACCTCCTTCCATAACAAAAAAGACCGGAGTTTTTCTAACTTAGTGATCCAAGGTAAGTTCTCCCTCTCCCAAGCCTACACAATATACACCCACATGAGACCCTCTAGAGTAGGGGAGAGTGGATTTGGAAAATGAACACCACTCCCAAACTTCGCTTTTTTGTGTGGCTTCTTTGGTGGGATAGGATACCTACTAAGCTTCTTCTCTATACACGCCATATAATTCCATCCCCCTTGTGCCCGTCTTTGTAGTGCCGGTGAGGAGAGTTCCATCCATGTGATGCGGGACTGTGTAGCTACGTCCCAAGTGTGGGATTTAGTGGACCCCCTCGCGGGGTTTTGGGAACCTACGAATATAGCGAGTGGCTGAAATTCTGCGTTAACATCTCCCGGGGTTTCGATGGTATTCAATGGTCGATCCCGTATCCTAATTTGTGTTTCGAAATTTGGAAAGCTAGGAATAGGGTTATTTTTGATGTAAAACCTTTCCCTCCCCCCCACCTCTTACTAAAATCTCTTTGTGTCCCTAGCGAAAGAATTCAATGCATCTCAAAACTTCCATGTTCCAACATCTCTAGCGACTCAAGAGTGCGAACGTTTCCCTCCCTTATGGGTCCATGTAAATATTGATGCATCGTTTGTTGATGTTGAAACCAAAATATGCATAGCGGTGTTATTCGTGATAAACAAGGGCAATGGTGTAGTGGGTTTCTACTGCTTGTCATATGCTTCTAACGCTTTACATGCGCGAGTTGTTAGCGATTCGTCGGGGGCTCCATGTAGCAAGTGAAGAAAATTATACACACCTTGTTATTCACACGGATTGCAAGCAAGCGGTGGATATGGTTCATAACACTAACCTGGAATATGAAGATTTTTATAGTGACATTGTTATGGATTACGGGGAGCTGCCGCATTATTTCCAAGAGACGAGGGTTTTGTTCGCTAGAAGGAAAGATAATCAAGTTGCGGATGCACTATCGCATAGATGTAGGAATGGAGGAGATGATCTTAATGTAATTCATCATATCCCCGTCCCCCCTGATTATTGTATGGAGCTTTTAGACTCGGATTGTAATAGGCTATTTGCCATGACTTTTTAATCTAATGCTACCGCTTGTTCACCAAAAAAAAAAAAAAAAAAAAAAAGCTGGTATTGCTGCTTTATAAAGTTCAGAACCTTATAATGGTGGTGATTGCATTCACATAGTGCATAATCGTCGCTTGATGATCAAAAATCATAAATTGGGAAATAGCCTTCTTCCATTACTATAGTCTAGGGGGTGTTATAGAAAAACTTCGCCCGAACTACCCGGTCCGATGACCCGCTGATCCGCAACCAAATATACGGTTACTGAATTGATTTTTATTTTTTTAAATGGGTCGGGTACCCGACCCGCAAAAATGCCATTGATCCGGGTCGTGTAATGGGTCGCCTTTTTATGATAAGCGGGTACCCGATACCCGCAACCTTTTCTTTTAATTAAGGTTAGCAGCAGTTAAGCATCTCGGTTTTCATTTTTGCTCAGAGTCATCCAACCCTTTATCCTGTCTTTCCTCCATTCTTCTGACGAAGAATTCAAAGAAACTTTAGGACTTAGCCTTCAGACTTCAACTTTGAGACGCAAATATCAATAAAGATCAAACAAAATTTTAGTTTAATAAAAAATATGCAATATATTGTGTTTGATGTAAGATTCAACAATTCATTTATATTGCAATATGCAAACCTGTGAATACTGAATACACAGCAAAAATAAAAGATAAAGTTGGGCTCTGTGTTCTCGGCCTAAATTCTTCTGCTAGTGTATGTGAATTAATTAGGACTACTACTACCCAAAATTAATTAATGGAGATTCAATGGCGGAGAAATTTTCATCTACTTTTGATATTCCCTTCTTTAAGAGAGAGTAAGATGAAGGCAAAAAGGAGAGCCCATATGGCCATATGTGATCTACTAGCATTTTTTGCACGCTAAGCGTGCGAGTAATATTAACGTTTCTTTTCTCAATTAGTTATTCATCAGTGTTACAAATTTTTTGATTCAAATAGACATTTGTAATTTTTTTTTATAAATCAATGTTTCGTTGGTTTTTTAGTTATTTGTTCATCATTATTCAAATATAGTATTGAGAGAAGGAAATATAAAGCAGAGGAAAGCTTGTGTTCAAATAAAGTGGAAGAATTTGTGTATCAGGTTCAATCGTTGAATATTAATAAAGTGGAAGAATTTGATTTACATAATAGAGTTTACCGAATAATAATCAACATTTAGGTTTTGAATATTATCAGTATAATTATTAACATGAAATTCAAGTTGTTATTTTTTTCTTCTGATTGTTTCAATCAAGTTATACTATAAATTTAATTTTTTTATCATAGTTTTTCACACATGCAAGAAGAGGAAATCATTCTCCTTAATTTAATATTTAATTGAAATTTCAAATTCATTTTCATTGTTAACTTGTTCAATATATATGGCAAGTAGGAAGAAGAAAAGATTATTTAATATATATGGAAATTTAAATTCATTAAGGGTAATATATATGTTGTGGATGGGCATTTAAGTAAATTCCAAGGGGGACACCATTGCTCCCCCCTTGGCTTATATAATAGAGATAAAAAGTAGCAGTCCTAATAAAATTACATCTATCTTGTTTGTATGTTGTTTTGTTATCAAACTTAATAAAATTAAGTTTGATTCAGGTCTTTACTTCGTAGACAGATTTAGTGAAGTTGACAAGAGGGAAGTAAGGAATTGTGTTTGGAATCGGGTACCCTATGACCCGATATGGGGAAACCGGGTACCGGGTACCCGATTTTACCGGATCGGGTCACGTGCCGCTAATTTAAATACCCGAAATATCGGGTATCTGATTATGAACACCCCTACTATAATCTATAGGAAAGGTAACCGAGCTGTATATCGGTATATATATTGGCTGGAAGTGTTGGAGTTTCTCAAACTGCAAAACTAGAACTGATTCAAGTAGCACCTCTCAATTATAAATGTTGTATTTTCAAACACTAAGTTGTATTTTAGTGGAAAATATTGTATTTTTTAAGGGGACTCACTTGAGGGGGATAATTTCCTCAAATGAGTCCCATGAAATTTGATCTCTAAACCTCAGGGATATGAAATGAAAATCAATACCACTACTCCACCACCTCAACCTTTGTATACTTATTAATTTACAAATGTTAGTATTGTTGTTTAGAAATGTTGTATTCTCAAACACTAAGATTACCAAATAGCCCCTAATATATGTGAGGTTAATATATAATGGTTCGAGATTGGGCAACACTCCTCTAACACCCTTTTGATTTTAGCATTTAATTACAGCTTACACTAGAAAATGCTTAAAATTGTTCTAATAATATTTTGCTTAGAACAATTTTTAGTGGTATATTCAACAAAAATAATAGTATATCTATTACAAAAAGTAGTATATTTATTTTAAAAAGTAGTATATAAAACCTTAACATATGACTTTATTATAGATATGTTATGAGAAATTGAGAATGATGTTTTTAGTTTCAATATACTACTTTATTGATCAAATGTACTACTTTCACGAAATATACTACCTTTATGGATGAAAAAAATATTCAGCAAAAACAATAGGAATTTTTTCCCTCAATAATGCTCAAATGCAAATTATTTCTCATTATACGCCACAATCAAAATTAATTCTCTCGGTACTGTCCACGTCAGCATGAACTTAGAGAAAATATTTTTTTCCATTTTCCTCCAACAAAACCGCTACCTCGAGTAGCGGTTCCTATGATAAGGATGAAATAGCAGTCCATCTTAGAAAACCGCCACTGCAAATAGCGTCTTACAAAGTAAAACCGCCACTTGCAGTAACGATTTTGTCTAAACTGATTGTGATTCATGCCTGCATCCTCACTTGCAATGTAATTCAAAGAAAAATCCCCAAATTCAAAAATTTAATCATGTAAAGCAAAAGAAAAATTCAGAAATCATATTAAGAATTTCAAGGTCGCAAGAAAATCGGCAAAAATCGGATACAATGAAGCAAATCAAATAAACTTACAAAATTAGGAATTAAATTAATTACAAAGATAAACATACAAAATTAGGGATAAAACATATATCAAAGAGTGAAAATCCCTTAACTTACAAAATCAAATACATCTAGCACAAATTTTTTGTTGCCAGCCAATAAAAAAAATCAACTAATTACAATAATTGTTTCATAAGAATATTAATTAAACAACAATATTTTTCACCTTTTTTCTCAAATCTAAAAAATCTGCCACCATCTAATTTTTTTCTTTTTACCTTTTATCTCAAATCCAAAACACCAGTTGATCTTGGCTTGCTTTTACATTTTTGATGTTGATTATTGTCTCCTTTGCTACTGTCCATTGAGGCTTTCATCTTGTTTGATAATTGGTTCACACCCCAAGCTTGTTGCACCGATCAAAATCGACTGTGGATGCATGTCCAATTTAATGCAAAAATCAACAAGAAGTCATCACAAAGAGGGAGATGAGCTCGTTTTTTTTTTTTTTTTTTTGAAGCGAGGAGATGAGATGAAAGATAACAGGGGAGGGACTTGTATGAGAGAGAAAATAGAAATACTTCCTGGAATTGCTAAATGACGCCATTTTTTTTTTTAGTAACGCCATAAATACATGTATTAATACATGTATATTCCTATTCCAAGACTCTCCTCTCCTACTCTTTCACTCTTTCACTGTCCTTCTCCTTCACTCCTTTCACTCTTTCACTAGATCTATCTCACTCTCTCACTCCTTCACTCTTTCACTGTCATTTTTTTCCGGCAAGAAAAGGCTCCGGCGGCGGCAAGGAAACCAAGGCTCCGGCGGTTTCACCATTTAGGCGCCCAATTTAGGCTTCGGCGGCGGCAAGGAAACAAAGGAAACAGATGAAATTGGGTAGGGGCGCCTAATTTAGGCGGTTTCACCATTGGTGTGGCGCCTAATTTAGGCGCCTCCACCACTGGTTGGGCGCCTAAATTAGACGCCCCACCGGTGGTGGAGGTGCCTAATTTAGGCGCCCAACTAGTGGTGGGGCGCCTAAATTAGGCGCCCAACCTTCGGTGAAGGTGCCTAAATTAGGCGCCCCACCTGTGGTTGAGGCGAGAATTCAATGTCTATTTTTTGCATATTGCTGTTGTGGGTGGTGGCACCGGAGGTGTTGTGGCGGTGACGCGGGAGGTGGTGTGGTGGAGACGCCGGAGGTGGTGTGGTTGTGGTGGCTCCTGTAATGAAGTTGAGGTGGGAGGAATGAAGTAAAGAAAGGGAAAGCAAAGGAGGGATGGAGGAAAGAAATGGTGTATAATGTACAAAAATACATGTATTATACACGTATTTATGGCGTTAGTAAGAAAAAAAATGGCGTCATTTAGCAAATGAGTTCTATTATAATGAAACATTGGGTGAAATGACACTACTTATTGATCAATTTTGACTCCAATTTATCGCCAATATATAAAGAAAAACATAGTCAAGTGGGATCTTGTTAGATTCGTCTCGATGCAAACTATCAAATCATAAATTTTTTATATTTTTTACATGTACACAACTAAAGATATTAATGATTAAAGAAGCGTGTTGGGTTGCGTGAAAAAACAAACGTTTCATTTAAAACAGAACGGAGGAAGTATGTGTTTTGGGTTGGCTTGCATGAGAGAGAAGAAGACATCAATAATTAAGTATATTATGTCCCAATATGAACATCGCTATTCATTCAGTAAACCGCTAGTGTGGATAGCAGTTCATTCAGTATACCGCTAGTGTGGATAGCGGTTTTTCCTGGGCCAAAATTTTAAAATAAATTTGTATGTCAAATCTGACGTGGACAGTATAAATGGAATTAATTTTGATTGTGGCCTATAATGAGAATTAATTTGCATTTGAGCATTATTGAGGGAAAAAATTCAAAACAATAGTGTAATTAAACTTTTTTTTTTAAGGGTAAGATAAAGGGACTCACTTGGGGGGATAAGGAGAAATCATCAAATGAGTCCCATGAGGTTTGATCCCTAGACCATAGGGATATGAGGTGGGAAGCGATGCCACTACTCCACCACCTCAACCTCAGTGTAATTAAACTTAAATGTAATCAAGAACCTTGAAGTAAACACTAACATAATTAGAAAAAAAACCCTAGCCTCCTCCTCTCCCCTTTCTCCTCTTCCTCCAAAAAAACCTTAACTTTTTCTTCTAGTTTGGGGCTACCATCATCCTTTCGATGGTGGTAAGCCCCCAATTCTTCTTTTTTCTTCTAGTTTTTATTGTTTTTGTTATTAATAATATTCCATTCTCTCTCTTTTTGAGAGTTTTCTACCCAATTTTTGGGTTCTTTCTCTGCTCTTATGGGAGTTTGGAGTTTAGTTTTAGTCTCTTCCCACGTGGAAGTTTAAAAATTAGTATGAGAGATTGTTCATATTGGTTGAAGTTTAAGACCATCAACATCAAAGTATTGGAAATTCGGATGCAGTCAACCTAGTTAAATCAAGAATTTTCTTCCCCAAACTATGTGAGAATGATAGACTTCCCCATCAATAGCCGAGTGATTCAAGCAAATCTGAGGGCTACTTATTTGTATTGCTCGATCTAGTTCATTATAGTTTCTTCGAAGACGAATTTGATTTGATCTTGTGTGATTATATCTTGTTTTTCTTTAATACTTATTGTAGATGCCGTTTGGCCTTCATTTAATGAAAATTCTCTTTAAAAAAAAAAACTCAAATGTAATCATTTTTCTTTATAATATGATGTTTTGGTTGCAATTAAATGTACTAATCCCTCCGTCCCAAAATATAGTTCCCATTTCCATTTTGGGTGTCCCAAAATATAGTTTCCATTTCCATATTTAGTTCCACATTTTTCCGTAATTTTTCTAGAAAAACCGTGTCCCATCATTTATTTGCTTCTTGAATTTTGTTTTTTGCTTTATTTATTCAACCCAAGTGTTACAATTAATCTTTCCTTCACCAATTATTTTCCATTCTCACTCCAAAATTATCTTTTCCCATACAACATTTATTTAAATAAACAAATCTTTCTTATCTGACTTAGATTCTACTTACATAAATTACCGTGAAAAAAGGAAAATGGGAACTATATTTTGGGACGGAGGGAGTATTTTTTTTTTCTAGATATACACCTTTTCTAGTTTTCTCGATGATTTTAATAAAAAATGTGTAAAAGGGTTCTAAGCAAAGCTCTAATAATAAATGTCCATCTAGCATTCATCCATTCCAGCTTCCTATCCAACAATTCGAATCGTTCGGATTTCCAGTATCAAATTACCTTCTCCCGATATGACGAACACATAAGAAGAGTGAGAGAATAGCACTGCGGGTAGATTGAACTTTTTCCACGAGATCGGAAACTTCGTTTTTCCAAAATTTTCAAAGGTATGTCTAGAAGTAATTTTTTTATAAATTTTTATGCTTCAATACTTGAATCTTCCACATATTTGAGCATTGATTTTGAGTTATTAGCTTTTTGATTTTACATTGATGAGCTAAAAAAAATCGGATTTCTAGGGTTCATCTGCCATTTTATGATTGCTGCCATTTTTTGGAAGTTTCGAGTTTTCTTCTGTTTGATAATGGTCGAACTTTTGATATGAATGAACTTGTGTTGTTTTGCTGCACTTGTTTTGGAATATTCTTTTTCTTGTTTATTAGTTTGTCAGCAAGTCTTTTCTGATGTGTGAAATTAGATTAATTGGACTAGAAATTTAGCTAATCATTAAAGTTTTTCGTTGAAGTTCATAAACCTTGTTTAAGAGTATAGGACTTGAAGGAAAGTTTATGAGGAAAGTTTTTTTTGCCTACACCGGTTCTTGTTTATTAGCTAATCTTGTTTAAGAGTATAGGACTTGAAGGAAAAAAAAGGTGCATTTTCCACATATTTGATGATAATATGAGCTCTATTATATAGAAGGTAATGCAATACTTGTAATGCCCCTTAGCTCATTATTGGTGGGATTTTTATTTTCTAGTAAGCAAATTTCTAAGAATGATCAAATTGGCAAGCATAGAACGACGGATCAATGATAGCTTGTGCGATGAACGAAAATTTCTTCTCCAAATTTTAGAGGATCAGTCATTTGCATTACCTTAGAAAGCTGGCTCAGGTCTACCTCTCTGCCAAGCTGCCACTATGGTAGGAGGAGAATGGATATTTTTCCGAAATGTAATTAAAGAGTCCCAAGCATGGGTTTTCGTCAATTAGTTGAAAATCTGATGTCATATAAAGTTGTGGAGAAATTTCTTCTTTCGAAATGTGGTGAAGGGGTTATTGTTCAAACTATACACTAATTTGGAATTTTTTCTTCCTACCATTCAACTTTATTTCCAAACCTGATTTCATAGCTTCAATCAATTGACTGTCAACAATAACATAAAGATTATAATAGTGTTTCTCTAATTTCGTGGCGTAGTTATTGGCCTGAATACTTCAGAGGTGTTAGTCTTCAACAAACAGATGCAGCTTGTTCTACCTTTTTTTTCTGGGTTGGTTGATATTATTATGGTACTAGGTAGCATATTTATCATTAGGGAGAAGTTTGGTACTTAAAGTGACGATTGATAAAAGGAGGTACACGTATCAATTTCTTTCTAGATTGGACTTCTTTTATTAGAGATCTATGGGACTATTTATTTCCAATATTGATTCTTGTATTGAGAATCACAATAGGCGTAATAGTAATTGTGTGGTAGAAAGAAAGAGCAATTTTTGCGGGTACAGATGTCTATATGCATCATTGCATCAATGTTGTGGATCTTATTATGTTTCTTCATTGACAATTCCTCAAGCTCTAGCGGACAGAGCAAATTTACTTTCCGAAGAAAACCTTTTTTCATCTAGAAGGGCTACACATTTATTTAGTATCAAACTATTCATAAGAGTCATATCAAGTCTACTTAGTTATTAGTAGTTCCTTTTGGTTGTCACCTTGTTCTTGCCAATCCCTTGGTTTCCTTTTTATGGATTGCTATATCAAGTCCTGCATCTATCGGACTTCTTATGTTAGGGAAATTGATTAATGTTCCTTTTCCAAGTGGTATACAGCTTGCTGCCAATCGATAGGTTATGAGTGAACCATAAACTCTGTATGTGTTGTCAAAGTATCTTTGTGCGATGCATTTGGACATGTAAAAGGCATATGAAAAGTTTGAACTTTGAACATTACAAGGTTTCTAAATTGCTTCAAGTGTATTATTATTAGTTTAGAAAGAAGAACATCATTGTTTTTTAAATTATGAAACTATGGTTCAATAAGAAACCCGTGGTTATCTTAAATTAAACCAGTCCCTACAGTTAGAGTGATCCTAAACATTTGCTGAGATAGGACATAGATAACATAATTGAAGATCATTGATTTTGAAATTAGAAAAAGTTCTTGTAAATATCTTTAATTATTGATATTACTTGGGAACAATCCCAACTCAGAGGATACCTTTATAATGGTCCATATACAATTATACATTGGTGATTCAATTATCCAGTTGAAGTCTTGTATTTGTCCATTTAGATGAATGCCACATGGTCCATCTTCTGTTAAGATTTTGGATAGGTATCCCAAAAATTATTCTATCACCTTCAATTAACTAAATAATGCAATGATTTCAATTGAAATGAATATCTCTGTCACCCTATGTCACTATAAACTTTTAAGCTATTATCAGCTAGTATAATCAAACATGTCCAAATTTCAATACGATTAGCTAGCTTTTTAGCTTACCACTTCTGTCTGCAGTCCTAGTATATATGCAAATGTTCAATACAAATATTTATGTCTGCCTCTTTATCTGTGCCTCCAGCCAAGTCTTTTGTTTGTTAAAGAGTTGTAGCACCATGGTCAATGCATGTGAATCGATGCATACTAGGCTGCTATGTTACTCCGACACCTTCATTTACCTCAAAAACGGAGTGTCGTGTCGTGTCGTGTCCGACACGACACTTCACTTGGATACTTCATTTTAAACTAAAAACTTGACTTTTTCCTACAAAATAGCCGAGTCGGACACTCGGACACCCGTATCCGAGTAGACACTCAATCCGTGTCTGAGTAACATAGCTAGGCTGCATGAGGGTATTACTTAAATAATTAAAATTGAATTCTTAGAAGATCTTATGTTTGCAATCCAACATGTATTTGCTATTGTAGATGTACCCATTCAGGTTGCTTGTATACTTGACCATTAGCTGGAGTTATTCTATCAATATGTGTTTTTATAGTTTCCCGCGTTAAGAGGAAAATTTTTCCTTTTGCTTCTCATTTGGGCTAGGTCTTAAAAGTAGCAGCTAAGCTTAGTGATAGGTTTATGTGGATGAGAGGATTGTGCTGGATGGCATGATGGTTGGTTAAATATTATAAGCATCTTATGCAAACACCTTCAGTTCTAGCAACTAATAAAATCACTACAATGGTTTGGGAACACGTTCTCTGTATAAGCTTTTTTTTAGTATAGAATAAGTTTCATTGTTACTCCTGCCATTGCTAGCTTATATCTTAATCCTGCTTTGTGCAGTGGAAGAAAACGAATCTGGTTACACAACTTGGTAGTTGGATATGGAATTTGAAGGAGAGTCCAGCACATCCATAAATTCAGAAGGTTTCTCACATGAATGCCATTCAAAGACTAGTGATCTGAATGCTGTTGGCGCAGTCAAAAAGTTGCTGTTCCGTAGAATGCTGGTAGGTGTGAATGATGGTCGGTTTTTCATGGGGAATTTTCATTGCATGGATAAGCAGGGGAACATAATTTTGCAAGATGCCATAGAGTTTCGAAGTGTTCGACGGTCCTCATCTAATTCACCTATGGAACAACGTGGCCTCGGTCTTATTCTCATCCCCTCATCATGTCGAACCTCTTGTCACATTGACTGTGCAGTTGAAGAACAATTGTCATTGCTCTCATTAAAGGATAGTTAATTATACTAGTAGATATGGTTTTTACCTTTCAGCCTATCATTTTGTTGTTCACAATTCAGATACTAGAACTCCGGGACCATGAATGTAAAACTGTAAATTTCTCATGTCTTTCAAATGATCTTGCTATATATGTGGGGTTCTTTATCTTGGAAAACCCTGAAGATACAACACCATTCCGAAGTTTGGGAAGAGTGATATCTTTTATGGCCCATCCAACATAAATCTTAGGGCAAATAGAAGCTATTTATATGTCATTTGATGTGGGTTTTTTAGTAGGCTCCTATAAAATTCCTCACTGATTTCCTATTCATTCTTACCTGGATAATCCTAGATGATCTCAATAGGAAAAGGAAAGAAAGGATGTGATGTATCATCGGCAACGTTGCTATTGTTAATTTGAAGCATCACTAATATTTTACTCTAGTTCTCCGGCATTATACCAACAATTATACCGGAAATCATGTTCTTTCAATTATTTTGTCATTGCGCCTTGTTTTATATACATGAACATAAATAACAAAGTTGCACCTGGAGTCCTGGACATGTGTAAACGAGTTTTTCAAGAACATATATGAACAGTCATCTTATCCAACATAGTGAGATACTGAGATTTTAGTGTGAGCTGTAAGCATAAATTAGGGGACTAAACTTTGCTAAAAATTGCAGTTTACTCACCCTAGTTGTAAATTTTGCAATTTGCTCACTATAATTACAAATATGTTAGCATGGCCCACTAACTTGATGTTATTTAATTAAAATAATAAAACTTGCACAAGAATCTAGGAGAAGTAATGAAGGGGCGGCATTTTTGGCGCCCAAAGTACTTCCTCTGGTTTGTACTATACTATATAGAAGTATAACAAAGAAAGCAAGCTCACTTTAACACTTATTATATTCTCTGCAAGTGGAATAGAACTTTTACTTTCTTCCTCAATGCTTTCATTTATTTCTCTTTAATTGGTTAAAGACAAAAATAGTGTGGGGAAGCTCAACACAAAGGAAAATTCCAAATCTTTCTCCTCCCCAAGGTATATTCTTAACTACTTTTATGCACTCCTTAGATACCTTTCTTTTTTCGGAAAGTGTTGTTGTAAAGGATGGTTTGTTTTGTTGTTCTTTTTGTATGATATCATCAAAAGGATGAGTAAGCAATTTTTTTTGTCTGATTATGTTTGAAACACATGAGTACTGTGAGTAAAATATCATTTGAAGCTGTCAGGGATTAGGGTTTCAATTTTTTTATTATGTTAATTGTTTTATGTTCTCCATCAAAATAAGCTCTAGGTTAATTTAAAACTTGTTTACATGGAAATTAGGATTTGTTAAAGTAGGATTTGTTTAAAACATTTGGTTTTTTTAAATTGTGCATCGGACTGACTGCTTTAGATGATGCACACCCTCTGTGCCGTGAGCAAAACATCCTATGCTTCCACATATTCCCAAGGCTGGATTGGGAAGCTCAGATCAATGTGGAGCTGACCTGCAAGAAATGGAGAATTTGGTGTAGGTTGAGGCAGCTTTCCTACCATGAACAATAACCTTACTTTGGAACTGATAGTGAGTTTAAGGTTTGGGCCCCGAAAGATATTATTTACAACAATGGAGTGGACTCGATGGCTTGGCTCTCCAAAGACATGCTCGTGTATTTCGATTGCTTCCCTTGGCTGTTCAAGGAGGACTGATGTGTTGTAGGTTTGGCATTTGTCACTGCTATGACATCCTTGTTTTGATTGTACAAAGTTGGTTGTACTTGAGTGGTTGATGGTATTACATGATGAGCCAACTTAATTGATGTAATTTGATGATGAAATGAATGAAAATGACTGTTTTTGTTTCAAATATTCTCATCTAGTTCATGCATTATGTTTGCTCTTTTATTGTTGCAGAACTTGCACTTAATCCATGTCTAATTGTGCACCATGGTGGAAAATGGACATCAGAATATGGCATGGTGTACAATAGACCTGGCAATCGGACCAATTGGATCGGATTCGGACCGGACCAAAACATTGACAGACACATCAGCACAACGCTGAGTACTAACCCATAAAACATTCTTAAAACATGCTTTGGTGTCTACGACTCTCACGTAATTAATACGTTCACATCATTCATCACAACTTTACCATAACATAACAACATTCACTTTATTCATAATCTTTCATGACTTATAAGTTCTCACAGATATCATGGTAGAGTCGTAGCATCATCATAGTTCTTTCATATCAAAGCGGAAAACACACTTTCATATCATTAGACAATAAACATTCATAAACATATACTTTAAGTTATGCACGATATCATAAATCATCATCATCTTTCATTTACTTAACTAGTAATGATCGTACTATCTTAATAACATAGTTATTTCATAGCATTCGTTCATAAACATCACTAATCATCATATTCATAAAACAATCCATATTTCCTAATCCAATCATCGATAACATAACGGGTGAAATCACAAAACATATTCGCAATCATAATCATACTTTCGAAACATCAAATTCATCATACTTCATAGCATTAAATCATAAAATCATCTACATAACAAATTTTCATTTCATATCATAAGTTTCATCATTATCTTTTAGCCAATATTTCGTATCATATCATAAGTTTCATCATAACTTTCCACCTTACTTAATTCATATTAATAACTTGATTAACACCCAAGCTTTGTAAAATAAGAAAGAGCATGCATTTAGTAAAGAGAAGAGCAACATTAATCATTGTATAACATATCATATCGGTTCATATCATATCATGAGATTCATCATTATCTTTTCATTTTACTTATTCATTTTGGTTACTTGGCTAGTATCATTAATCAGTCGGGTGGCCACATCATAGGTGACACTTGCAGTACCCGTATACAGTCGGGTGGTCACATCATAGGTGACACTTGCGGTACCCGTAAACAGTCGGGTGGCCACATCATAGGTGACACTTGTGGTACTCGTAAAATATTGCCAAGAACCATCTTTCACTTAGCTTTATCATGTTTCATTGCTTTTACGAATCATAGTCACATTACATAACCGTAATCGTAATCATGATACGTAATTCATTATCATAACGTAACCATAATTACATTACATCATCGTAATCATAATCATGGAATGTACCTTAATCATAACATAACCATGATTACATTACATCATCGTTATCATAATCATGGAAAGTAATCATAGACATATTCATAATCATGTTCATAACATATACTTTTGCATATCAGGCAGTATTCAGAAGCATATCTCATAACTTAAAGTACCTTTCAAAATACATAACAGAAGCATATCTGAAGCATAACAGATACATAGCAGAATGAAGCATAGTAGTCCTTTCGTATTTTACATCATTTATGAACCATTCATGCTTTCAGATTATTTCGGAATTTAAAGGTATACTTTCGCATATTCGGAATACATAAACATATATCATAGTAAACATCTCATAGCTCGTGTATCATAAGAACAAGAGTCATCTTTTCACATTTTTCGATCACTTATGAGACAGAAAGTACTATTCCATACTACATCCATATACTAAGCTTATTAGTGATATAGGTCACATATCCAACTCGTCATTAAACATCATCCAAATCTATATAACTCTCACGATAGTCTAGTGATATACTTTCTTAGCTTTCCAACTTACTAAAATATAATAATAAACCGGATGTAGTTAACAAATGTACTTTAAATGTCATATAATACCAAGATTGTCTGAAAATCAATCAATCATCTCAATTCATCTTTAACCCATACATCTTTTCAGCCTCGTGGACGAATACTTAACCATCATATCGAACGCATCATTCCATAAATGTATATAAGTAATTCACTAAAACTTCTTAACAAATACCTTAAGATCTCCTCATCACATAATTGCCAATAATCCATTTTAGTAATTATAACACACCATAAATTAGTCTAAATTCCATAAATAGTACAATTGTAAGCCACTGAAAGCGTCATAATTCACAAATATAAGTTTACTAGGAAATCAATAGAATGGCTTCTAAAACATTAAGTACTACAGTTATTAGAGTTCACCCAAATCAGTTTCATCAACTTAATCAATTTCATCAGTTCAATCAATTTCATCAACCAACTCCAATTTCATCCAAGATTAATATTAACCAAATCTTACCATTAATTCAAGTAATACCAGGAAGAAATTAACATACTTGTAATACTTATAATAGCACAAGAAATCAAAGCATCAACTCTAAATACCCAAAATTTCAGAATTTATAATCTCAATAATAACCTCTAACATGAGAAGAGTAGAAGGAGAAGAAGAGGAGGGTATAGTACCTCTGCTCACTTGGAGCAGGGACGAAACAGAGGCGGCAGGGAAGGGGAGCTGTGCTCCGGCGAGCACGGGTACCCCGGCGAGAAAGAAGCAGAACGCACGGCGACATAAGGCCGGCGATGTTCGTTGTTAGAGGACCGAGCAGAAAAGACGAACAAGCAGCAGCAACACAGCACGCAGCAACGAACGAAGGAGAGAGAGAGAGACTAGAACCACACCACGCAACACCGCGCGAGCAGGGGAAGGAAGGGAGCTCCGGTGAGCTTCGGCAACGCCGGTGAGAGGAGGGAGGAAGATGACGGAGTGAGAGAGAGAAGGGTGAGGGGCTTTGGGGTTTCTCACGGGGAGGAGAGAGAAGAAATGAGGTTGGGGTTTTTCTTTGGGTGAGAGCAAAATAACAAGAGAGAGGAAGAACTTGGGTTTTTGTTTCCCAACTTAACCGACCAAGTTAAGAAATGGAAACCGACTTTTAAATTCGTAACCGGCCAAATACAGCTCCATTCATTTGGTTATTTAAAACCCAAAATAATTTTAAACAATAATATCTTTATAAAATTAAATTAATAAGCACATTACAACATCTCACTTAAAAATTCATACTCCAACTCAAATAAAATGAGAATATTCAAAATATCATTAACTTAGTAATTATAATTAACGCTAGTTAAAGCGCTTTTAAGGATCGGAGTATTACACCAGACCGTTTTCGGGTCGGACCAGATTTCGGATTATGTTTCGGATCATTTTCAGATTTGGATGCTTTTCGGATCATGCAGTTGTGGATCGGATGGTGAATTGTCTCATCTTGATTATGTATGGAGTTGTTACTCTTTTGGTCTGATGGTTTCTTTGACTATGAACTTTTGTTATGTATATATGGAACTGCTGCTCTTTGTGCTTTCTAAAGGTATTCATAACTAATTTGCATAGTCAGAACTTGTGCCAAAGAGTACTTGTGATGATCGTTATTTTTTAAATGGATCAATTTCGGGTACTTCGGATCAAAGCCTAATGGAAGCCAATAATTTCTGATTGCTTTGGGAGCGGTTACTTTTGGATCAGATTGATTTCGGATCAAGCTAGATATGACATATCGGATCATTCAGATTTCGGATGAGTTTCAGATCAATATTATTGCGGACCGGATTCGGATCGGACCGGATCGTTTAGGGTTCAGACCCAAATTGGACCACGGATCAGGACCAACTTTACCTGGTCTAGTGTACAATGGGGGTAATATTAATTAGTGAGTTTGAGGACATACCTGATTGTGTGAGTATATCTTACATGAAAGAATTGATTAACAGCTTAGGTCATAAGAACATAATGAAACTTCATTACTTAGACCCTAGGAAGGACTTCAACAATGGTATTAGGTTTCTTGGTTATGATAAAAGTACATTTGACCCATTCCTAGCATTACTTATGAATTGCAAAGTCATTCATGTATACACTGACCATGACCATGAGGTAGAAGACCCCAATTATGTAGGCAGCCAAACTCAAGTACTACTTGTTGACCTAAATAGCCAAACTGAGTCCTTTCTTGACCTACTGACTTCAGTAGAGAACCCTATTCCTTCAATAAATGTGAACCAAGTAGACATAGACTATGACACAGAAGGCACTGATGAAGATGATATTGAGGTAGTGTATGCTAGGGATAGGGTAAGGGAAAACAAAAAGAAGCAACTATCATATGAGGAGGAGTTGAATATGTTGACTAGGCTAGCTGAGACCAATGGCAAGAGCATTAACATTGCAGATGGTTTTGATGAAGATGGGAGTGATCTAGAAAGCCCTAATGAATCATACGAGGAGGATTGTGGGTACCTAGTTGCACCAGAACCACACACTAACAAAAAAAAAAAAAGAACAGGCTGTTAGAGGAAGGAGATAGTACCAAGTCCAAGTTCTACATTGGACAGTCATTTGAGAATGCGAAGACTTTTAGGAAAGCCGTTTTTTACTACTCCATTTCAGTAGGTAGGGACATTCCTATGAATAGAAATGACAGTATGAGAGTAGATGCACACTGCATTGATAAGGACAAGGGCTGCCCATGGAGAATTTGGGCATCTTAGGAAAGAGGGAGGAGGAAGTTTATGGTAAAAACCCACATTTTTGAACACACTTGTGGAAGAACTCCAAAGCTCAAGAAGATGAGAGCAAGTTTTGGATAGTTGTAAACTACCAAACTAAGTTTAAGGTGAACCCTTACATTAACCTGCAATATATAATTGAGACTATTTGGCTTGAGTGGGGTGTGAAGGTTAGCAAGTTCATGGCATGCAGAGCAAGGAAAAAGGGCCAAGTTTTGATAGTTGTTGAATACAAGGAGCAGTATGCACTACTGCCAAGGTATGCAGCTGAGATCCTTAGGAGTAATAGAAACAACACTATTTGGCTTGAGTTGGGTGTAAAGGTTAGCGAGTTCATGGCATGGAGAGAAAGGAAAAAGGGCCAAGCTTTGATAGTTGCTAAATACAAGGAGCAGTACGCACTACTGCCAAGGTATGCAGCTGAGATCCATAGGAGTAATAGAAACAACACTGTGAAGCTTCGGATGAATGGGAATGTGTTTGGAGGGCGGCTACTAGTAGCAGTAGGTAGATATGAGAATAACCAATTTTTTCCCATAGCTTGGGCAGTGGTTGAGGTGGAAAGCACTGCTAGATGGAGTTGGTTTTTGAATTTATTGGCTATAGATTTAGGGAGCAATGAAGGTGCAGGGTACACATTCATGTCCGATCAACAAAAGGGATTGTTAGCTGCTGTGAAAAAAAATGTTTCCTGGAGCTGAGACAAGAGTGTGCGCCAGACATGTGTACACAAATTTTAGAACTGTTTTTGGTGGTGGCATGGAGTATAGGAAGAAGTTTTGGATTATTGCCAAATTCACAACTGAGAATGAGTTCAATGCTCAAATTGAAGTGATGAGGCAAATTTCTGCTAATGCAGCAGAAGATCTACTAAACAGAAACTGTAGGAAGTGGTGTAGAGCTTTCTATAGTTCCATGGCATGTTGTGATAGTGTTGACAACAACATGTCAGAAGTTTTCAATGCTTACATACTAAACAGTAGACATAAGCTAATCATAACAATGCTTGAAGACATTAGAGAGGGTTTGATGGAAAGATTGCATAAAAAAGAGATGAAATTGGGAAGAAAGAGTTGTTGCTATGCCCTAGAATTCAACAACTTGTAGAGAAGCACAAGATTTGGGCTAGAGGGTGGAATGCTTTTCGGGATGGTGGCTTCGTTATGGAGTAAGAGAAGGAGCAACACAAACTAAATATGTTGTCAACTTGAAAGAGATAACTTGTAGCTGCAATGCATGGCAAGTTAGTGGAATACCTTGCAAGCATGCAGTTGTGGCTAGCTATATGGAACAAAGTTGATGAAGTTAGTCATTTTTTCAGAAAAGGAACAAATATGAAAGCCTATGAGTTTTTGCTCGAGCCACTTAATGGCCCTCAAGAGTGGCCACAATCTGACTCCTTAGTGCTTCCACCCAAACATACAAAGGTGCAGAATAGACCTAAGACTCAAAATAGACTTCAAGCTAGAGAAGTAACCAAATCAGGTAAATTGAAGAAGGTTGGGACTACAATGACTTGTAGTTCTTTTGGCATACAAGGACACAACAAGAGAGGGTGTAAAAATGTGAGGTCAGATAACTATGGTCCCCCAACCAACACTGAACAAGCAACAACTAGCACTGACCAAGCAACAACCACACAACACCAATGCATAATAGAGGAGTAGGTGTATATACTTACCCTAATGGACATCAGAGAATAGCAACTATAAGTGAATTTAATTTTATCATGTATTAAGCAAATTTCTTGTCTTGTTATCAGATTACTAATTGATGTTAATTTTTGCAGTTTGTTCCTCAAACTGAAGTGAGTGCAAGGTCACAACCTGCATGCAGGCAACCAAGGGCAGCAGCTTTCTACTCAGATTTTGAAGGAGATCAGACTGTTTACTCCTTCAATCAAGATTACAATTGGTCACAACCTGATGTTGGCTCTAATAACCCACAAACAATCACAAGCCAAGCACTACAAGATCTAGCTAGAGCTAAAAGAAGGCAAAACAATTTAAACTAAGTAAGTTCATTGCAACTCAAGTACTATTAAAAATTTCCATGTCATACTTCATAAGCAACAACAACTACAGTGAAGAGCGCTAGAAAAAAGTATCTTAGAATATACTTCGACCCTTCATTTTGTTGCATCTTCAACATCACCTTCTCTGCAGCCGTCTTTCTTGCAATTTGAAATCTGCCACCATGAATTTTCCTTAAATTCCTCACTTCATTCTTCAGTTGTGTGTTCTCCTCCATTAAATTCAAAATTTCATCCCTCTGCCACTCTGTAGGGTCTTCAACATCAACCCCTCTGGTGTTGGCTTCAGGACCATAATCAGCGCATGCTAGAAATCTTTTGCCAAGATTGTCCTTAGTCCATGACCTAGTCTTGGACATGATGAATCCACAGTAACAATGCTTTGGGGTTGGGAGACTCCTGTCGTTTCTTGACATTTCTCTGCAAAAAAAAAAATCTTTTTCAATAAATGTGTTTTACTGGATAATAAACATTAACAAGTTTGAAAATTCACCATTGCAGTTGGAACCTGGCACTACTGGATTTTTCGGGAAGCTTTAGAGCAAAGCAAGAAGGAGAAGTGGGCGTTAATTGGAGAATTTTGGGGAAAAATCGCATTCTAGTCGGATTTAGTTACTGTTGGAAAATTTATTTTTATCCTACAAAAAACTGTCATTCTTGTTTTTTGTGCCAAACAGCTTTTTTTATTCATTATATTAAAAGTTAACAGAAAAGTTAACAGAGTTGTACTTTGAGTGAGTAAAGTGCAATTTTTACAACTAGGGTGAGTAAACTGCAACTTTATGCAAAGTTTAGTACCCTTTTTTATGCTTAACTCTATGGTAATACTTGTTCATCTTTAGAGATCTATTTTTTTAATAGAATCACATCATTATTTATTACCACTTTTGCAAAATATTATAGAGTAATAATGGGTTGATGTCCTAGTATTATGAGTACTTAATAAACAACCAAGAGATCCAATATAGTCAATTGTTCGATTTTCTCGATACATGTATGAGTTAGAGATTACATCAGCCTTACTGAGCAGCACTTGAACATCAGTTTCAATTAGAAAGCAGAAACAAAATAGATTGTAGTAGGTGATCGATGACTGGACATGATTACAATCTATCTCATTAGTCATCAAATTCAATTTAAATTTTTTTCTTGATGGCCAATCTAAAATACTTCTATATACACTTGAAGATATATTTTTTGGGTCAACATGTTATTGTAATACATACGTGTGGCCATAGTTTATTTTCTGAAATATGACTGAATTAATATATCTTACATAAAAATTCCATATGAAATCATCATAGTCAAACTACAATAATATGTTAATAAGACGCCTATAACTAATGAAGAATTATTTTAAGCCACAATATTGGGGCCCTTGCCCAAGTGCCAAGTTGGAATTCAACGACGTTGTGTACACCATTTTTCTTCTAATTTTCTTTGGTTTCTATCGTCAAATGGCGCCGAAATTCAAACCCAAAATCTTCTCTAAGAAATATCATAAGAGTACGTAACATGAATACATCATAATCCATGTTCATACAATTAACTCCAACGTACGTAGTCCTCACTATATATATATAGCAACCTTGAATCATCACAACTTCACACCAAATTCTCTCATCTATCTTGTATGCATATACACATAAAATGAAGTTCCCAATCTTTGCATTTGTTTTCACTCTACTACCTCTTATTTTCCTGCAACCACTTGGTATTACAAGTGCAGCATCCATAATATCAAATCATAATTCAATCCAAGACACCTTAATAAACTGCCTTAACAACCATTCTCTTCCTTCTCATCCAATATCACCTCAAATTTATGCACCACAAAATCCCTCCTTCTCAACCGTTCTACAATCCTACATTCGAAATCTCCGGTTCAACGAATCGAGCACTCGAAAACCCTTGTTTATCATAACTGCTACACACGTATCCCACATCCAAGCAGCCATCATATGTGCCAAACAACATGGTATAGAGATGAAAGTCCGAAGTGGCGGCCATGACTACGAGGGTCTCTCATATGTTTCCATTGTCCCTTTCTTCATGGTTGATATGTTCAACTTCCGCTCTATCGATGTAAACATCGAAGAGGAGACCGCGTGGGTGGATGCCGGATCTACTCTTGGCGAGGTGTACTATAACATTGGTAACCATAGTAGAATTCACGCGTATCCTGCCGGAGTTTGTCCAACAGTTGGCTCTGGAGGTCATATCACTGGAGCAGGATATGGAAATCTTATGAGAAAATATGGTCTTACAGTTGATAATCTTATTGATGCTAAAATTGTGGATGTTAATGGTAGGATACTTGATCGTGCAGCCATGGGAGAGGACCTTTTTTGGGCCATTCAAGGTGGTGGTGGCGCGAGCTTTTGTGTCATTCTTTCTTACAAAATAAAACTAGTCCGAGTGCCTGAAAGGGTCACTGTTTTTAGGGTTTCAAGGTTGCTAGAACAAAACTTAACTGACATAGTTGATCAATACCAACATGTTGCACCAAATTTGGACCATAATGCCTTCATTAGGCTCACCTTAGGCGTTACAAACTCGAGCGAAACCGGCCTTTTAACGAACCAAGCAACATTTAGATGCTTGTTTTTAGGAGACACTGAAAGCCTAATTTCCTTGGTTCATAAGAATTTTCCCTTATTAGGTCTAGAAAAGTCAGATTGTCTTGAGATGAGTTGGCTTGAATCTGTACTTTTCTATTCTGACTATTCTATGGGAACCCCACTTGAGACTTTGTTGGATAGGCAACCTCCAAGTGTGACTTACCTTAAAAGAAAATCAGATTATGTGAAGAAGCCAATTCCAAGATATGGGTTGGAAGGGTTATGGAAAATAATGGTTGAATTACAACCACTTCAGCTTACTTTCAACCCTTATGGAGGTCGAATGGCCGAGATTCCGGCCAGCGCGACGCCGTTCCCACATAGGGCCGGAAACTTGTTTAAGCTTCAGTATGCTATTAACTGGAATGAAGGAGGGAGTGAGAGAGCAAAGTATTACATAGATTTGACAAGGAAGTTGCATGCTTACATGACTCCTTTTGTGTCAAAGAATCCTAGGGAAGCTTTCCTTAATTATAGGGACTTAGACTTGGGAATAAATCACCAAGGTCCAAGAAGCTATGTTGAAGGGAAGAAATATGGTGTAATGTATTTCAAGGATAACTTTGATAGGTTGGTGAAGATAAAGAGCATGGTTGATCCAGATAACTTCTTCAGGAATGAGCAAAGTATTCCAACTCTTCCACGTTAATAGAATGTTTTACTTTGTAAATTTACGATCCTATGATTCGGAAGGATAGATAGCGAAGCAATAATGCTAGGAAATTTACTTGTATGTATGTGTATGTACTATAGATAAAGTTGTCAACCTTGTAATATGTCATGTTTGTTTACTTATTTGTTTGAATATATTGTAATAATAAGAGAAAATTGTCATCATACAAATTGGGTATCTTCGTTTACATATTAATACCAAATTTGATTTATGTATATATAATAATCGAAAAATTGGTGATTCTCATGGTGGTTCAAATTCATAATCCGTCAATTTAACAATTAGAAAAAATTTATGTAACATGTTCTAATTAGTCATGTCAGCCTAGTCGATGAAAAGAAGAAAGAGAAGGGATTAGCTTAAGAATTGTGACCCAAGAGGCAACCTAGTCATGAATTGGGGCCTCATCAACGATACTATTCTTCTAGATAAGAAACCCCCCAAGTCCTAATTGAATCTTCTCACCATCTCTCATTTTCAAAAAACTCTCCAACACCACAAATTTCTCATACTGCAGTCACCACTATTTCTATCCACAAAATAATAGAGATAGTTACGCAAACTCAAGAAACTCTCCGCGACTGTATTTCTGACGCGGAGTTCGTATCTAACACTATATTGGTGCCAAATGCTCTTGCGAATATTCCACAAATAAAATTAGTTAAATTTTTTAACTGGATTTTGAAGTTGGATTTCTGGGGGCTGCATGGTTACGCAACTAAGGTTATTTCACCATAATCATTTTCTCTTTCCTAAAAGGTGGAATTCTTCTACTTTCACAGTCGCCGCCTTCTTCTAGACTACGCCATCGCTTTTCTTCTCGTCGATGGTTGAATTTCTCATACCATAATTTCCCTCATGCTAGGTGCGTTGGAAGTTAATGTAATCTAATTTTGTTGTTTGAGCTCATCCATTATTATTTATTTGCTTATAGCCTTATAATAATGGTTTGATTCGTTAGGGATTATATTGTAAGGAAATGGGTCAATTGAATTTAGGAAATAAGTGTTTTAGTTAAAACTATGTTTAATGTGAGGAGGTATATGTGTTAGAATAACGAGTCTTAGACGAGACAAACTTACGATAACTTGTAAGATTATACTCGCTCTACGATAGTAAGGGATCCCCGTTGAAATAGAAATGTGGGTCTTACAACAAATTATTGTAAGTACGCGTCATATAAGATTTCGTGTTTGCGCAATATAGATTTGTGGATGATTAGGTGAAGTTTGGGTGAGGAAGTTAGAAAGGTTGACTGAAAGAAAAGATGTTGATTTGGATAAGTAATGTATTATACCGTCATGATTTTAGGATGAGTTTTGATTATTTTTTAGAATGCAGTGACTATATAAACGTGATGTTTATGTTTATGAGAGATGGAGTACTAGTTTATACGTTGTTGAAATTCGAAATAAACCAGGAAGGAGAGAATTTTTTTGTGGACAAAACTATCACATTAGTGGCCTGTGGAAGTTGCTGAGAAGAATAGTAAGCTGCTGTGGTACCTAAGATCTTGTAGATGTGTTACTGAAGCTGATGGCCAATTTAAGATAATTTTAGTGAATAACTAAGCGTCGTCCTATTTTTTTACTTACTAACACTCTAAATACATAGAGGTCGTCCCACCTCTATGTATTTAATCCATTTCCCCCTTACCTTTTACTTTCATTCTCCCATTCATTCTTCTCATCTCTTCCATTCCCTCCCATCTCTCATACGTTCACTCTCTTTCATTCCTTTCCTCTTCTTCCAAATTTCTCGACGAATTTTTCCGGCAGCCTGAAGTATTTCTTCAGCATCAATAGAGCTCGAAAAATGATTGAAATTGCTCACAAAGCCCCAGGATTCTGCCAAAGACGCCCACACCTATGGTGAGGTGCCTGTGGCAGACGCCTCTCCATAGGTCCAGGGGCCTTTCCAAAGGTTCAGGCATCCATGGTGGGCGCATGAACTTGTGGAGAGGCGCCTATGGCAAACATCTCTCCACTGGTTCAGGCGCCTTTGGTTTTTTTTGCTTTATAATTTTTGCTAAAGTAGTGAAGTATGACCGAAGAATCGAAGAATGGTAGAGCGAAAAATTGAAGAATAATCGAAGAATTGCGTCAAAAATGCTGAAATTAATTACCTCAATTGTATAGGTAGAGCTCTAATTGACTTTTTGCTTAAATTAATTATCTACTCTATTTTGATTTTTTTTGGGTAAGCTAGAGTGATATTGTGTGAGAGATGAGAGGGAATCAAAGAGGTGAGAAGAATGAAAGGGGGGATGAAAAAGGAAAGGAGGGAATGGGGGAATGAGGGGGGAATAAAAAGTGTATAAACGTATAAAAATTGCAGGGGGGTTAGTAAGTAAAACTAAGGCAGCATGTAGCAAAACCCTAATTTTATACACCCTCCTTTTTTTAAATTGCTACACTGTATTGTTAGACTATGTGTATATTCGGCAATAGTCAAGTATTGTAATCTATGTAATCTTCCCCTTTTGTATAGCATAATTAGTTCCTATACTTTAGCCTTAGATTATGGTAACCATATGTTTTGTATATATTGATTCCTAATGATCAATAATACTCAAGGATAATTTCCTATATGGTATCAGATTAGGTTTTTCCTCCCTGTGCATCCCTAGTCGTCGCCCATCACCACTCTTTCTTCCTCATTCTTCTTTCTTCCTCCTCCTCTAATGGCTGACAAACCCGCATTCCATTCAGCTATTGCCATTACTAATGTCAAGTCTCTTATTCCCATCACTTTGGATCTCGAATCCGGTCAATACCATGAATGGACTACGCTCTTTAAGGTTCAAGCACGAGTGCACAGTGTGCTTGAACATATCATCCCTCCCACCGAGTCCAAGGAACTCGACGCATACAAGGCCGCGAAGGCTGCCGATCCTTCACTTTGGAAACGTCTTGACGCTGTTGTCTTGCAATGCATCTATGCTACGGTATCATCCAACATCCTCTCCTCCATTCTTGTTGTTGATGATCTTGCTAAGCATGCTTGGACTCGTGTTGCTCAAATTTTTCAAGATAATAAAAACTCCAGGGCTGCCTATCTTGAAACCGAATTCACCACTACCAAATTGGTTGAATTCTCCTCGGTTGTTGCTTACTATACTCGGCTGCAATCTCTTGCTACTCAACTTGCTAATGTTGGGTCGCCGGTTTTCGATCAACTCTTGGTGATGCGTCTCCTTGCCGGATTGCCTTCCACTTACTCTACCTTTGTCACTAACATCCAGCAAAAAGATGTCTTGCCTTCGTTCTCGGATGTTTGTTCACGCCTCAAACTTGAAGAGACCACCGCAATAAAACGTGCTCGTGACTCTAGTGCCACGGCCCTCCTTGTTGATGATGATTCTTCATCTTCACCGGTTCACCATTATGGAGGTAATTCATCCAACCGAAATTCCTCTTGTGATAATCGTAACAAAAATAATAAAAATAATCGTGGCAAACAAAATACCAACAACCGCGGCAAAAATAACCGCGTCAGTGGGCAGCAGCAGCCTCACCAACCTGCGGTGGCTCCGTGGTCGTTCCCTGCCTGGCCGGGGTGGCAACAGCCACAGTGGGCCATCCCACCGTGCCAGTATCCAACTGCTGCGTGGCAGCAGCGTCCCTCAAGGACCAGCAGCCCTGGGGTCCTTGGGCCAAGCCCACGTGGTCCTGCCCATGCATTTGCCATGCAATCCCCACCTTATGGCTATTATATGCAGCCTCCTCCTTCATCTGGGTATGCTCCCACTGATATAGATGTTGCCATGCACACCCTCACTCTCCAACCACCGGATGACAACTGGTACATGGACACGGGTGCCACCTCTCACATGACTGCAAATCCAGGTAATTTTACTTCTTATTTTAATTCGAGCAAAAATACTGTTATTGTAGTTGGTAATGGTAATACTATTCCAATTCGTGGCTTTGGACATACTTCCCTTACCCCTCATAATCCCTCTCTACATCTCAAAAATTTCCTACATGCTCCTAAACTCATTAAAAACCTCATTTTAGTTCGCAAATTTACTCATGATAATCATGTTTCTGTTGAGTTTGATCCTCTTGGGTTTTCTGTAAAGGACCTTTGGACGGGGAGCCGCCTAATGAGATGTGAGAGCACCGGGGACTTGTATCCTCTCACTGCCACGCCTAGCACTACCTCACCATCTACCTTTCTTGCTGCATCACCTAATTTGTGGCACTCTTGTTTAGGGCATCCGGGCCACAACATTCTTAGTACTCTTCGTAGCAATAACATGATTGATTGTAATAAGGCTCGTCATGATTTTTGTACTTCTTGTCCCTTGGGTAAACACATTAAACTGCCATTTTGTGATTCAATATCTTCTACTACTATGCCTTTTAATATTATTCACAGTGATATTTGGACATCTCCTGTTTTGACTTCTACTGGGCATCATTATCATGTATTTTTTCTTGATGACTACACTAATTATCTGTGAACCTTTCCCATAGCAAACAAGTCACAAGTTTACTCCATTTTCCTGTCTTTTTTTGCCTTAATCCGAACTCAATTTCAAAGAGATATTAAAAATGCTCAATGTGATAATGGGCGGGAATATGATAATGGACCTTTTCATGAATTTTAGAAAGCTAATGGGATTCAATTTCGATATTCTTGTCCTCATACTTCTCCTCAAAATGGCAAAGCAAAACGAAAAATCCAGTCCATTAACAATATTGTGTGCACTCTCCTTGCTCACTCCTCCATGCCCCTCTCTTTTTGGCATCATGGACTACAAATGGCTACCTATCTTTTAAATGTTCTTCCTATACCAAGGTCCTCAAGTACAAATCTCCCACTCACATTCTCTTTCACGACCCCCAACTTACTCTCATCTCCGGATCTTTGGGTGTTTATGCTATCCCCTATTTCCATCTACCACTATTCATAAGTTACAAGCTCGGTCTACTCCTTGTGTTTTCTTGGGATATCCGTCCAATCATAGAGGGTAGAAGTGCTATGATTTATCAAGTAAGAAAATCATCATCTCACGCCATGTTCTTTTTGATGAAAATCAATTTCCATTTTCTAACTTGCATCAACCCACTTCCCACTCTTATGATTTCTTGGATCATGCTATTGGTAGGCTTTTGCCGTGTACTCCTAACCAAATATAATTAACCTACTCTCATACACACTAAGCAAGTATAATGGAAATAGGGATCGTATCCACAGGGAGCAAAGGAACTTATTCGGAAATTAGTGAATTAAAGACCCTAGTATGTGCTAAGGCCAAAGTAACCGAATTGGGGGGATTTGGAACAATGCAAGCAAGCTAAAATAAACACAGTATTGAAATATGAAGAGACTATAATATAAAAAGGCCTTGGATTCGATTAGCATCCACCCTAACCTAGTTTGTGGTCATGAAATATCAACCCCCGACACTTCCTATGGTCACCTATCGAGAAGTCTAGACCTCTCTCCTCCTAAATCGTGGCTAAACACACGATCTGCGTGGTTTGAACCTCCCTTACTATGCCTTAACTCAAATGAATCGCACTCAAGTCCAAACCAAAGTAGCATTAAGGTCGAGGAACACGATAGGATTACTAATGTTATCAAAGCAATAACATTCAAATAATAAGCAATACTTCTCTAAGTGTAAAAGATTAATGTTCAGCAAATAATCAAACACCTAGTATGCCACATGGAGCTAGGAACACAACAATCCGATTATGCACCTAAAATTAGCATTAGATGAATCACACAATAATACTAGTAACGTTCCTAGCAAAGATTATGCAAACATCATGAAATTGAACATAAGAAGTATCACAATGACCATTAAGAAAGTAGAGGATAAGAACTTCTCACAAGTAGATTAGAGCTTCAACAACCGAATCCAAGAAAGATGTTTAAGCTAGACAAGCCATAGGATTCATTACAAATCTACCAAAGAAGAAAGGGAGAAATCCTGGAAAACAATCTCTTTCTCTCCCCTCTCTAGTCGCTCTTACAAAAAACTAAAACTAAAAACTTCTAACCTAACCCTCCAAGGGAGGAAAAGAAAACAAAAGAAACAAATGACACGGGGGGTCGCGACTCGCGACCATGGGCAGGTCGCGACTCGCGATGCGATCGCGGGTCGCGACGTTTCCTCTGTCTTAAAACTGCAAAAACACAAAATACAAAGAGGAAAGACGAGAGAATTTGGCTTTTGAGTAAGCCATGAAGCTGCCAAACCAAAGTGAAGACGATCCTCGGACAACGAGCAAACCAAGAAGCATGAACCACGGACCTCGGAACTCGAAACTCGGAACTCGGAACTCGGAACTCGGAAAGAGCTCGGAGCCTTGGGAGATGCGCCATAAAGGAACCAAGGATAGGGACCCCGGGGCACAAAAAGTGATCGAAGGACCAAGATCGGCCCTCGATTACGCCACCATACAAACCGCACCCTAAACTCCTCAAAAACACAACATCTTCCGACAACACCTCCTAACGTCAAAACTCTCCTAAATCCCGAAACTAAGCTCGAACCGACACCAAAAACGACCCGAAATCCGCCTAAGAATGGCGGATAACTTAGACACATCAAACTCCCCCACACTTAAACCTTACTCGACCTCGAGTAAAAGAAAAAGAGAAATCGACACACCCAAGCACCAAAATACGCCATATCACGTCAACCTCCGAATCGCCATCCACAAGACAAAAAAGCCAACCGACAAAATCTACCCCAAAAGAATCCCTCTATACAAATGAATCTCGAATCCCGAAAGGTTTCGGGAAACGAATATCAACAATGACCTCCCGATTCCAACCTACCCAAAATGCAAGGAAACTAAGGCACGAGGGTAAGTGATTCCCCCAAGCTTAGCCTCGTGCTCCAACCAAATCATACCGCAAGCAACAAAAGAGAAACGAGCCAAAAAGAGATGCACATCCCGCCCTCAAAAGATACAAAACAAGGACCTAATCTAACCCGAAAACATCGACTCCAACGCCGCCACCTTATGACGCCGACACCGACAAATGAGGATCAAAGCAAAAAAATTTCTTTTCTCTCTTTTTTTTTTTCTCTCATTTTGCCTAGGAGCCCTTCCGGGTTTTCATCCTAGCTTCTCCTAATTTTTCAAAAGCACAAAAAGATAAATTACGAAGTGATGCAAAGCATTATGTATGGGACGATCCATATTTGTGGAAACATTGTGCGGATCAAGTGATTAGAAGGTGCATTCCCGATAATGAGGTAATATCGATTCTCACCTTTTGTCATTCTCATGCATGTGGAGGTCATTTTGGAGCAAAGAGAACTGCTCGAAAGGTATTAGATTGTGGTTTTTATTGGCCTAGTTTGAATAGAGATGCATTCCATTTCTGTAAGTCATGCGATAATTGTCAAAGAGTCGGGAATATTTCCCAAAGAAATGAAATGCCACAAAACTCGATCTTGTATTGTGAAATATTCGATGTTTGGGGCATTGATTTTATGGGGCCATTTCCTAACTCTTTTGGTTTCATGTACATTCTTTTAGCAAGTGGATTATGTATCAAAATGGGTGGAGGCTAAGGCCACTGCATGCGACGATGCTAAGGTGGTTGCAGATTTTGTGAAATCTCACATATTTTGCAGGTTTGGTATTCCAAGGGCATTGATTAGTGACAAGGGAACTCATTTTTGCAATCGAACCATAGGTGCGCTGCTGAAAAAGTATCATGTGACTCACAAGACCTCCACGGCCTACCATCCACAAACAAATGGCCAAGCGGAGGTGTCCAATCGTGAGATCAAATCAATCTTGGAGAAAACGGTGAATCCAAGTAGAAAGGATTGGAGCTTGCGATTGGAGGATGCCATTGTGGGCCTATAGGACGGCTTATAAAACCCCCATTGGTATGTCACCATACCGATTGGTGTTTGGAAAGCCGTGTCACCTTCCAAAGTGGAACTTGAGCACAAAGCATATTGGGCCATTAAAAACTTCAACATGGCCTTGGATGAAACTGGATTGCATCGGAAACTACAACTGCAAGAATTGGAAGAGATAAGGAACGAGGCCTATGAAAACGCAGCAATTTACAAAGCCAAGACTAAGGCATGGCATGACAAGTTAATAATAAGAAAAGAGTTCGTGGTGGGCCAAAAGGTCCTCTTGTTTCGATCCCGCCTACGTCTTTTTCCGGGAAAATTGCGTTCTAGGTGGATCGGGCCATTCATTGTAGTGAAAGTGTTTCCACATGGAGCCGTGGAGATCCAAAGTGAAGCCACCTCCAAGATTTTAAAGGTAAATGGGCAACGGCTTAAGCCGTACTTTGAAGGATTTAAGCAAGTCGGGGCCGAGGATGTTCCTCTCGGTGACCCGGACTATGGTTAGACCTTATGGTTGTAAGTCGTGTCGACGACGGTAAATAAACGAGTTTGTTGTATATAGTGTATAAAGTTAGTTTCTTTTGGTTTTTGGAAGATATTATGCTTGTGGTTGATTATTTTGCAGGGAATAGAAGGAAAGTTTGTGACTTGTGAAGTTATTGTGTGTAAAAATGTTGATGAGTGAGTATCAAAAGGCGAGAGTTGGTTCGCATTTGAAATCAAAGCAAATCAAGCACAAGGAATGCGAGCAAAAGTGAAGAAAATGAGAGTGATAGGTGGACAAGAGTGAGGAGGGAGGTTGGTGCCACAAAACACACAGGTCGCGACTCGCGATAAATGTCGCGACTCGCGAAACCACCCAGTCGCGACTCGCGACAACGATCGCGACTCGCGAAGGCTACTCTGTTTTTTTCTCAAGGAAAACGCGAAGCTAATTTTTTCTCTTTCTCAGCCTTTTCACACGAACCTCGCGACCTTCCCTCTCTCAAAACACTCTCTCACTCTCAAAAATCTCTCAAGCACCCTCCTCTCATCTTCCACTCTCAAATCTTCACAACCACTTCTCAATCTACCCTCTAATCCTCTCCTTTTCACTTCTCTACACAAAATCCCTACTTTCTTCTCTCCTTCCCACCATAATCTCCCCACAGTTTCTGAAAATCGTCCAATTCTACCAAACCCTAGAATTTGGGGGTTTTTTATTTGAAGCAACACCATCCAAATTGAAGCTTGGAGGATCATTCTACATGCTTAGGGAAGCTATTTACAAGTTCTAATCACCCTACATAACACTACTTCACTTCCATTTTGGTATAACACACTATTTCCTACTTCTCTTTGATTTTGCTTGAAATGTCTTGTTCTTGCTTAATTGTAGAGTTGTAGCTTATTTCACTAAGATATTTTTGTAGTTGTTGATTAAAGTTGTTGAGTTGTGTGGTAGTGTTGTTGTGATTGTTGAACTCAATTGGGAATTGGTGGTTGGTTATTGTTGTGTGGAGGGTGTTTGGAGTGTAAGGGTGTTCATATTTGTGTCCTTGTGTTAAACCCTTGCTGTTGTTAGTTCTTATCAGTTGAAAGAAAAAAAAAAAAATGAGCAAGAGAACCCGAACCGATCCCGTCCCCCACATTAACTCCCGTGGCCTTAAGAAGCTAAGTGACCAAGCTAAAAGGCGATGGGACCGTCTTGATAGACCGGGGAGGGTGATACAAGAAACTAAGTTCGCAGATTACCCTACCCTTGAAGCATTAGGGTTGGCTAGCTCGGTTGAGTTTCTTCTCAACAAGGTTGGCCTCCGAGACTTTCTATGGAAGAGAGCCCGAACTTATGAGCGGTACACCCTCGAGTTTCTTTCGACACTCCAAAAACATCTTGAAACCGATGATGAATGTGAATACATCACTTTCTCCCTCAATGATAACCAATACAAAATGACTTTCCTTGAGATAGAGAGTGCTTTTGCTTGGGACTTCATGGCCGATGATGACTTTCTAGAGCGAGAACTATAATCCTACCGTGTTTTGGTACAAGATCACCGGTGGTCGTCAGTGGCATAGCCACTGCAAGAGTAGCGCAATCCCCCACCCCGCCTTGCGCTATGTGCACCGTCTTTTGTCAATGACGGTCTTTTGTGCTGGAGAGCCCACTAATTTACCGGAGTTTGACCTTAAATGTCTTTGGGCCATGACATCTCAAGGGGAGGGGTGTCCTGATTGGGTGAAAATTTGGGTGGATAGATGCTTAGCTCGGTCATTTGAAGGGAAGACGTCGGGGAAGTTGAGTATGGGGGGCATGATTAGCCTTTTAGCCTCCCGGCTAGGTGTACGAGTGCCCGTGGATAAGAAGGGAAGCCCCATATTGACCCCTTTAGGGACAGCTAATACTCGATTATCCCGTCCTTCTAACTGCTATGATACCATTGCCTTGAGGAGTATTACCATGCTTCATTTCAAAACCATAGGCGATGAGACGCGTTATGTGTGGCTCTTTGGGGCGAGAAATGTCCGATATATGGCTTTACCGCAGAGCGGGTGGCCATTACCGAAAGCGACCACGCATGAGCAGCTTTTCTTCCTTCCCGGACGAGAGGTATGCCCGGGGGTGGCGGAGGAATTAGGTCGGAGGGACCCCGAAGAGGTTCAACCGGTGCCTCGGCCCGGTGCCTCAACCGGTGCCTCAGCCACAACGGTTCCAATATCGGCGGTTTCAGCAGTACCGAGCGACAGCGGGGTTACCTCCCTCACACCCGGTTTCGGGCTCGAGTAAGCGAGCAACTTTACGATATTAGGGGGCGATTTAGGAGAGATGCGGGATAGGATGTATGGGATGGAGGACCGGATCTATTCGGTTGGTTCCATGGTTTCGGCCATGAACAACTTCTTTGTGTCCCGTTTTCCACACCAGGGACCGGAGAACCAAGACTCCTGGTACTCCGATCCCACATCCGAGATTGAGGCGGCGCGCATTATACGCCGTCAGGAGAGAGAGGCCCGTAGGGCAGCCCGTGGATTTGAGCGCGGGGGCCCCTCGGGCTCTTAGAGCTTTTCCCTTTTCCTTTCCCTCTTATTCGTGTTTGTCCTTTCCACATTGAGGACAATGTGCAAAGTAAGCGTGGGGGAGAGATTGATAAAATGTGGTGTTATTTTAGCCTGTTCTAGTTTGTTCTGTTTAGTTTGTTTTGTAAATATGGTGGAAATTAAAAAAAAAAAAAAAAAAAGAAGAATCCCGCTGAGTTGAAAACCCGCAAGGGCGGGCGACTCGGGCAAAATTGGGGGCTCGGATAGGTCGAAAACCCGAAAGGGCGGCCTATGCAAAAAAGAGCTAGTTGAGCGGGTGAGTTTTGTGAGCCGAAAAACAAAAAGAAGAGAGATGAAAAAAAAAAAAAAGAATGAAAATGAGAAGCTAGGATGAAAACCCGGAAGGGCTCCTAGGCAAAATGAGAGAAAAATTAGGAGGAAATTTGTTAGAGACAAGGAAATTCACAATGTTAGCATACCATGGCCTGAACTCCTTAAGGGTGAACAAATGTTCATCCGGGAATTCTTCTCGAATTGGTTCTTTCCACGGTTTTTCAACATTATTCTCTAAATCATAGGAAGACACCAATCTACTCAAATGATCCGCTACTAAATTTTCGGTTCCCTTTTTGTCTTTCACCTCCAAATTAAACTCGCTCAAAAGTAGAATCCACCTGATCAATCTTGGCTTGGCTTCTTTTTTCGTCATTAAATGACGAAGAGCTGCATGGTCAGTATATACAATAACTTTTGTTCCAAGCAAATAAGATCTAAATTTTTCCAAAGAAAATACCACAGCTAACAATTCTTTTTCAGTAGTAGAATAGTTACGCTGAGCCTCATTTAGTGTCATGGAAGCATAATAGATAGCATGTGGTGCTCTCCCCACCCGTTGACCTAACACCGCTCCGACGGCGTAGTCACTTGCATCGCACATGATCTCAAAGGGAAGAGACCAATCAGGGGGTTGTATAATTGGAGCCGAGACGAGTCTTTCTTTCAAAGTATCAAAGGCATTCTTGCAATGTTCGTCAAAGGAAAAATCCACATCCTTTTGCAACAACTTACATAAAGGAGATGAAATCTTCGAAAAGTCCTTGATGAACCTGCGATAAAAACCTGCATGGCCAAGAAAAGAACGTATTTCCCGAACATTAGTAGGATAAGGCAAAGATTGAATAGTGTCTACCTTAGCTTTATCTACCTCGAGTCCTTTTCGGAGACCACATGGCCTAAAACAATCCCTTGTCGCACCATAAAATGGCACTTCTCGGAATTCAACACAAGGTTAGAATCGATACATCTTTTAAGCACAAAAACTAAGTGTTGCAAACAACTGTCAAAAGAATCTCCATGTATAGTGAAGTCATCCATAAAAACTTCAACAAATCTCTCGACATATTCGAGAGAATACACTCATCATACATCTTCGAAAAGTGGCGGGGGCATTACATAACCCAAAAGGCATGCGCCTATATGCAAACGTGCCAAAAGGACACGTAAATGTGGTTTTCTCTTGATCTTCTGGCGCAATAGCCACCTGGAAGTACCCCGAATAACCATCTAAGAAGCAATAGAAGGCATGACTAGCAAGTCTTTCAAGCATTTGATCGATGAATGGCAAAGGAAAATGGTATTTCCTAGTCACGCATTCAATTTACGATAATCAATGCAAACACGCCATCCATTTTGGATACGTGTAGGAATCAACTCACCATTTTGGTTCTCCACAACAGTTACACCCGTTTTCTTAGGTACAACTTGGGTAGGACTAACCCATTGGCTATCGAAATAGGGTAAATCATACCGCTTGGAGTAATTTTTGAATTTCGCTTTCACTACCTCCATCATAGGTGGGTTTAACCAGCGTTGTGGTTGCCTCACGGGTTTCGCATCATCTTCAATCAAGATCCGATGCATGCATGTGGTAGGACTTATACCTTTGATGTCGGCAATCGTCCATCCAATTGCTTCTCTATGCTCCTTAAGAACCTCAATAAGTCTTCCTTCTTGTTCATGGGTGAGGCGACTGAGATGATTACGGTAATGTTTCTCCTTCTCCAAGGAACACATACTTCAAATCATCGGGAAGTGGCTTCAATTCCACTTTTGGGGCCTGCAAAACAGATGGTAACAACTGTAACACCCCGATAATTCCCTCTTTTCAGAAATACCTTTATAATACAAAACTTAGAGAATTACCCAAGTATTATCGCCCGTGTGATAACGTATCGGCTTATTCAGAATTTTGCAGCGGAAAACATCAAACTAAACTTTGTAAATAATAATTTAAGTACTTCAAAAACAAACCACTTTATGAAAGTCTATCAACCAACTTAATAATAACATTATCTGACTAATGCAGAACAAGATAACAAAACTAGATTTACACAAGCTCTCCATTCCCAGATTCCCAATGATGCTACATCTGCGAACCTGTAAATGTCAATGCTTTAGAGAATCTGCTCACCAAAATTTGGGTCATCACAAGATCAATAAGGCAAAGCCATGATCAACACACACAACAAAGCACGTAATCAGCAAAGCTGAGTACTACATATCAATACATAAAACAATCCTAATCATGATACTAAGGAATAATAACAGAGTTAAATAATAATACAACAATATAACATTCTGCAGATAACTTCTACTGAACTAAACTTTAATCAACTTTTATTATATTAAATGGAATAGTTATTGGACCGAGTTGTCTAACTAAAAACCAGTCTTCACCTAGGAAGACGAAATACGGGCGCGACTCCGTATTCCATAATGACCTACGATATCGAGGAACCTTTAAATAAAAAGGAGGAATGGTGATCAATCCAATTCCCAGAAAAAGCCATGGCCCGCTCACCATGTACCCCAACTCCTGATTGTCCAACTTCAGACGTGCACAAGTCTAAAGTTTATTACTACCCAAGTTACACTTTACGTGATTTACAATTTATTACTTGTTATGACACACATACAAGCAACACATGATATAATTCAACATTCACAATTAAACTTCTTTTATCTTAGGATTACATAAGTGATCACACAACTTACAATCCAAGATTACTTTCTTTAATTCCAACCTTTCTTACTTTGTTGAACCTAGCCAACAATCAATCTTACCTTTCAAAGGCATAACTTGTCAACTTACCAAATAAGGCCCACAGTCCTCATAAAGTAGTGAAATACAAAAAGGGAACAACGATCAAACATGATCCCATACTAATAAATATATTAATTCCCCCATGTGAATTAATAAATAAGGTTCCCGATCTAATTAACATGCTTGCATCAATATTCCATACAAACATGATATTCTACTCATAATCAAATACTATAATTAACATGTTTACACACAGGCATAAAACATGCAATATCCAACATAATAATATCATACATGAACTCAACCAAGTTCCTATACATGATACTACATAATTCTCCTTCATAAAATCATGATACTATCTCAATCATCACATAGACATGTACGTACCTTGTGTAAACTAGTCGACTGGCCACTTTTAAACCTTTAAAAGTCTCCTACGGAATACTCTCCGCCTAGAAATCAAACATAACTCAAATCAATACTTTTAAATAAAAAGACAGCAACTTTAAAATATTTAAAAACCCCTTTAAACATATTCAAAAGTTGATTTTACTATCAAAACTTCCATTACTTTTAATTCCTAGCATAGTACTACCATACTAGTAATTAAAATTCTTAAAACTCCCTAAATAAAACACTTTCTGAAATTCCAGCAACTTATAAAATCATAAAACCTTCTTTAAACCCTCTTAAACATGTTTAAAATCACAAGTTAAATTAATCTCATAGTGTATAATATGCTACTATGGTTTTCTAATCATTAACACCCTAAAAATCCATGCTTTAATTATTAAAACTTAAATCTAACAATAATAAACAAATCTGAATTTTTATTCTTATAATATAATATATATATTAATCAAGATTACTCATTAAAACAGTAAATTAATATTGATAATCATGATTAACATTAAAATAAAGCATAAAAATATAGTCTTTAATGGAAAACTTGAGGAAAAGGAAAGAATTAAACCAACTCAAGATGAAAGGGATGGTGCGCCGGCCAAGGAAGGTCTTGGTGGCAGCAGCGGCGGTCCACGGTGGTCAACGGCGGCGGCGGTGACGTTTCTTGAAGAAGAAGAAACAAAAACTTGAGAGGAAGAAGAAAAGAAAAATTACGTGGAAGAGGAGAGAGAGAGAGCTGAAATTTTGAGAGGAAGAGTGAAGGAAAAATAATTTGTGTAGGGTAAAATAGTTGGGCTTAGGGTATTTATAGTTAGGGTTTCCTTTTGGGCTTAGGAAGAAGGAATTTAAGTTTAAATAGGATTCGATGATAACTAGGATTGATGAATGAGGACTCCTAGTATCAATATAACTCCTCTTTCCTAATCTACTTAGAATTTGGGTTCCTCAAGTCCATTAGACTTCTTTTCTAAATCAAATTCATATTTTAAACCTTTTTCAAAGCATGATTAATTAAAATATTTTCAATTTCCTTAAATCCTTAAAATAATTTCATTTGACTTTCAAAAATAGTCAACCTACTTTAATAATAAAATCATTTGAACTAAAATATAAATATATAAATGATAAAATATATTTATAAAATCCTTTAAAATTATGGGGGATTACAACAACTTCTCTCTAGGAATGGTTAGTGGGACGGGTCCAAAATGAAAAGGGATCGTCGGAAGCTTGTCTTGATCTTCCAAAACCTGCACTATTTCCTGCAAATTAGTGCTTAAAACATATTCAATTTCATCATCTTTCAAATTATGCTCAAGAGCCACCTGCAATTCATCTTTACCATCAATTTCAAACACGTCCTGCGAAAAAGAGTCAATCACATCTATAGAATAACATGAATGATCATCACTTGGAAATTTCATGGAATCATAAATGTTGAACTCTACTGTATCTCCATCAAACTCCATAGTAAGAGATCCACTATGCACATCAATTTTAGTCCTAGCAGTTTTTAAAAATGGTCGTCCTAACAAAATAGGGGTCGCATGTTTATCGTGCTCCATATCTAGGACATAAAAATCGGCGGGGAAAAATCGGCTTATCAACCTTAACTAACACGTCTTCCACTATTCCCTTAGGATAAGCATTAGAACGGTCGACTAAGCTGAATCACAACACTCTGTTTCATGTAAGGCACCTAGCTTTAAGGACTCGTACAAAGAATAAGGAATTACATTTATAGAAGCCCCTAAATCTAGCATAGCCCTTGGAAACGTGGTGTTCCCAATCACACAAGGTATAGCAAACATGCCCGGATCATTGCATTTTGGAGGAAGTTTCATTTGAAACATCGTAGACACATGTTCGCTAACCTTAACCTTTTGTGCTCCCCTTAACCGTTGTTTTCTTTTGGTAGTGCACATTTCCTTAAGGAACTTGGCATACCTAGGAATTTGTTTTAAAGCATCTAAAAGGGAATGTTTACCTCACATTTACGAAAGGTTTCGTAAATATCTTTGTCGCACTCCTTTCTTCGAGTGTCTTTTAGTGCCTCTGGAAATGGTGGAACTGGCTCATAAGGTGGTGAAGGTAGTGGTTGCTTGGATTGCTCAATTGATGTAGACGACAATGGCTCGGCATCAGGCACCGATTCATAAACAACAACCTCTTCCTTTATCTCTTTGTCTTTAGCGGTCTCCTTATCATTGCCCTTTAGTTCTCTTCCACTTCTTAGTGTTATGGCACTCGCATTTTGTCTCGGATTAACCTCCGTTTGAGACGGTAGCTTACCCGAATCTCGAGCCTCTACACGGCTCACTTGCTCCCAGAGACGACTCATTTGTTGCTCCAAATTCTTGATGCTCGATCGGGTCTCCTCCCGAAACCGAACCATATTTCCCTGCATGTTAGTCACATTTTTAGTTAAAGCATTAATCATATCCTCAGTAGACATGCTGGTACTAGGTCCCTGTGATTGGTCTTGCGGCCGAAAATGTGGAGCTCCGTGCTCAGGTGCTCTCGAATAAGGAGGTGGTGGGCGGTTATCTTCTTTGTGGCGTGGCTGTTGGTTCCCCGATGAATTCCCGTACCTCAAATTAGGATGATCTCGCCATCCCGGATTGTAGGTGCCAGAATATGGATCATATCTTTTTGGAAACCTTGGCCCTGAAAACCGGCCGCCTTAACCTCTTCACTCGGTTCCTCACTGCAAATGAGGACAAAAATGCGTGGAATGGTTCGAAGAGCAAATGCCACAAGCTTTCACATGTTGAGTATTCTTTTCCTTTGTCATAAATTCCCGCACCATAGATGTCAAAGCTTGCACTTGATCTTCTAACTTAGAAGTTCCAAGACTCTCGGTCGCCACACGACGAGCTCCCGATCTTCTAGTGAATTGTCTCGAGCCCTCGACCCGGCTCATTTATCAAATCTTTAGCGGCTTGTGCGGTTTTATTGACAATTGAACCTCCACTAGCTGCATTCACCATACGTGCATCTTCACCACAAAGTCCATTGTAAAAGTAGAACACTAAGTCTTCATCCGCATAACCATGATAAGGACAACTAGCACACAACTTCCCGAATCGGCCCAATACTCATAAAAGGTTTCATCACTCTTTTGCTCGATGTTGCTTATCTCCTTCTTCAACACCGAAGACATTGAAGTTGGAAAATATTGTTCGAGAAAAGCCTTTTTCAAATCGGCCCATGTGGAGATGCTACCCGGTGGAAGATAATACAACCAATCATTTGCCGCACCTTTTAATGAGAACGGGAAGGCTTTGAGTTTCACCTTCTCTTCCGACACTCCGCTTGGTTTCATGCTTGCTACATACCACATGGAATTCCGAAAGATGCTTATTCGGATCCTCACCATTTAGCCCATAGAATGTCGGAAGCAAATGTATTAACCCCGATTTCAGCTCAAAAGTTTCCCCTTCATCTTCTTGCGGAAATGTAACGCATAAAGGCTGCTAATCAAGGTTAGGAGTTGTGAGCTCCTTTAATGTGCGTGGCTCAACCCTCGGAGGCATCTCTTCTTCTATGTTGATAGCAAAGGGAGCTCCTTGAAGTTTTCACGCCGTTCTCTTCTCAACTCTGAAAATAGTTAATTCCAAATCTCGATCGTGCTTGCAAAGGCTCTTGGTTAGTAGCACGAGTAACAACCATAAACCACAATGCAAGCAATACAATCAAAATGACAAAACTACACTAATTACAAACAAGAAACGCGTTGCTCCCCGGCAACGGCGCCAAAATTTGGTAGGCTTTTGCCGTGTACTCCTAACCAAATATAATTAACCTACTCTCATACACACTAAGCAAGTATAATGGAAATAGGGATCGTATCCACGGGGAGCAAAAGGAACTTATTCGGAAATTAGTGAATTAAAGACCCTAGTATGTGCTAAGGCCAAAGTAACCGAATTGGGGGATTTGGAACAATGCAAGCAAGCTAAACTAAACACGGTATTGAAATATGAAGAGACTATAATATAAAAAGGCCTTGGATTCGATTAGCATCCACCCTAACCTAGTTTGTGGTCATGAAATATCAACCCCCGACACTTCCTATGGTCACCTATCGAGAAGTCTAGACCTCTCTCCTCCTAAATCGTGGCTAAACACACGATCTGCGTGGTTTGAACCTCCCTTACTATGCCTTAACTCAAATGAATCGCACTCAAGTCCAAACCAAAGTAGCATTAAGGTCGAGGAACACGATAGGATTACTAATGTTATCAAAGCAATAACATTCAAATAATAAGCAATACTTCTCTAAGTGTAAAAGATTAATGTTCAGCAAATAATCAAACACCTAGTATGCCACATGGAGCTAGGAACACAACAATCCGATTATGCACCTAAAATTAGCATTAGATGAATCACACAATAATACTAGTAACGTTCCTAGCAAAGATTATGCAAACATCATGAAATTGAACATAAGAAGTATCACAATGACCATTAAGAAAGTAGAGGATAAGAACTTCTCACAAGTAGATTAGAGCTTCAACAACCGAATCCAAGAAAGATGTTTAAGCTAGACAAGCCATAGGATTCATTACAAATCTACCAAAGAAGAATGGGAGAAATCCTGGAAAACAATCTCTTTCTCTCCCCTCTCTAGTCGCTCTTACAAAAAACTAAAACTAAAAACTTCTAACCTAACCCTCCAAGGGAGGAAAAGAAAACAAAAGAAACAGCCGACACAGGGGTCGCGACTCGCGACCATGGGCAGATCGCGACTCGCGATACTGATCGCGGGTCGCGACGTTTCCTCTGTCTTAAAACTGCAAAAACACAAAATACAAAGAGGAAAGACGAGAGAATTTGGCTTTTGAGTAAGCCATGAAGCTGCCAAACCAAAGTGAAGACAATCCTCGGACAACGAGCAAACCAAGAAGCTTGAACCACGGACCTCGGAACTCGAAACTCGGAACTCGGAAAGAGCTCGGAGCCTTGGGAGATGCGCCATAAAGGAACCAAGGATAGGGACCCCGGGGCACAAAAAGTGATCGAAGGACCAAGATCGGCCCTCGATTACGCCACCATACAAACCGCACCCTAAACTCCTCAAAACACAACATCTTCCGACAACACCTCCTAACGTCAAAACTCTCCTAAATCCCGAAACTAAGCTTGAACCGACACCAAAAACGACCCGAAATCCGCCTAAGATTGGCGGATAACTTAGACACATCAGCTATAGATTACAATACTTGACTGTTGCCTAATATACACATAGTCTAACAAGCATTGATGAAGATAAATGGAGTGGAGGTGGAGTTTATATAGGAAAATGGAGTTACTTAAATTATGTTCAAAAGATGATCAGGAAAACGTGTAGCCAACCAAGCGCAGCTTTGTGCTATATTAGTTTGAAGCTTGAACAGTTCCATGCAATTTTAGTATTTTACTGTGGTAGGCTGGTAGCCACCAGCCAGCCGCCACCACTTCGTCTCACCTAAACAATCACTATGTCTATAATCTATATGTACTAGTAAAATAAATTCGTCATGAGTTTTAGGCGCCTTATTAACATATGAATGTAGCTTGACTATGATGATTTCATATGGAATTTGCACGTTAGATAATATTAATTCAGTCATATCTTAGAAAAGTAAACTAAGGCCACACATGTATGCCAGTTACATGCTGACCCAAAAAAAAACATATCTTCATCAGGCGTATAGTCTGTTCGTTTTTTTTTATTGCTACATTTTCTTTAAACAATTATTCCTTTTTAATTGCTACATTGTTTAAATTTTCCTTATTTATAGTACTTGGCCCACCAAAAAGTAATAATATTTTTATTGTTTTTCACTTTTTTCACCAAAAAATACTATTTTTTTCACTTTTTCCCCTTATTTTATACTTCCTCGGTTTCTTAATAAGTGCAACACTTTTCTTATTTGGAATAGTCACAATAAGTGCAACCAAGCTCAAAATGGTAAAAAAAGTTCAATATTATTACCAATATGCCACCAAAAAGCAAGAGGGGACCACAGTTTTTTTTGTTTAATCACTTGAATTACTCTACTTTATTGTGGTCCCAACTTTATCTCTCCACATTCCTTGGTATTCCCTACTTTCTACATGTTGCGCACTTATTAAGAAACGGATGAAGTATTAAATGTGTCAAAAGTACCCTTTAAAATTCTTGAAAGTGACATTGCTTTAAATATTGTGCAAAATACATGTTAGACTATGTGTATATTAGGCAATAGTCAAGTATTGTAATCTATGTAATCTTCCCCTTTTGTATAGCATAATTAGTTCCTATACAAAAGGGAAAGATTTCATAGATTACAATATGACTATTGCCTAATATACACATAGTCTAACAATATATACAAAACATATGGTTACCATAATCTAATGCTAAAGTATAGGAAACTAATTATGCTATACAAAAGGGGAAGATTACATAGATTACAATACTTGACTATTGCCTAATATACACGTAGTCTAACAATGTTGTCACAAGAAATCTTGGATTAGGAGCTGGTCTTATTAGAATGCTTTTCCATGATTGTTTTGTGAGGATACGTATTTATAGTTGCATGAGTATTCGCATTCACACAGATAGTTGTTATTAATCAATATGCTACCTGAGATATTAACATTTTACTCATAATTTTCAGGGTTATAATGCTTCAATCCTACTTGATGCAACCCCGGGGAACTTAGCGAGAGAAAGGCAATGTAGCCAACAATCCAAGTATGCGAGGTTACGAGGTGATTGACAATGGCGGAGCTAGCAATTTATTCAAGTGGGTTCAAGTCAACCAAAACTAACACTTAGATAAACATAAATATAGTTACTTCTCAAATTTATTTAAACAAGTTTATAAATACTTTGTTGGCCTAAAAAGATTAAGCTTGAATTGTAACATTACAAATTATCAATAGAAAATCTAAACCTTTAATTTTCGACAAATATTAGAAATTTATGTTTATATTGCATAAATAATGCACATATATTGTACATATATCATACATATATTGCACCATACATATATCAAGTGGGTTAAATTGAACCTAGCAGTAGTGTGATAGTAGCTCCGCCCATGGTGACTAATGAGGCAAAGAAACAGCTTGAAGCTCGATGTCCACAAACTGTCTCTTGTGCAGACATCATAGCCTTTGCAGCAAGAGATAACGCCTCCAAGTTATGAGGGATCAAGTATGAGGTACAATCAGGTCGTCATGAAGGAAGAGTCTCCCTTGAAAATGACCCGACCCAAATTTACTGCGCCTTTCTTCAATTTACAACAACTCTAAAAAAGCTTTGAAAGAAAAGGCTTTTCTTTGGAAGAAATGGTCATTTTATCCGGGGCACACTCTATATTGGAGTTTCACATTGTTCATTTTTCACACAAAGCTAGACTTTACTCCTCCAATGCTACCAACACACAGGCCCGGTCCTGATCTTTTTGGGGCCCTAGGTAAAATAGTAGATTGGGGCCCCTTAAAAACATGCAATTTATAATAGAACAAAATAAAAACATTTGATAGTAGTTCTATTAAATAAATGGAAAAATTGTAAAAAATAATCCCAAGTTTCAGGTGTCTTCCCATATTAATCCCAAGTTGAAATTATTTTTGAATAATTTGAAGTTTGGGTGTCATCTTCCCATATTGGTCCAAAAGACCTATAATCGTTTGAACAAATTTTAAAAAGTTGATAAGACACCAAAAAAATCACCTCTAATCGCCTTCATCACCACTCCACTATTAAAATGAAAGGCAAACGGAAATGTTTCACGCGGCGTATTGACCTTTAAAACGAGTTTTAAGCCGACTTTTTTCACTAGGGACCAATAAGGGAAGACTACTAACAAACTTGAGATTATTTAAAAATAATCCAGAGTTGGGATTAATTTGGGAAGATGGCCAAAACTTTGGATTATTTTTCACAATTTTTCCTAAATAAATTCATCGTTCAAGCGAATGCAGTTTTACAAATAAATCTACCAAAAAAAAAATTGTTCAAGCAACTCATATGCCATCATCTAATACATGATAATAAAAGATCATAAAAAACGGGTTCTACGAGCATTCCGAGATGCAAAATCATTAATGATAATATCAACATCGATGTTTTCCAAAAGTTCCTTCTCGATTGATAAAACTGCAAGACCATTCAACCGTTCTTGTGACATGGATGACCTCAAGTAGGTTTTGATCAACTTTAACTTTGAAAAACTTCTTTCAGCTGATGCCACGATCCATAGGAGCTGTTAAAAAAATTCTATAAGCGATTGAAGTATTTGGATAGCAATCTGCAGATTTAACAAACTCAAGAATTTCAGTGGCTGACATTAATTTATTTGGCAAAATAGATTGTAGCACTTTCAATGCTGAGTAAAGATCATCCAAATCCACATCAAATGAATCACCATGAGAAAAAGCAGAGTGAAATATAATACAACATTCTCGCAATTCCTTTTCATCCAATGACCTTAACTTGTTTGAATCCAACAAAAATCCAAAAATACTTTCAAAAGTTTTTAGTTGCTCAAATCTACTTTTCAAAGAAGTAATTGCCATATCAACAACCACCAAAAAATACTCAAGTCTAAATAATTCTTCAGGATACTAGCTTTGTTCATCCACTTGATTATTTTCATCAAAATGTTTTTCTCTAATAACACGACGCTTTGTCGGAAGCGTAGGCTCCACATCCATATCAAGTGCAATACTTCTCAATATCCATACTAGAAGTGAAGCCTTCTTCTCTAAACTTTTCGAAATATGATAGCATACCTTCAACTTGGTCTATGGTGATGTCGATACACATGGACTTAGATTGCAATTTCTTGCTTAATTACTTTATTTATAACAAATAGAATCTTATACCAAATAACCATACCAAGCAAAAACTCAAAACTCCCAAGTGCATTATATAAAGACTCTGCTTCACTCTTTGACTTCGCATCATTACCACAAGAATCATATAAAATTGACAAAGCCGATCTTAATTGGGGAGCTTGAAACCTAATAGCTTTAACACTTTTTATTCGACTCTCCCAACGAGTATTAGATAAAAATTTCAAAGTGAGATCGGAAACATTATCAAGCAAAATTTTCCATCTTTTTGTAGAACCAGAAAACAAATTATATATGCGTTGAACAATTCCAAAAAATGAAATAGCTCTAGTGCAAGAATGTGCCATGTCGCTAAGAGCAAGATTCAAACTATGACAAGCACAAGGCATATATAATGCTCTCGGGTTTATTTCAAGTAAACGTTTTTGTACACCTTGGTGCTTCCCTTTCATATTGGAGCCATTATCATAACCTTGACCCCTTATATCATCAACATTAAGATCAAGAGATTTTAAAACATTTTGTAATCCAATAAAAAGTCCCAATCCCGATGTATCATTTACCTCCAAGAACTCTAAAAAGTACTCCTCAATTTTTATCTTTTTTGTTGCCATATTCACACATCGTATTATCAAAGTCATTTGTTCTTGATGCGCAATATCCAGAGTACAATCAAGAATTATGGAAAAATATTTTGCCTCTTTGATAGTTTTGATTATAGAACTCTTCACACTATGGGCCAAAAGGGAGATCAATTCATTTTGAATTTTATGCCCAAGATAATGATAATGAATTTCACGATTTTGAATGCGTCTAACATGATCTTGCATTATCACATCAAATTCCACAATCATTTCAATCGATCCTAAGAAATTACCATTACTATCTTGATATAGTTTTTCATTAGATCCTCTAAATGCCAAATTATGAGTAGCAAGACATTTCACAGCCGAAAATATTCTAAGTAAAACTTGCCTCCATCGATCTTTCTCTTTCATAATCGCTTCTTGCAAGTTTTTATCAATTGTTTCATTCTTATCTAGCCTTACTCTCATTTCATTCCAAGTAAACATATTATTCACATGCTCGGTACTATTTTCATGTTGTTTGAGCCTGTCACTAATACGTTTCCAATCACATAAACCCTCATTTGCTAACAAACTTTTATTAGTAATAGACTTGAACAACTTGCAACAAAAACAAAATACTTTGTCAACATGTTTAAAATAAGCCAACCATTTTCTATCACTACTTTCACCATTGTTCAACTTCCTAGAAAAATAAGCATATGAAAAATGCCTATTATTATCATCAAGAGGAAAGTCAAGATTTAATTCTCTTATAGGCCCCTTTTCAACTATAATGTCTCTTGTTTTGTTATCAAGGTTAGTCCAATTCCTAGGATCATAAATATCCACATAAGGAATTTCTTGTTCTTCGTCAATGCCATTATTAGTAGGAATTGCTTGTTCTTCGTCAATGTCAATATCAACATTTGGCAAATTAGGCTCATTTAGAACATCATTAGGCTCGTTTGGAATGTTTTCATTATTGTCATTGACTTCATCATGTAAATTTTCATTTGGGTGATCTAAATTTTCATGAACTACATTTCTAACCACAAATCTATCAATAGCACCTTGTTGTGATTTTATTAAATCTTCAACAAGTTTTCTCTTTTTCCTTTTTTCACTTCCAGATAAATGTTTTTTGGGCAACATTGCAATTTGCACATAAAATAAATCAAACACAGAACACTCAGAGCATAATTGACAGAAAATAGAGATAGAATGACAACACCTTGAACAACCGAACAAGTATGCTAAGATAAATCCGGCAGCGCTTCTGGACCCCAGCCACAATTGCAATAGGCAACAAGGAATTCCGGCAAAAGCATAGTCAAGGATCCCGCAGAGATGCGCATACAAGAATCCGGCCACGGCAGTCGGCAGGTAGAAAATATCGGCAGATAGAAAAATTCGGCTGAATGAGTGCCCCAAACAACCAAAATTTCTCAAAAGAAACCCTTTATTTACAAAATCTCAGTAAAAATCAGTTGATTGGTATGAGAACTTATGAGTAATGCATTATTCAAATGCAATTCATCCATATTTAAAGTGTAGAAAAAAATACCGTTATCACAATTAAAAGAGGATTAATTGTTAAAAACGACTTAATTTTTTGGGGAAAATGGAAATTTTCCATTACTGAGCTTGTTAGAGATAATTTAGGAAGAGGAATGAATTTTGGAGAGAGAGAGAGAGGAGTTGTGAAGGGTGAAGAAGACGATGGGTTTTTCCATCAGTAAGTTGCTTGAAATATATCCTTCTAAAGTTCTAATTAATTGCCTTGGATTAATCATTACTAATTGAAAGTTGACTTTCCCTTTCAATTCCCATAGTCAGCGTGCAAGTAGTAGGCTAGGCGCCAGCTAATAAGTACTATGCAATTTGCTAGTATTTCTTTTTTTTTAACCTACTACTATTTTTATAATCAGAACATTGGGCCCCTTAAAAAATTGGGCCCTTGTCCCTTGCCCCTCCCAACAACGCTCAGGGCCGGGCCTGCCAACACATAATACCCTTTATTGGATTCGAGGTTTGCTAGTATGTTAAAATCCACGTGCCCTAAAAAATCTCATAAGAATGTTGATCCTACTGTTTTTCAAGATTTTGTCACACCTAATAGATTGGACAACAAATATTATCAAAATGTGCAAAACAAAAGAGGGCTACTAACATCGGATGCCAGTCTTATGACTAGTCCTAAAACCACGAGCATGGTGAAATATTTTGGGTGGCAAGGTAGTGTTTGGGCTAATAAATTTGGTAAAGCTATGGTTCATACGGGTTCAATCGAGGTCTTTACTGGCGTTGAAAGTGAGATTAGAAAAAGTTGTAGGATTGTTAATTAATTGATGATATTGGTTGATATACTCCCTCCGTCCCAGAAAGATCTGAACACTTGTTGGGACACGTAGTTTAAGGTGATAAGTTGTAGTGTGGTTATCAAATGTTATTTTATTTAAAAAGTAGATGTGATAGGAGTTGGAGGGGTACTTTTTATTAAAGGAGAAAGAAAATTGAGTAACTTTTTATTGATAAAAGGTAGAGTGTGGGCCAAAGATGGGTAAAAGAAATAATATATTAATAGTGGGACCATACCAAAAACGGAAGTGTTAAAACTAATTTGGGACAAACAGAAAAGGAAAGTGTTCAGAATATTCTGCGACAGATGGAGTAGTAGTTATCTTGATTAATTTGATTAATTTTGTATTGGAGTGCAATTGTGGAGTTAGGAATATTTATTTCTTCTTTTGATTTGAAAGTGTATTTATGTTAATTGATTTATTTGTTAGGAGAATAAAAAGATTACCAAAGTTGTTCTTATAATTTAGGAAAAATGGAAACTAATAATCCCACCTTTGGCATTTCTTCTGAAAACAATCCCACCTCTTCGAAATCTGGAAACAATCCCACCTTATACTCCCATATTCTTAAAACAAGCCTTTTGCCATGTAACCTGAAGAAAAGGTAAACCATTTTCATTTCCCTCCCTTTTCTCACTTAACTCTTTCTTCTTCCTTGACTTAACGCCATTACTCCTTAAGCTTAAAATTTCGACACAAAACTTTGAATTACGTACTTAATTTCGTTGAAGGTGGAAGCTTTTGCAGAGGAATTGCGTTTTGGAGAGGGAATTGCTTAATTTCAGTGTGTTTGAGGTAAGTTCGTGAACCCTAAATCTGGAAATTCGTTTAACTGAGTACATTGCTGTTTAATTCCAATGTATGATTAATTGAAGTGCTTGAATTGATGAATTTTAGTTGATGATGTTGCCAATTAATTCCTGAACCCTAATTTGCGTAAAATCCCCTTTTTGATTTCAGATTGTTATGGAAGTGTTAGTCTGAAATTTTGTCATGGTGGTTCATTTAAGAAATGAAAAAAATAATGTGTGGGTGTATATGGGATGTAACAGCCCGCACTTCCGAGCTGCTAGCTAATCACACTTATCATTCATAACCCTCAATTACCACTTAATAAACCTCGAATTAAATATATACTTGCAGCGCAAACATAACTCATAAAACGATCCTGAACCTGTGGGTCGGGGCCCACAACAACCCATCTTCAAAACCAAATAACAGATTACATAATACCCTATTCGATTCCCGAATATAATATTTTATTCTCAAATAAGGATATATACTCCTAAATACATCCTCTGAATAACGAATCTAATTATAATAATTTATAACCAAACTCTTCTTTTTCTTTTGATCCATTTTGAGCCTCGAACACACCTGCAAGATCACTAACAATAAACTCTGCCCCCACCAGGACAAGTTCCAAGAACAAAATCAGAAAAACTGAGTACACACACTGTCCAACCAGAAATTAATTTTAGTGGCTTAAAATATATTTCTTTTACATGATAATTGAATTCACAATATCCACATTACATGATTTCGAATAGAAAAGTAATCCATCTTTTATCACTCATAGATTATTCTACTTAATAGGGTAATTTGAAAATACATATGAAAAACTCAATAACACAATCTTAGCTCTCTCGAAGGCGAAATGTAAACTTAAAACATATACTCCATAGTTTATCCTACTTTGCTATCCAATCGCGGAAAATATCCTTTCTTGGTACTAAAATATATACTCCTTAACTATAATTTCAAATAAATAGAAACATCTATCCAACAGTCCAGAAACATCATTGCCTTGGAATCATAACTCTTAGTATAATTATCATGGAAAGAAAACCCATAGTATAAATTGTTAATTGTACAAGAAAAAAGCTTTTGCTCTTGAGTTTCCATACGAACTTATAGATCATAACTACTCTATAAGTTATGCAATAAACGACTTACAACTATCCGGGGAAGAAAATACGAATAGAGGGGTCTATGCCTCCACCTCTAAACTCATGGAGACGTCTCTCCCTAATAATGTTTGTACTGCTTGCAAGGCTTATTTCCCAGGACATATGTCCCATCATTTCATAATACACACATACCACGATGTGTTCATCACTTCTTCTTGCGAGTTTCTTCCCCATTATAACTAATAATTTCACAAATCCATATTTTCCCACCACTCAAATTCATAGCTTACTTTAATTGACTATATGTCATCAAAATCTCGTACCATAGATATACTTTTCCGATATACTTCATAATTTCTATATAAAACTTATATCGCAAAACATTGATATACATCAAAATCATAAGTCAAACATACTTTGACCAAAAATCATTTCATTTGTTCCAAAGCCTTCGAATACAACTACAGCTTAGATCGAAATCAAGTTCGATAAAAGTAACATAATCGGTACTTCATAGGTTCGTAATACACACATACCACGATGTGTTCATCACTGCTGCTGCAGTTTCTTCCCCATCATAACTAATAATTTCACAAATCCATATTTTCCCACCACTCAAATTCATAGCTTACTTTAATTGACTATATGTCATCAAAATCTCGTACCATAGATACACTTTTCCCATATACTTCATAATTTCTATATAAAACTTATATCGTAAATCATTGATATACATCAAAATCATAAGTCAAACATACTTTGACCAAAAATCATTTCATTTGTTCCAAAGCCTTAGAATACAACTACAGCTTAGATCGAAATCAAGTTCGATAAAAGCAACATAATCGGTACTTCATAGGTTCGTAAATTGGTATCTCGTGTAATTATAAAAATATCGAAAGTTCTAGCTCAAATACTTGTAGCTACAGTCATTAATACATCGTTTTAGAAAACATAGTTCCAAAATAACAAGTTCAAATAACAACACCACAAATCAGTAGATGCACAAACTAGACTTTTAGGTAATCCACGTTTTATAATATATAATAACATATCAACTCAATGCAAGGAATTCATGTGTTTTTACAAAGTACCAATCTCTAGTTCAAAAATGGAGGACATGTGTGTACCTCTATGCATCTTCAAATAGAACTCGACTCCATAATAATCTTCGAGAGTCCAATATCTACTTATCCAAATTATACTCGGATCCACATAATTTACCTCATAATAATAATGACAACCATTAATATCCATCTTCACAACAATTCAGATAACTAATTTGCTTGCTCATACTTTCTAAGCTCTTTCATGAACTAACCACAACCCTTATATACAAATCATTTCACAATCTAACTCACACTGACAATCTCTAACTCTAATTACGCAATATTGGAAACCATCACACTGATGAATTTATGATTTGGATTTGAAATATAGAAAACAGAACTTGTAATATCTAATTTAGCAAACTTACTGAGATTTTCAACTCCAAAACAAATTTCAATCAATTATTTAAAACAAAGTTTCAATCTTTATTCTCAATGTCAAACTAACCATTCCAATTCAATAATCTGATTCTTAAACCAATGGAAATCTAAATTTTCGTTTATCAATTGAAAGAAAATAAAATAAAGGTTTTAACTTTTTATACCTATCAATGGCGGATAAGACAAAGAAGGGAGAAACGTGGGCAACAATCCATACCATAGATCAGAGAGAACACACAGCAGCATAGATTGACAAGAGCATCGACGGTGGCAGAACCACCAGCACAACCGATGCAACGCCGAACAACAGCGGCAGCAACAAGCGTTAGGCGACCCCTCAACAGGACAGAACAGAGAGGAAAGAAGGGCGGTGAAGAAGCAGAAGACAACGCACACCATGCGCATGCCGGCGAGAGGGCATTTAAGCTCCGGCGAGATCCATCTTGTTCTACCGAAGGAGGGAGTGAAAATGGTATGAGAGAGAGAAAAGGTGAGATAAGGGTTTGGGTTTCATTTCCTAATAAAAGAAAAATTGGGAGAAGCTAGAAATTTTGACAACAAGGCTAAATGTTGGCTTGTCCATATTAAGCCACGAGATCAAAAGAGAGAGAAAGATTTTTGTTGTCTCTTTTTTTTTTTTTTTCCTAAGATCAAAATATCAATCATAAAACCATATAAGAGGACATCATTTTACAATTATAACATTGTTGTTCCTTTTTGTCTTAAAACATTGAAATCCATCTTACTTGTAAAAATATCATAATTAGGCTCAGATAAATAATTAGTTGTTGATAAACCTGCTTAAAAATATGGGCTATTACATGGGAGGTATGTGTAGGACATTTGCAGTGGACCCAGATGAATTGTGCTGGTTTTATCTAAAAGAATTAGTTGCTAAATGTGGTGCTTATGGTGATTTATACAAGATTTATTATTTGATGCCTGGTCTTGATTTTGTGTCTGGGTTAAGGAGTGTGTATGATGATGATGAAGTGAGAACAATGGGTGAGCTTGTTTTGAAAAGTAGATGCATTGACTTGTATGTTGTTCATGATTGGAAAGAACTAGGCTTTTTGACCCCAGTCCAACCCTCACAAATTGGATGCACAGACCAGCCCTCACAAACTGGATCCACAGGCCAGCCCATGAGTAGTCCAGTTGGAAAAAAATTGAGCCCAAAAGACCCAAAAAACTGACTCCAAGAAGGTCAACGGGTTAACCCAGGAATCTTGTTTGATGTCAGACAAGATGCCTCAACTGCCCAAAAGCACAAAAAATACTGTCCCTAGCCTGGTCCCCACTCCAACACCCAAAAAATATAAAAAACAAACCAAATCAGCATCTAAATCTTACAGTCAACCTTGTACCCCTGCCCTTTCCAACCCTATTATCTCAGAAACCAATCCTATTATCTCAGAAACAAAACAACACCAAAAAGAAGCCACAAATAGACCTGAGGATAACTTTGTGAGATCTAGGGTTCTTGAGGATTATGACTGGGAAGATAACAGGCCTGACAGCCCAATTCCCTTAAGTAAGCTGGTGTATGATGCAGACCTGAGTGGTGATGAGGGGGGTGAGGACAGTGAGGGTGAGTTAAGTGGGGGTGGAGAACATAGTGACCCAGATTTTGAGTTGGATGATGATTGGGACTACAATGAAAATGATTATGAGTGCAGGGATGATGATTGGGTAGATGAGGATGGGGAACCTGTCGAAGAAGAAGATTTAGAGCATTTGAGAGAACATGTGGTTCAAGATGGGCTTGATACAAGTGATGATGAACAGAGGGTAGCTAGGGATAGAGTTAATGGTTTTAATTGTAGTATTATAGAACTTGCACATAAACTGCAAGTAGAGGCTGCTCAGGGGAAACTTGCTGCACAAAGGAGGGAAGAAGGGTTAACTTTAGATGTTAGGTAGGAGGGAAACAATGTTTCTGAGTATGAGGAGTCTGAGGAAGAAATACATACACCTACACCAAGTGATGAGGATGAAACTTTGGCAGAAAGAAGAGCCAAAAGAGGGCTGTTAGTAGGGAGGCAAACTGATTTTGCTAAGTTCTAATGGGAAGTAGGACAGAGATTTTCTTCCAGGGTAGAATTCAAGCAAGATGTAGCTAAGTTTGCCATTTTTCAAGGGAGAAATTTATGTGTTGTTCTTTGTAAATTTGAAAAAGCAGCAAAGAAATGGTGTCAAGTGTAGTAAGGGGTGCCCTTTTTGGTTGTATGCTTCTTGGGATTCCAGGAGAGGATCATTTGTGGTCAAGAGAGTGATGAATGAGCACACATGCATTAGGAACATGGAGAAGAACAAACAGCTCAAATCTACATGGATGGCTGATCAACTGTTAGATGTATTCAAGGCCAGACCTCATTGGCCTGCTAAGGAAATAGTAGAAACTGTTAGGAGAGCATATAGAGTGATAGTGAAGAAGGATTTTGCATATAAAGTCAAGTATTATGCTCACAGGAAGCTGCATGGATCTATGAGAGATCACTATGGGAAGGTTGGGAGGTATCTTGAAGCAATAAAGAAGGCTTGTCCACACACTGATGTGGATTTAGTGACTTACAGGAATAATAACAAAGGCCCTCTTGTTTTTCAAAGATTGTACCTATGCTTTGATGGTGTTAGAAAGGGGTGGAAGGAAGGTTGTAGGAATAAAGTTTGTGTGGATGCTTGCTTCCTTAAAACATTTTTGGGGGGCAATTGATGCAGCTGTGGGTAGAGATGGCAATGATCAGATGTACCCCATTGCATGGGATGTGGTAGAAGGGGAAAACAATGACTCATGGGAGTGGTTTCTGTTAAACCTGAAGAAGAGCTTGAACATTATTGGTGGTGGTGTTGGATATGTAATTGTGTCAAATGAACATCAGGTATGCACAAACACATCAGTTGCATTTGAATACTTTTTGTGTGTTGTACTTGGTAATTATTGCTTGAATTATGTAAATTTTGCAGTCCATTTTAAGAGGAGTGGTAGAGGACTTCCAGGTGCTGAGCATAGGCATTGTGCAAGGCACATATTTGCACACTGGCACAAGAATTACAAAGGAGATGACTATAAGTTGATGTTTTGGAACTGTGCTAAGGCATACAGTGAAGCAGACTACAATGATGCTTTAGATGTGTAAGCAAAAGTTGATCCACTTGCAGCTGAGGCATTCAAATCATACAACCCTGATGTGTTCTGTAGAGCATTCTTGAAAACAGAGGTGCCTTCTGATGTTATTACAAGCAATATGGCGGAGACATTCAATGGATACATAATCAATGCAAGGGCAAAGCACTTGATTTATATGTTGGAAGATATCAGGGCAGCCCTAATGAAGAGACTTGTTACAAAAAGGGAAGAAATGATGAAATGGAGCACACCTTTATGCCTTAGGATACAAAAGAAATTGATGAAGGAGAAAGAGGAAGCTGCAAAATGTGATGTAATCCCATCTACACAGAGTTTGTTCAAAGTTAGCTATTACTTGGACACTCTGACAATTGATTTGAACCTGGGGACTTGCACATGTAGAAAGTGTGATATGAATGGCCTTCCCTGTTGCCATGCTATTGCTGCAATCTTCTTTGTTCACAAAAATGCTGAAGACTTTATTGATCCATCCTACAACAAAGAAGCTTACAGCAAAGCTTATGCAAGCTCTATCCCACCAATGGAGGGTGAAAGGCACTGGCCTAGAATTGAGTTTGATCTTGATCCACCACCAATAAAAGTGGGGCCAGGAAGACCAAGGAAAAACAGAAGAAAATATCCTTTTGAAGATCCCAAAAGACCAGGCAAGCTCACTAAGCAAGGCATGGAGATGACTTGCAGTTTGTGCAAGGGTAAAGGCCACAACAAAAGAGGATGCCTCTCTCCCCGCATTGCTTGCAATCACATCACGGGAACCTCCCGCCAAGAAACCAAGAGGCAGGCGAGAGCTACCCCCACCCCTATGTTACAAGAACACCAACCAATCCCACGGACCTCTGCCCATCACACGGCCTCTTGCAGAACCCTCTAGACTAGGAAGAGGGGGAAGAGTGGTCACCAGGAGGTGGTGCCGGCACCGGGGCAAGGGGAGGAATAGGTGGCGGGGGCGGGAGTACATTGTAAGGGGAAGAAGAAATGGAGACGGGGGTGAGGAAGCAAGCATAAGAGGAGAAAGAGGTGGTGAGAGGGGGATCTAGGGGTGCTAGAAGGGAATCTAGGGGTGGCAGAGCTCAACATCCTCAAGGATTTGGTGTTTTAGTCAGCGATGATGGAACTACTATGACTAATGTAAGTGTTTTAAGTGTTTTAACACTTGTGATTATGTATGATAGACCTAGTGTTTTAACCACCTCAAGCCGACTTTTTTGTGTAATGTAGGCACCCGGAAAACAATGCTCCTCAAAATGTATCCGCCTTCACTAGCACTTATTCTTTCAACTTCAGTCGAGGATCAACAAGTCACAACCGACAATGCGGGGATTATAGTCAATGCACTTGTGCTTTAACTTAGAAATTAGTAATAGTTAAGGTGATTGAACAATGTTGGTAACTTAAGTTTGTGTGCCTCAAAGTTTGTGAACAATGATTTGTGTGTGTTGTTTTGTTATTGTTATTGTAAGGTTGAATACTCACTTAGGTCTGCAATGAATGACAAAACAACCTCTACTATGTCAATTATATCATGTTGTTGTAATGTTATGTCTGCATATAAGTACTTGAACACAATCTGATGTGTTTGTTTGTGCAATTGTAAAGCAGAAAATACAACACCACCAAATGCATATTAATACTTCAATAGTTCATGATATTAATAGAGTGCAAAACCATACATTTCCGCTAAAATGTAGCATCTAATTTTAACACCCCACAAAAGTATTCTACTGCTGCATTAATCAAACACACATACTGCTATTACCACTAACTACATCAGAGATAGATAGATAGATACATCATCATCTAATTAAGCACCTAAACCACTGATTTTTGCCAAAAAAGATACACCCCACAACATAAACCCACCAACATAAACATATCCAAAAAAAAACATCACCTTCCCCACCACATTAGTCCTACTTGAATAACAACACCAAAGTAAAAAAAAAAGCCTAGGAAAAGACCAAAACTAGCATAAGCTTCTTGTCAGTGTTGCTCTCTTTCATGGAATACAGTGTTTCAGTTGTGGCTATCCCCATTTCTTCAACCTCGTCCACCAATTTCTCTTTGTTTGCCTTCAACCTTTTGACCTTCTCTTTCAGCTCCTCCTTTTCATGCTCCAATTCACAAATCCTAGTATCCCTCTCCAGCACCAGCAATTGAACATCATCATCCATCTCATCCACCCATTTGAAAAAACCGCAAGTCCTCTGCTCCTACAAATTCATTTCAACAGTTTCAAAACCAAAATAACAAAAAAAAAATTGAATTTAAGTGATGAATTACATACGGGCCAGTAAGAACACCCCCAAAAGCGCTTCCCTTTCGTAGGATCGTCGTACTTCACCGTCCTCAGAGGAGCTATTTCGTTGTGGTAGCAAAGCATTTGGAACGACTGGCAATTTGACCTTCTGGACCTTGATGATGAAGCGGACCCACTGGAGTTGTGACTCGCCATTGCAGAAGGGAAAGAGCTAGAGATTGAAAGCTGAGAGAACAAGATTTTGAAAGAGATGAAGAAAATGAATAGGGGGTTGGGACTTTAAAGAGGGGAGCAGGGAGATTGGGGGAGTAATTGCTCCCTCAATGGTCAATTCAGTCAATTAGGGGGTTTACTTGTTTGGATGGGGGGTTTACCTGTTATAAGAGGGAGTCAATGTGGTTTTCCGGTTACTAAATGAAAAAGGCTTGTTTTAAGAATATGGGGTATAAGGTGGGATTGTTTCCGGATTTCGAAGAGGCTGGGATTGTTTTCGGAAGAAGTGCCAAAGGTGGGATTATTAGTTTCCATTTTTCCTATAATTTTTTATCATATCTTTGGCAATTTCTCCTTATCATTTATTTATATCTTCCTTCATACTTACTCCTCAACTCAATCTAATCTTCTTGTTTAAACAAATTATCAGGAACACTTTTTAGGATTCGTGCTTTCAAATGATGTAGGAGAATGTGTGGAACACTTGTAGAAACTGAACTAATAACTAATAACACACCTTCATTGGTGATATTTCACATTATAAAACTTTTGGAAACCAATTTTTATAGTTGACTTTACTAAAACAATTTTAAGAATGAAACATTTGTTCATCCTCTAAAAGCCATATGTCATTCACAAATTCTTATATGTGGCCGGCTTTACGTGTGGCTGGCCCATATAACAAGCCTAGACGGAATAGTCCAAGCTTCTACTTCGCTCCTCTGGGTTTAGAGGTTCATATTACATTTGCTCTATTCTCAAAATTAACCCAGCTTTTGTTCCTGGACTTCCTACAACATCTTTCATCCTTAAATCACACAAATTATTTGTCTCTCACACTTTCTCTCTCCTCTTATCAAACCCACAAAACAAAATGACCTAATATTCATAAATCTGCATCCCATAAATGTCAGGGTTTTTTCCAGAATGTTATCCTTAACCTTGAAACATATGGTTCAATTTTGTTGGTCATTTAATTGGCATTATATAGTTGTGGATAAGTAGAAAACTGCGAAATTGTTGAGAAGATAGTTATGTGTTTGAAGATATGAAAAGTTTTGAGAAGAAATTGTGGAACTAGAATTTTATTTCACTTTCGAGTGTAATTAGTGGAGTTTAATGAGCCACATGGAAATAGGAGCAGAGAGAAAAACTCAAATTGAGTGACAAGTGTGAATGATGAATAAAGAAAGCATACAACACTTTGAAGGCTCCAACTGAGCATTCCTGATTTAGTTGTTGTACAATTTTATAATGGAAAAATTGATAAGAACAACCCAACTATGGCCCCCCCTTTCATAGTAGATCCCAACTTTGGACTATCCCACACAGGTCCCAACTTTAATGGTTTTTTACAAAAATAGTCCAAGTGGAAGGGTGACCTGCTTAACCTGTAAAAAAAAACTTAAACCCCTCTCCTTCCTCGGTTCCACCTTTCTTTCAGTCTTTCTCTCTCCTCCCCTGCCACCAAATCCTCTTCCCCCTCCCCGCCAACCCCGGCCCTGCCACCCCACAATCCCAGCCCCGCCCTTGCCACCCTGAAACACCCACAACCATCTTTGCTCTCTCATCCTCCCTCCGTCTTTCCACCCCCTCCCCTACCACTCTTTGCTTTCCTCTTCCACCAGCACTCACCCTCGACACAAACCCAACCTCCACACAACAACCCCGCGATGAGAGGAACACCATTAGAGGGAGAGAAAATATGGCAGTTGGATTTTTTGTGGGTTGCTACCCACGACAAGGCGATAACACCCTCGCCAGCGCATCATCGGCGGCGTCACCAGGTGCGGGGAAATTCTCCCATTTTAAATGAATCCACTTCAAAGCCTTCAACTTTTTCAATATGTTGGTATTTTTCTTTCTTGATTTTGATCTCGATTTAGAAATTAAACACCCCCGAGTTTAATTTCTTGCTGAGTTTGTGGGTGGTGTTGGTGGGTTTGGGCATGGGTTTTGGAGGTGGTGTTGATGGATTTCGGGCTTGTTGTGGATGGGTGGGTGGTTAGGGGCGTTTCGGGGTGGATGGTGGTGTTTTGGGGATGGCTTGTGGTGTTTTCGGGGATGGTTGGTGATGGTTGGGAGTGGTTGGTGGTACACCTTGGAAGGGGAAGAGAGAGAGCGTGTTGCGTGGGGAGAGGAGGAAGGAGGCAGGGGATCTGTGTTGCAGTGACGTGCCAGGAGGGTGGCGGGGCTCCGATGAGCCGGCGACATTGAGTCAGAGAGTGGCGATTTTAGGGGAGGGGTGGCGAGGCAAAATAGGAGGTTTCCAGGGGGAGGGGTGGGAGTGCAGGGAAGAGGGTGGCAGGGATGGTAATGGTGGTGGCTTAGGAAGTTTACATATTGTAGCAGGTTAGGTGACCTGCTAGGACCACCTTTCTAAAGCACACCCCAAAGTTGGGACCTGTGTGGGATAGTCCAAAGTTAGGATCTATTATGGAAGGGGGTGCCATAGTTGGGCCTGCTCTTATCAATTTTTCCTTTTATAATTCTCTTTATACAATATAGTAAATTTTGCTATTATCTTGCTTCCTTTTATGGCTTATTTTGCTTTCTCTCTCCTCTTGAGGAGGTTTACTAAGTGAGTAACCTCGTTTAATTTTATTAGTAACTTCATTTATTCATATTAGTAACCTCATTTATTTATATGAGTAATTAATCATACGAGTAACCCAGATATTCACAAAAGTAACCGCATTCCTTCATACGAGTAACCCCAAATGTTCACAAAAGTAACCACATATCTTCATACGAGTAACTTCATTTATTCATGAGAGTAATTACATTCGTTCATAAGAGTAACTGCATTTAATAATACAATTATGTTATTTAATCGTACGAGTAACCAAAACTGTTTACAAAAGTAACCTCATTTATTCACACGAGTAACCTCACTTAATCATACGACTACCCTATTTAATCGTACGAGTAGCCCCAATTGTTCACAAAAGTAACCTTATTATTTATTCATATGAGTAACCTCATTCCCTCATAAGAGTAACCTCAATTAATCATACGACGACCCTATATAATCATAAAATATTATATGAGTAACCCCATGTAATCATATGAGTAACCCATTTTGTTTACATAAGTAATTCGATTTTGTTGATAAGAGTAACCCCTTTTATTCTTACGCGTAACCTTAAAATATTATATGAGTAACCCATATATTTTTTAGAGTTGCATCGTTTAGTTTTTGGAGTAACCTTGTTTAATCCTATATATCAGTAACCTATTTTAATCATATGAGTAACCTAATTTAACCCCATGAGTAACCTATTTTAATCATATGAGTAACCTAGTTTAACCTTATGAATAACCTCATTTATTCATAACAATAACCTCATTTATTCATACCAGTAACCCCATTTAATCATATGAGTACTAACCCCGATTTGTTCACATAAGTAACCCCATTTTGTTTATAAGAATAACCACTTCTATTGTTACGTGTAACCTTAAGATATTATATAGGTAACCTCATTTATTTTTTTACAGTAACTTCATTTAGTTTTTGAAGTACCTTGTTTAATCCTATGAGTAACCTATTTTAATCATACGAATAATCTAGTTTAATCTTATGAGTGACCTCATTTATTCATACTAGTAACCTCATTTTCATATTAGTAACCTCATTTATTCATATCAGTAACACCAAATGTTTACGAAAGTAACCCCTATTTATCAATACGAGTAACCTTATTTAATTATCTATTCATAGAAGTAACTCAAAATGTTCACAAAATAACTATCGTTTATCAATACGAGTAACTTTATTTATTCGTACGAGTAACCCCGTTTCTTCATACGAGTAACCTCATTTAATCATACGATTATGCTATTTGATCATACGAGTAACCTCAACTGTTCACAAAAGTAATTCCATTTCTTCATACAAGTAACCTCACTTAATCATATGACAACCCTATTTAATCATATGAGTAACCCCAATTATTCACAAAAGTAACCTCATTTATTCATATGAGTAACCTCATTCGTTCACATGAGTAACCTCATTTAATCATACGATAACCCTATTTAATCATACGAGTATCCCTAATTGTTCACAAAAGTAACCCCATTTCTTCATACGAGTAACCTCATTCATTCATAAGAGTAAACTGATCAGTATTCCCTTTTGTTATAAAAGTAACCACATTTATTTATATGAGAGACACCCTTTTATTGTTAAGAGTAACCACATATTCATACAAGTAACTTCACTTGCTCATAAGAGTAACTCCATTTGTTCATAAATGTTTGTGTACAAGGGCCAACTTCAAAAGGCCATATCTCACAGCACACTTAATATCTCTAGAAAATTCAAGTTGGATATGAAAATTTGGCTCGATATCTTTCCCACGCCTTGTCAAAAGCTCGATTCCGATGAGAAACAAGTGAGATATGATTTTTTAAAAATGAGTTGACTGGCTGACAGACGCGCGCGCGACCACACCTATATTTATAGATGTGGCCAGCCATATGCAAGACGCGCTCTATGTTTACTTGTAACATATTCCTTCTGTTCTTTTTATTTCTTGTTTTCTCAAAGGAATTGACATATTTTTCAAGAATCAAGTTTGATTATTGTTCTCTTCTATAGCTGAAGAAGTTGCAGACCTGCGGCTTCCTTTCTCATGGCCTCGACCAAGAATCGAGGCATGCATTCCGAGCAAATTATTCCCCCGGGGTATTTTCGAGATAGGTAAATTGTGGTCCACACCATGTACCCAAAAAGAAATACTCTCTTATAATTTCTTGTATTTACTATTTAGAAAGGAGCTGACACAATTTTAAAAAATTAAATTTGGTCATTATAGTAAAATATAAGTGTAACATGCTAAAAAAAATTATGAAAATACTTTTCAAAGACAAATACAACGAAGATATTTGATATTTCCATGACATATACGATTACATCTAAGTTTTCATAGATTAATCATTAATGGTCAACCTTTTCAAACATTTTAACCATGGATCATATATGTAGGTGTATTCATTTTGGATAATCTGATCCGAAAATTCGGATATCTGAAAATTTCATATACCGGAGAAAATGTAACCTGAATCTTATTCGAAATTTCGGATAGGTTGGATATCCTGTAACTAAAAAATACTGATTTTTCAAAGAAATATTCAAAAAATAAGTTTCGAAATTATGCGATTAAATTCCTCTGTTTCGGATTTCAAAAATGGAAAATTCTGACCTGTAACTGATCTAAACTTTTTTTTGGATCCGATCCAAAATACCCGAACACAAAAAAAAAAGATCGAATATCTGGTTTACCGGATCGAGTCAATCAGATCACTTATCGGATCAACCGAGTCGAATATATATGCACACCCCTATACATCCAATCTTTTAGATCGTATCTATTGGTGTACAAATCGAATAGACCAAATCAGATTCTTTTGAACAACTTTAATTGTAATTTTGTTGAAAATTCAGTATGAAATTAGGGAACATTTCTCCACACTCCAAAGAAAAGCATGCGTTCATCTGAAGGAATTAAGTTAGTGAAGCAACCAGCTTACCTCGCAACTGTGAGGGGTAATGACCGATTCTCGTGAGTAAAGAAGGGAGGACGGATGGAGGATATGTTTTTCATGTAGGCTTGAATCTAGGGGTACTAAAAAAATAGAAATTCCGATCCACCGGTCCTGAGCGGAATTTTCCGGGTTTGGACCGGACCATACCGGAAAATAAATCATAGTTTTCTGTGGATCGAGGACCGATCCGGACTAAATTCCGGTCCGACCCTGATCTTTGCACAGCCCTACTTGAATCTATACATTCAAATACAATTGACCTAGTCAATATCCTTGTACTGACTAAAATAATGTATTCACTTAAATCTTTTATAGTGTGCTTCACTTAAATTTAAGTTTTCCAAATTTATTACATTTGGGTATAGACTTTTAGTTATGAGTTGAATCTAGCAACTCTTATGGGAAAACTGAGAACCTCTTGTTTCCGGGAGTTGCCCATTTGTTTTGGAGCAATGGCAAGATTGCAAGTTTATGCAACTCAAACAACTTGCCAACTTGGCACTTTGAGCGGGCCCCAATATCGTCTACCTGTCACACCTATCTACCACCAGGCACCATCCACAAGACCACAAGACCACAATTCCACACTCTAAACTCTAAAGAGAGAGAAAAATGCCTCATCATCGATTCTATTATTCTTCTAGATAAGAAACTCCCAATTTAATCTTCCCACCATCTCCTGCTTTTAAAAAACTCTCCAATACCACAAATTTCTCATACTACAAACAACACAGCATAACTAAAAACACTTCGCCACTATTTTTATCCACAAAATAAAGAGAGGGTGAAATTAAAGATAGTTACTCACTTTCTCACTCAATCTCAATAAACACTCCGCGTCTATATTTCCGACGCGGAGTTCGTATCTAACACCCTATATTGGTACCAAATGCTCTCGCGATTATTCGCGTAACCCGAATTTACAAACAGAATTAGTTAAAATTTTGAACTGGATTTTGAAGTTGGATTTCTGAGGGCTGCATGGTTAGGCAACTAAGAGGAGAGGATTTCTTGTTAGGTTATTTGAAGAAGAAAGAGAGGGGAAAGCTTCAAGAAGAAGTAACATTAGTTCAACAATGGCGGGTGGTGGGGTTATTGTTGCTCAATTGTTGCCATTATTATCTTCAATGCCTCACCATAATCATTTTCTCTCTCCTCCACGTTGGAATTCTTCTTCACTTTCACAGTCGCCGCCTTCTTCTAGAATTCGCCATCGCTTCTCTTCTCGACGATGGTTGAATTTCTCATACCCTAATTTCCCTCATGCCAGGTGAGGTGGAAGTTAATTTAAACTAATTTTTGTTGTTTGAGCTAATTCATGATTATTTATCTGCTTATAGTTATAGTATTGAATTTATTCGTTAGGGATTTTATTGTAAGGAAATGAGTAAATTACATTTAGGAAATGAGTGTTTTAGTTAAAACTAGGCAAAATTGGCCTCACACCCTAAACTATGGCGCGGGTGCACCCAACGCCACCAATTTTGACGAGTAGCCAAAACAAAACACCACAAACTATTGACGTGGGTGCAGCGAGTGTCATAAATGACGGCGAAACTAACTTTTCTCGATACATGCTCGCGTGACTTAGGCTTCTAATTAATGAAAAAATAGGATAAATGAAAGAAAAGGGGAAAATGGAAAAAAAAAAAAATAGTACGGATTCCCCGCCGCCGGCAAAAAAGTTAGCTCCGGCATCATTTATGATACTTGTTGCATCTAGGCCAATGTTTTGTGGTGTTTTGACTACTAGTCAAAGTTGGTGGTGTTGAGGCTAATTTTGCAAAACTATGTTTAATGTAAAGAGTTTTGTGTTAGAATAACGAGTCTTAGGTGAGACAGACTTACAATAACTTATTGTAGAGTAAGATTATACTGTACAATAGAAATAGAGAAGTGGGTCCGGCGACAAAATTGTCGTAAGTAGCCTCATATAAGATTATTTTGTTACTGGGATATGGACTTATGGATGATTGGATGAAGTTTTGGCGAGTAAGTAAGAAAGGTCGACTGAAGGAAAAGAGGTTGAGTTGGATTAAGCAATGTATTACACCATCATGATTTTAGGATGAGTGATGATTATGTTTTTAGAATGCAGAGAAATATGCTGATCAACATGATGTTTATGTTTATGAGAGATGGAGTACTAGTTTTTACCTTGTGGAAAGTCGAAACAAACCAGAAAGAAGAACTTTTTCTGGATAAAACTATCACATTAGGAGCCTTTGGAAGTTGCTGAGAAGATTAGTAAGCTGCTGTGTTACCAAAGATCTTGTAGATGTGTTACTTAAGCTGATTCTCAGAGCGAGTTCAAAGTGGTTTTGGCATTTTGTCTTTCTTGGAAGTCCAATATTTGATCCTCTTTTCTGTTTCTCGAATAGTATTTTGTTGGCCACTAGAGTATTTGGATAAGTTTTAACCTGGGAAAGAATTCAGAAGGACATCAGAAAATGGGTAAATGTGGTCGTAAGACTTTCTTGTAAGGTCAGTGTATGATGGTGCTTTAAATGAGTAATGATTTAAACAAGGAAGAATTATGTGTATGTTGAAGGATGCTTCAAGATTGATTGTCTTTTGTTATGTGCTTAATGCTCATGAGATTGAAGTGTTTTAGACCGGTGGAAGAAAAAATGCTAATTGAAACTTTGAAGGAGGTTTTTCTCGAGATTTTTGAATGATGTCATATTTTAGTAGTATAGGCTCTTTTTGCAAAGTTGAGAGCACAATGTTTTCTTTATATTATAGGTCAAATCTCCTGTGACTTAGAAGTTGCAACATATGTTGATGATGGCTTTGTTTGGGATGTTATGTATCATTGAGACATGGATTTACCCAATCACTTGTCTTCAAAAGAAAGGATCTTCTACTTCTATTTGTAATAGCTAGCTGCATAGTTTCCTAGTGAGTGATACCCTTAAGGTAGTCTTAATTTATAGTATCAGAATATGTGAGATTTTTTGAAAATTTTTAGTATTATATTCTCGCTTTAAATATATTTTTTGTTAAGTTGTGATTTAAACTGATACATGACATGAACTTTACACTACAGAACTTGTTTTGTCGTGTGCAAGACTTGCTTTGCATAATTGCATTACAAACTTATTGTTATGATATAAATTGGTGCTGACTTTGTAGACCAAACCACTCAGATTGTTTTTTTGGGAATCAAATACTTTCTTGCGATGTAAAAAAGTAAATAACCCAAATGGTGATAAATGATGATACTTTTCATGATGTCAAGTTACCTAATTCTCCTAGATGCCGATCTTTGCATTCCACAAATTAGGTTTTCCATACCAATCTTAGGTCCCTAGCATACTGAAGAGTTATGGCCTTGGCACCTGGTCCTTCTTATGTATAGATCCCCTTTATGATAGCCCTAAACATAATAGATTGAAAGAAGAAAGGCAGAAATTCACTTCGTATAGATGCTTCTCTTTCAGAAAATATGTGCATAAAGATTGACAGTTTTCGGCAAGTTAGGGCTTTTTGGCATTTGAAGCATCAATGAAAATTAGGAAGGGCAAAAACTAAGTGTTTTGTCCCCTTGTTTGCATATAATAATTTGACCTTCCACTAGTACTATATAAGGCTTATAAACTTTAAAGTTTAAACTATTAATATAAGGAATTCCTATGTTCAACAACAAATTAGTGATGTCAAATATGTCTTACTAACTAAACTTCCATGAGGTAAATACTGCATTGCCTATGCTAACTCTGTGACCTGATCATACGATAAATTAGGCAGTCATGGTCGAGGCAAGATCCTGTAGGTACATTTGATCATTTTTAGGGTTCTACAAAAGAGGTAGCTCATTGGGAAGAAAATTTGCAAGCACAACATGTAAAACATGTTTGGCTCCATTTTTAACTAGGTATATTAGAAAGATTTAACCAAGAGTCGGAAAAGAATAGGTTACTGGAATTAGAGTTGAAATGATAAGCTACTCTTCAAATTGAAATAAATCTTACCTTGTTGAAATGTTTTGTCTCCTTTAGCCTTTTCCTAAACTAGCTCAATCAAATATAGAACTATCTTTTGATGTCATCAAACCAGGATCAGCTAGATCTACAAACGGATAGCTTATTTCATCATCTTTCAGCTAGCTTTTCAGCTGAACAAAGCTGTATTCACACTAGATGCTTTGTTAATATTTTATAGAAGACACTTATTCTAATCATTCTAATCAGAAAGATATATATCACGAGTGTGCTATGATATCCACTTTGGTGTAGTTTGGGAAGTTGGTTGATAGCTTCTTCAATGATTCTACGGCTTTGTATAAGGAAGGCTGGGTGCTATAGTTAGGGACTTGTAAGCTCATTTATAGAGTGTGCATGATGTAACATTGCAATTGGGAATGATTTCCTTAAGGGGGGTCACCAATCGCAGTGAGAATCCTCATCGATGTTAGTCAGTGTTTGAGAGTTCTCAGAAGTAGAAGTCATGGAGAGTTTTTTGCGCATCACAATGTGCTTTTGTTACGGTGAGTCGGTGCTTGTACTTCTTGTAGCTGAGCCAGGTAGTAATACAAGTTGAACTGGAAACTTTCTTCCACTATAAGTGTCGTGTGTGCCCCTTTATTCTGCCGTAACTTTATTGTTTGATTGGTTTTGGTATCTATTCCCCAACAAAGAGAAGTTGCAGATCCAAATTATACTCGATCCTCCACCCACCCCCCCTCCCCACCAAAAAAGAGAGAGAGAGAAACGCTCTAATTAAAGTCTCCTGGTTGCAGGGCTGATAGGTTTTGTTCAAGCTGTTCAATGATAGATACTGATCTCCAGCTCGATAACATTGCGTCTGATGAAGATATTGAAGAAGACTTGTCTTCTTCTGCTTCTAATTACTCTAGTCCAATAGTTCATCTCCATCCTGACATTCTTGAGGCGGAGTCTTTGAATATTTTGAGTGAAAGAAGTTACGTAGATACTGTTTTGACTGGCTTACCAGTAAGTATTCAGTAAGACAATACCCACTTGCAGGATTAATGTCCATGTATTTGCGCTTTTTATTAATGAGTATATGATGTCTGTGTTTAGGTTTTGTCGGAGGAGGAACAGAATGCGCTTGCTGCTACTCCTGCTCATCCTGCTGGCTTGTATGGTAAAAGATGATTCCTTCCCACGAGTAGTTGATATGATGATATCTAACAAGTGTAAACTCCTATTTTGTCAATTCTATGCAATTACACACAAGGGTACGGTGTTGAGAAAGTAATCTGGTTATGATCTGGTGTGCTTATTAAATGTTTTTAAGGGTTTTAAAACATACGACGTCTCGTATGTTCTGCTCAAACTGCAAGGTTATAAAGGATTGCTTTAAAAGGGTCTTTGATGTGCTTTTACTGTTTTACAAAACAATTTGGATTGTGTAACAAAAAATAGTGAATAATTTTTTACTACCTTCATTTTGGGATTTCTATGCTGCTATCATCTCCTCTAAACCCTATTCTTTAAGTGAGGGAAATGAGATGGGGACTGGGAGAAGAAAATGAAAAAATAAGGTCTGGGGTTATTTTTATGCTACAGTCTTACTGTGCAAGGCTTTGATGTTTCCAGTAAGGTCATTGAATTTGAACATAACATGATGTAGCTCTTGTTAAGATTACACTAACTTCTGCCATATGCCTTTATCAGCTTTATATGCTAATTGCTTGGTGGGGAACTTTGTGGAACAACTGTGGAATTTTGCTTGGCCTGCTGCTATAGCACTGATCTATCCAAGTCTTCTTCCTGTCGCAGTCATGGGATTTTTCACTAAGGTAGCTGTGTCCTTGAAATAATTGAACATGTAACTGTGTGATGAATGTGGATTTAAGTGTTATCTTTAATTTTGGACAGCTTGCAGTTATTCTTGGAGGGCCATTGGTTGGGAAACTTATGGACCATTTCCCCAGAGTACATGCATATAATTGTCTGAGTTTCGTTCAGGTAATCCTCTTATTTCATCCAATATGCTATCCTGTGTCTCTTTCTCATATTTTCAGGACTCACTGCATATGGCAGGTTACAGCTCAGCTGATGTCAGTGGCAATGATAATTCATGCTCATAATGTTAGGGTTGCTTCCGTGTCATCTGTTCTACTTCGTCCTTGGTTTGTTACTCTTGTATTTGCGGGTGCAATTGAGCGGCTATGTGGGTTAGCTTTGGGTGTTGCCATGGAGCGGGACTGGCTTGTATTGGTAATGTTTTTTCAGGAACCGCAGATTCAATTACTTTCTTATTTCCCTAGGAGTACAATTCTCTGATGCAGATATTCTGTCATCTCCAGCTAGCTGGGACCAATCGACCTATTGCACTTGCTCAGGCTAATGCTGTTATAAATCGGATTGATCTTCTGTGTGAGGTAAAAAGTTGCTTGTTTACTGAGCTTTGCACTCTGTGGTGTTTACTCAATCATGTTTTCTAAGCAGATGAATGACCAGCTTGAAATTAGTTTAGCTGCATAATGGTGTAAGCTTTGGCATTTAATTTTTACAGTCATTCTCTCACAAGTACATATCACAAATCTGGAACATCTTTGCGGATATTACAGCCTTATGTATACTTGCAGATTGCGGGAGCATCAATGTTCGGTATTCTTCTGTCTAAATATGACCCTGTGACCTGTTTGAAACTCGCTGCTGGATTTATGATATGGGGCTTGCCAGTTGCAGTTAATAATCCTTCCCTCTACAATATCAATAATGCTTGGCTGTTCCACCACAATTGTTGACCTCTGCCCCTTCTTTTTACGCATGTGTTTTTTTGTATTTAGGTTGCTCTTACTTGGTTGACCAACAAGGTCTCCACTGGTGTTCTTGAACGTGCTAAGTGTCTGCATACTTGTTCTGAAGACTCTACTCGGTTTACCCACATAGATAATGAAAATATAGGTGAACCCTCTTGATCTCTTAAAGAAGTATACAGTTCTGTTTGACATTCTAAGAATGGGTTATTTCAACATAACAGAAGCTGATTGTATTTTCAGTTAATTTAGGTATTGACGCCATTAAACATGGGTGGGTCGAGTATATACAACAACCTGCTCTTCCTGCGAGCATAGCCTACGTGCTTCTGTATTTCAACATTGTTCTCACCCCTGGTGGCTTAATGACTGCATTTTTGACACAACGTGGTATGGTTTGGGTCTATTAATACAAGCTTCTGTGCAATTGTTTTGTTTCATGCAAACTCGATGACATTGCCTGAATATAGCAGCAATGTGAATAATGAATGTCTAGTATGACATGTGAACAATGAAATCTATCATAGTTACTTTTTGTAAAATAATTTTTTATCTTTTGGTGAGAAATTTATTAGAAAGAAGAAAAGGCGCATAGTCATAAAGGCACCCCAGTAAGATACCTCTTGCATACCAAGTACCAACACCATTTCGTAACGAGCCAAACCAGTCTAATTTTTAATCAAGTTGGTGATTTGTGGACTACTAGTTAATGGAACTCCCTGTCATTTTACTCTCTTTCAAGCAATAGCCTTGTGCCAGCTCCCCTGGTTTTTTTTTGTTGTCGAGAAAAAGAAGTCTGTATCTTACGTAATTAACACGAGTTGAGAATGTGGATTGATTTCTATCCAATTAAGAACAGTCACTTTTACTGCAACATGGGCAGCTTGAGAATGGAATTTGCAGACGTAGTTGTTAACTTGATATCTTTTCCCAGTCATTCTTTGTCATGTGGTAGATATACCGTATACTTGTAACATTCTTTTCTTCCCCCCCCCCCCCCCCTCTCTTTATCTAAAAGCTTACATCTACTCAGATGATGAAGCTCATAAGTCCCATATGGGATTATGATTCTGAACGATAAATGATGCCATCTTTGCAAGTTGCATAGATATAGTTTTAAAAAGAGATGACCTAAAGTGTTTGCATTCGTGCTTTGGGAATGGAGGTGCTTGACTTGTGTACTGTGATTATTTGTTCCTGCTGCATCAGATTGTCTATTCTTCCTTATGTACTCATATACTTCACATTAGAAGTTTATGTGCAATGTATAATTTTTGACTTCATGACAGGTCTTAATTCTTCCCTCATCGGTGCATTTAGTGGAGTATGTGCTTTTATGGGCGTTGCAGCAACATTTGTATCTGCTGGACTCATCAGACAGCTTGGTATCTTAAAGGTTGGTGCTGTTGGCAACTATCTCTCTTATTTATTTGGTATTATTTCAAGATGTAGCTCTCATGATTTATTTTTCGCAGGCTGGGGCTGCTGGGTTGATTTTCCAGGCATCACTTCTTGCATTTGCAGTTGCTGTTTACTGGAGTGCCTCTCTGTCTCAGCAGACACCCATCCTATTCTTCCTGTGCCTAATTGTAAGGATATGTTACGACTCAATTTACCTAATTTGAATTGATGACATTCTTGTCATGGCTTGTCAAATACTTTGACACAAATGTTACTCCTTTGCCAAATTAATTGCCACAATCCACTTTGGCACAAATTTGTAGGGAAGTATTAAGGTAGAGAGAAAGAAGCGTGTGGGTATGCCGGGGGCCCAATTATAGAGAAAAAGTTGAGTGAAAATGATTGCCGTTAAAGGTATGTGGCAAAAAAAAAATGAGACAACCTGAATTGGAAACATTGGCCATTAATTTGGGAAGGAGGGAGTGATTAATGCTAGTTTAATTGTATTATATCCTGTGCCTATTGTACTTTTACTTTTTTTTTTTTTTTAGGGAGGTTCTATGCTGTTGTGGATCATTCTTTCACAATTGTTATGGTGTATTGCTTTTGTGCTTCGTTGTGCAGGTATTGTCAAGGTTAGGACATATGTCATATGATGTAATTGGCCAGCAAATACTTCAAACGGGAATTCCATCATCCAAAGCTAATCTTATTGGGACGACAGAAGTCTCTGTTGCCAGTTTGGCAGAATTTGTAATGCTGGGCATAGCAATAATTGCGAATGATGTCTCTCACTTTGGATACTTAGCTATGCTTTCCCTCCTTTCCGTTATCGCGGCAGCATATATCTTCTGCCTGTGGTTGATGAATCCTACAGAAGAACAAAGGAAGCTTTTTTCTTTTCAACGCCAGTTTTGATTTCACAGTGAGTATTCTACATGCATCTCTTCCTCAGACGCCTAATTATCTGGTCTCATTAGTAATTAAGATCTGCATTTTGGCTGTGTTTGGTTCAAAGGGAAACATATTGAACTGATTTTTTTCGCAATGGAACAGAAGTTGCAAATTTTATATTTCTTTGTTTGATCCCTTGATGAAGAAGGTAGAGTGAAGGAAAAGGGAATAGACGGGGGGAAAGGAGAGGATGAAGAAGGCGAAGTGTAGGGAGGAAAATGTAGCATCTCTTGCTTAAAGGAAAATATTGTCCAGCATTGGGAAAACTATTTTGGACTTGAAGAATGAGATCACCCTTTACAAATTTGATGGAGGAAATTGAGAAAACCATTCTTAGAAAATGATTTCCTCTTAACCAAACACAGCCTTGGTGAACAAATGCTCTTGCATCTACTTTCTACATGCCACTATATGGTTATGTGTGTGAGTATTTGCCACAAATATGAGCCTCCTTGAAAGAGCTTCTCCAAAGTTTTTTTTTAATGCTTAGAAAACTGTGGTCATTGCCTTTCTGGTATCATTGTAAAATTTTGGTTTCTTATTCCATTCTTTTGCATGATTTCTGATGCAGGTATCGCTGGTTGTTGAGGAGCTTTTTCTACAAGGCTTACATTATTTGAAGAGAAAACAATCACATGTTCGATACTTTGGGGATAATTGGCGATCTTACACGGGGTATCTACCCATCCCAAGCATTCCTCTTGTACATCAATGAAAAGGTGACGAGCTTGACCCTTCTATTCCTTTTCTCATCTTAGTGGAAGGTTATTATTCTGTTCACTAATGATGAGCCTAACACTTTACACAGTACAAATTTGTCATGAGGCATAAGATCTATGTAATTACTATATATGAATTCAACTTGCTTATAATTTTTTTTTACCACGGGTTAGTTTAGACCTTCTGTAAATGCTTAATACGATTTAAAAAAAGGGTAGTTTGGAACCTACAATTTTTTTTTTTTTTTTTGTGAATAAATTCATTTCAGTTAGTTGATAGAAATCTCTGATAGAGTGTTACCGATTCTTTTTCTCTCTAAAACTGTAAGCTTAAGCAGAATATTCAGATTACAATAATGGATTATAAGAAAAAGAATCAAAGCGCGATTTATTCATTTTTTATGAAACATTGTTGTAATGGTTTCTGGCAAAGATCAGATGTTATAATAGCAAAGCAACAGAAGATTAAGGATGTGATTGGAGATCTGTAATGTCATTCGCGACTCTTCATTATCGTTACTGTAAGAGTGGGCTCTCTGATTTCGCTTTGCTAGCAGGTATTCAAGGATAGATGTGATGTTTCAAGGAGAACTTGAAGTTGATGTAAATGTAATTACCTACTACTATATTTTCTCATGGAATCTTTAATGGTGCCTGGTACATGTACAATTATTAACTATTTGGTCTGAGTTCTGTTACTTGCAGCTAGGACTGGCACCTCTGTTTTCATATGTTTGTGGTTGTGTTTACTTTGGACTTTTGAGATTTCCTCTCTTTGATGTTTATTTGTTTTACGAGTTAAGGTAGAACTGTCCAATCTGATGCTATTAAGCATCCTTAGGGTTTCCATTTTAAAGTGTGTTCAGTTCATCAGTAAGAGAGGGTTTTTGATGATTTTGGGAAAGATCATTACTTAAAGTAATAGGAGATTGACATGCATACACTAGTTTAATATTTGCATCTCAAGGGGATCATAATTTTGAGAATGTTGCTTAGTTGTATTTCGCTAAGCATTAATGTTTATCTCTAGTTCATATTGAAATCCATTACGAATTAAGTTTTTCCCTGTGATGATGTCTCTCATCTAGTCATCTTAAAACAAAAGTATGATGGAATCGCTAACATCATACAAGGCTTTAAGCCATTAGCATGCCACAAAGATTATGAACTCCCACTCCAATGCTCCAGACTAGAAATACTTGTGGTTGTACAATAAGCCATGCATTTTGGGGTTTCGTTCCTTTTTCCTGCAATTTTGAGCTTAAGTGATGCTCTGCTTTGCATGAAATTGTTTAAGGTGTCAAAGGTAAAACTGCAAAAAAAAAAAGTTTGAATTCGTAGTTTTTAGATTTTCAAAGTTGTATTTTCATTTATTACGTAAACTTTGTGAGATACTACCTTACATTATATTTTACCTTATTTTTGTTCATTTTGTCAGGAATTTATGTGTATTTGTTTTTTTGCTAAAAATATTTACATAATGTAATTTAAATAATTTGTGAATTCATTTTGTTGAATTTAGCTTTACATTAGTTTGGGCCCAAAAAAGCCCATTGAAAAAGGGGAATTGGTAACACTAATAAATCTAAACTGGCTGAAAAGGTACTTATTTAGAACTTTTTCTGAAGAATATATTTTATTTGACAAATTTTCATCCATTATATTTTATTTACAACTTATTTTATTTACAACTTATACGTTAAGAAAGAATATTGAACGACTGTAAGTCCAGTGGCTGTGTCTTTTGGCCGATGTTCTATTGTACTCTACGGACTTCTTTTTTCTCTAATTTAAAATTAGGTAACTTTTCATGCCCAATATTAAGAAGATAATCACCTGTCAAAAAAAATATATATTAAGAAGAGAATGGACAAGCGTTCTGAATATTGTGACTAGTTTAATCTATTTAAGCCCTAATCTTTTGGACAGGAGAAATTGAACTGCATGAGAGAGTGTACGAGCCCGAATTGATTTGCGAGAATTGAAGCGAAATGAAAATAAGTACAAAAGAAGCCGGCCCTTAGTGACCATTTCAATACATTCGGAAGCACATTCTTTAGCCCATTTAGTGACTAGTTTAATCAATTCGTTAAGACTGTCGGATTATTCTAAACTTATTTGTTGTAGTTTGAGATTCAAAGGAAAACAAAGGAAGGAAAAGAGAATGGACGACTAGGTTGGTACGAAATATCTAGGAATAGTGTTAGATTAGAGTCAGATGAAATCGGCTTATGGGGAGTATGTCAAAATTAATGCTCCTATTTTAATAATTATTGTCCTATCAATATGCAGAACATAATTAAAATTTGATCTTGGTAAGGGGAATTTTATCATACACTAGGGTGTAGGGGTGTGCACCGGTCCAAAATTGGACCGGACCGGTGGACTGAAATCCAAAATTCCGGGTTTGGACCGAACCGGACTGGAAACCCGGAATCCCAAATTTTTATGGACCGGACCGGAAGGTCCGGTTTAAAAGTGCACACCCCTACCCAGGTGTACCTATTGTGTGAATATACTCATTTTGAAGTTTTAAATGAGTAGATGAAGGGGACTCACTTGAGGGGAATAAGGGGAAATCCTCAAATGAGTCTCATGAGGTTTGATCCCTAGACCTCAGAGATATGAGGTGAGAAGCGATACCACTACTCCACCACCTCAACCTCGTACACCTGGGTGTATGGTGAATGCATTCCTTCAATCATACCTATCGTAGACAGAAATCACAGGAATCTCCATAAAAAGTTTAAAGAAAAAGGAAAGGGTGTCCAGAAGATAGAGAGGATAGAAACCAAATGTAATTGTTTTTGTCGTTTACGTGCTCGCTTGAATGGTGGTGAGCGAGGTCAACAGTTCGTACCCGTTACGTTATCTGATTTTGTTTTCGAAATGCGAGTTTTGGCCTTCTCTTGGACTCAGGCTCCCCACCCCAGGAGCTTCTTCTACCTTTGAATTGCTTGTTTCCTTGTGATACTCCCCAAAATATTTACTCTTTTACGCATGACTGGTGTTTCGGTTTCAGAACCCATTGTTTATGTGTTACCTTTATTATCTGACCATTATATGCAGCAGCCCACATGGTGAATAAAATAGAAACTAATTGTTGGGCTTAGGCAATCCCCCAAATTATCTGATAAGACTATATGCTATAGTCTGGGTTTAGAATTAACATTCTTGTCATAAATAAAAGTTGTAGTTGGATGGTTGGATAATAATCTGTACATTGAGGAAATAAGAATTTAAGACCTCATACTATCATACAACCACTTTAGGAGGACACAAATTCTTGTATGAGACTAAAAAAAAAAAAAAAAATCTTGTATGAGACAGGAGTACAATAATTTATCATATAATGATGGTGACTTTTTACATTAAAGGGGTCACTTTTATAAAAGTGACCTTTTTAAGGTAAAAAGTTACCAGTCAGACAAATATAACTATTTATTTTAAATGGGTCATTTTTATAGATATGACCTCTTTAAGATAAAAAATTATCAGTCAGATGAAGATAACTATTTATTTTAAATGAGGATATGATGATTTTTGCAAAAGCCTCTCTGGAAAGCTGCTATATCATTAAAAATATTCTTAATAAATATTGTTCTATATCGGGACAATTGGTGAACTATAGTAAATCAGCATTCCAATGTTCTCAAAATACTAATCCTCATCTGTTAGCGGATTTTTCACCAGTCCTTCAGATACAAGATACTTTCTCCTTAGGAAAATATTTAGGATGCCCTATTATTAGTGGAAAAGTCACTAATGATACTTTTTTGGACATAAAAGTCTCCTCGCAATTATGTAAATTGAAGGCCAATTCCTTATCTCAAGCAGGTCGGATTGTTCTGATTCAATCTAACTTAGCTACTAAAGCTAACTACCAAATGGAGAGTTTCTCCTTTCCTTCGTCTATTCACACTTCCCTTGATAGGTGTTATAGAAATTTTTTCTGGAATAAAAATCCAGAGGCTAAGTCCCCTAATTTAATAGGGTGGGACAAGATTTATCTTCCTAAAAAGTTTGGTGGTATAGGTCTTCGCAAAGCCAAAACTAATAATATGGTTTTGCAGTTTAAGTTGCTTTGGAAAATTCTTAAATCTCCGAGAGAACTTATGGGTTAAACTTGTTAAGAAAAATATTTAAAGCGGGATAATCTTTTTTCTTATGTTACAAAGGTCAATGTATCTTGACAATGGAGGAACCGATGTCTTTGCGCTATTTGTTTCGTAAAGGGCTTTGATGGTCTATTGGTAATGGGAAGGATATTTCTTTCGGTATGACAATTGGGTGTTTCCCTTCCCTTTGGCTAAGGATTTCAACCCTAGCCTTCAGAGTCTGTTCATTTCAAAGTAAGTCACTTTATTTCTTTTTATGGAAATTGGGATGTAGAGTTATTGACTCAATATGTGTCTCCTAGTGTTGTAAATTCTATTATTCAAGTGTTTAAAACTTCTAATAAGTCTCAAGATAGACTCTTTTGGGGTTTGTCTTCGGATGGGGAGTATTTTGTAAAGTCGGGTGTATCTTTGATCCAAGGTTTAGACTTAAGTGCTAAACTAGATTATAATTTTGGGTGAATTTGGAAACGAAGGTCCCCCTAAAATCAAATTCTTCTTATGGAAAATTTGTGATGATGGTCTCCCAACTAAGAAAAGGTTAGAATTGAGCCATGTCTTTATCCCCCCTATAATGTGTGTTTTGTAATCACCATTCGAGAAGACTCTTCTCATCTCTTTTACTCATGCCCTATTTTTGTGGATGTTTTGGAGATGTTGGTTGAAGCCAAAATTAGTAATCCCCTCCCTCGGTGGAATAATGGAGTCGCTTCTTTTAAAGAGTTTATCTTTGATCTTAGGAAAAAGTGTTATTCCTCCCAAATCGAAATTTTTGCAATCATTTGGTGGTTTGCTAGGAATAACATCATCTTCGAAATGAGTCTAACTCGCCGAGGAAGGTAGGTGAAATGATTAAAATGTATATTAAGAATTTGGGTGGTAGTGATTATTCCATGTTGAGTAAGTCGGATGTTGATAAAAAGGATATTAAAAAAGAAATCGGAGACCGATCGTTGTCCGGTCTCCGCCTCCTCTTGGTTTCTATAAGTTGAATTTTGATGGATCTAAATTAAGTAATGGCAATACCTCCTTTGGTTTTGTTATTAGAAATAGTGCGGTGAGGTTTGTCTTTGTGGTGCTAAATCTCTAGATCCCTTGTTCTCAATTTTGGTTCTTTGAAGCGTAGGGTCTTCGGGGAAGGTATTAAGGGGCGCTTTCTTTGGGTATTGATAAGATTTATATTGAAGGAGATAAGCTTTCGGTTATTCAAGCTATTCAAAAGTTGTGGAAAATTCCTTGGGCTATTAACGGCTTAATTAGTGATGCGGTGAAGAGCTAAAGAATTTTAAGGAAGTGCGGGTGGAGAACGTGGTGCGTGAAGCTAATAGTGCAGCGGTTGGATGGCTCATCGAGGACATTTGGCGAAATCGTTGTCATATTGGTTTGAGTCTCCCGATGTTTCCTTTTACGTAATCATCCGCAAGGATGCTTTAGGGTGGCCTTCCTCTTGGATCCCCCAAGTTTCTCTTTCCTTTTAATATATATATATATATATATATATATATATATATATATATATATATATATATATATATATATATATATATATATATATATATATAGGTTAAAAGTTATCCTTTGTGTTGAAGTAAACCCTCTTGACTTAAAAATTGACTCATTTTAACTTAAAAGTGATCCATTTTGGCTTAAAGTACATTGGCATGACAATAAATTTATTATACACCCGCAACCTATTTGGTAGTCGTTAATAAATGGGAATCTTCTACTCTCAAGCCATTAATATTGAATCTGATTCTGCAAATGATGTTAAGTGGTGTAATCAATCAAAGGAGGGTCCTTGAAATCTATGCTTTCCTCTTAATTTCATACGTGACTCCCTCCAAAAACTTCCCCTCCTTTCCATCACTCATAAATGCGGAGAAAGAAACATGGTCACTCGATGCCCTTGCAAAAAAGACCTATCAAGAAGGGGATGAATTCCTTGCATGGTTATATAGTTCTCCCTTGTAATCATTTTCTTTCTTTTGGTTTCTAGTTCCTGTTAAGTATGAATTGTTATAACGCTCTTTGTATTTGGGCCTCTTGAGGAGTGATCGTTTGTATTTGATCTGGGCCTTTTGATGGCTCTAATTTAATGAAAACAAATTATAAAAAAAAAAGTGTAATGCGAGTTGGGAAGCACCCGTAACATTTATATGGGAAGGCAATTCCAACCCTTAGTTTTTTTTTTCTCTCTATAGGAAGTAATCTTACCGCTTAACTTGTGTTTTTTCTCGAAAGGGAAGCAATTTTCATTATCATTTACTACCACCTAAAAATTATTGTGAGGTAATAATGTACTAGACTTGGGCTAAGACTTTATTTTTTGAGTCCTCTCAAAATGATATGATCATCTAAAAAGTATATTCTTTATTCAAAAAATTGTATACAGTATCTTCTTATATCACAATTTCATCCATATATCGTCATAAATCACAATTTTATCAATATAATAATATGAATGTTTATAAATTATAATTACCTCATATATTATACTTTTTCAGAGAAGGAAAGAAAAGCACATGTGTTTTCCATAAATAAATAAAAAGTACATGTGGAAATATAAACCACCAATAATTTCTAATTCAAGCAGTGAAGTTATTGAAGTCTACTCTGGTGTTGACAGTGCTGAGGCAAAGATGACAGCAGCATCTCAATTCTTTGTACTCTTCACATTTTCTTACAAAAAAATTGAAATAAATTATAAAAAAATTGAAACAAATATGACATTTAAAAAATTTGCATTAATAAAAACAAATCTGAAATAATAAGAAAAAATTGAATAAAATCTCAATATTTTATTCTATCAGTAGTATAACACTAACAGTATGAATTGCTTTCTCTTTTAATCTTTCTTTCCTCTAGAAAAGATGGATAGATGTCAAAATTCTTTCTTTTCATTTCTTCCAATAATTGAAAAGATTGAATATAAATTGAGTATTTTTCGTTTGTTGATGCTGTTGATTTCAAGTTTCGATGGAGGAAAAAAAGTGTTGTAAGAGGAAAAAGAAATGATGAAAAAAGGTAAGAGAGTCGTAGTAGTCGAGTCAGTGCAAATAAAGAGTAAGAGTGTAGCAGTAGTCCAAGTAATAAACTCACGTGAACCAATGCTGTTGCCGCCATTTCACCCTGAACGAAAACACTCCCGTGTTTGTCGCTTCACTACTGTCCCTTTACTCTACAGTCTACAGGTGTTCACTATTCCTATTTCCTGCAATGCAAGTATGCAATTGCTATCCCCAACTAACGCCTTATTTTTCTTCCTGTAAACTTATTTTTCAATTCACAATTACTCCATCCATTTCATTTTAATTTACTCACTTTACTTTAGGGGAAAAACCAAGGAGAAAATGCGAAAGTATGAGAAAAATTGAAAAGGTGGAGAGAGAAATTGAAAAGTTAGAGAGAAATTAAAAAGTGTGTTAAAATATTAAAAAGTGGATGACATGGGTGGAAAAAGAAAAAAGTAGATGTGACATGTTACCAAAAATAGAAAAAACAACAATGTGTAGATTAAAAAGAAACGGACTAAAAAGAAAAATGTGTAGATTAAAAAGAAACGGAGGGAGTAAATCTTTTGAACTTATTTTGGGCGAACCGAATTGAATTGAATTGAACCGAATTAAAATCAATTAAAATTGAATTAAATGGGATTGAACAAAACAGAGCTGAAATAATAATAATAATAATAATAATAATAATAATATCAATATAAATAATAATAATATTAATTAATAAAAATAATTAATATTAATATAAATAATTATAATAATATTAATAATTAATATTAATACTAATTATTATTATATAATATAATAATAATAATTAATAATAATAATAATAATAATAATAATAGTAGTAGTAATAATAATAATAATAGTAGTAGTAATAATAATAATAATAATAATAATAATAATAATAATAATAATGAATCGAATCGAAAATAAGTCCAAAAGAACAAAGCCTTTAATCTAGCCAAATTCAATCTATCATTTTTCTTTAAATTGGTATCAAGAAGTCGAAGTGTTTACGTAACTAGGAATATCTCACGGGGGTAATCCGACTCGGCTACATAAGAAAGAACTTTAGAAATACAACAACCATGCACCACCCGTACTTAGTAAGGGAATTCCACACTTCTAAGGTGTTTTTAGTGGAGTTGATCCCACAAATCAACCTTAAGATCGTGAGACACAAACTTTACCACTAGACCAAGTATTACTTGGTACATTCAATTAATCCATCATAACGTGAAAGTAATGGTTGTTATCAGGGTATGCATCACTATATTATAAGGATAATATAGTATTTTCACTACTTATGTTGTTTGTACTCCATTTATTTAATATTATGTCGAATGCATCCTTAATACTCATACGTATTATCGTAATTTTATCATAGTTTTTGTCCTTGTTCAATATCGGCCCCTCCTCCCTTTTGTTTTGCATTATCGTTTGATTCTCCTAGGATAAAAAAAGGTTATTCCCATTTGGAGGCTCTTATTCTTGAGAATTCTCAATAGGAGATTCTACTTTTTTTTCTTCCCATTGCTAGGCATCAATTTTCCTACACAAATTATTAGAATAGGCGATCTAATTTTAACATAAAATTAGATGAACCCAAGACTGAATTTTTCTAACAAGCCCATTCCATTTCACTCTAACCTAACAATATCCTAGTCATCCCTTATCTTCTCCTTCCTTTTTTCTTGATTATCGAACTACAACAAATAATTTTTAAAAAATAAGTCGGTAGTCTTACCGAACGGATTAAACTAGTTACTGAATGGATTAAAGAATGTCATTACTGAATAGATAAAATTGGTCATGAAATAGATTAACCTGGTCCCTAAATAGATTAAACTAGTCACTATATTAAAAAAAAAAGTGGCATGTTCTCTTCTTAATATTGGGCTTGGGTCGTGCCTAATTCTATGTTAAAATTAGGCGGTTTCTTACAAGACAACTGATTTTCCTAATACAACTTTAATTTCATATCTATACTAATATATTAAAAGACGTTCCTCAACAAGGAATCGTGCCACGTGGCGCTATCACTTAGAGTTTTGACTTTATATACTTCACATACAATAAAAAAAAATAGATTATGCATGGTATAAAATTTGATCCCATAACCTCAAGCTTGTGTACTAATGTCTTAACCAATAAATCAAATAATATTTAGTGTTATAATTTCAATAAGTACCCGGGCATAGCTCGGGCCTAAAAACTAGTTTAAATTTATTACTTATGTTATGTTTTGCCTAAGTCCTACTAACAATGATTTATTTAGGTCAAAGAATAGGTCAATATTAATATTTATGATAAATCATGACATATCTTGTTATACTGTATATTATTAGTGGTATGCATACTCTTCATGTGCTTTTCTAATAAAGTGAATATTTTTTTGTTAGTAATTTAAAAGTCTTGACCTAAATAAATCATGGTTAGTAGGAGTTAGACAAAACTTAACGTAATTATTAAAACTAAACATGAAATTTATATTTAAGCCTAATTAATGCTAAATTTGGGTAAATTAGGAAAAGCTGGAGCCTAGCAATGGGATGAAAAAAAAAGTTGAATCTACCATTGAAATTCTCAAGAATAGGAGCCTACCATTGAAAATTTTCCTAAAATTAAACAAAAACTAATATTAAGTTTTTCAAGGAATGAAGGAAGTAGCTAGTAATAGCGTAATACAAAAACACATTACATATATGCAATTCAAAGAAAGTTAACTGAACTTTGCAAAAATTATTAGAATGAATGACATATATTATTTTTGAAGGGGAGAATGAATAACTTATATTATAGCTAGCAGCTAGGGCATTGAAGGGAAAGAAGGATATGAAAGGAATCTCAAGTGATTATTTGTATAGAAGAACCAATGAAAAAGCAAGACTTGTAAGTTGTATGTGAGAAACATATGATGTTGTAAGAAAGCATGCTACCTCTACTAACTTCATTTGTTTGGAAACAGACATTGTGAAGTGACAGTGGGATTGAGAGAAACCATAAATTCCACATTTTCATCTCCCAAAACTTGAAGAAAGATGAGAGATTCTCTCCCTTAACAAAATCCCACACACACCCTCCCCAAGGAGCCTTGAGAAGGGACATAATTTATATAGATTCACACCCCCATAACTCTTTACATAGAAATTTGGGGCCAAATTGCAAAGCAAACACCTAAAACTTCCCTTTCCATCAATCCCTACAACTTGTCTTTATTTGAGAAAAGGCAATTATAAAATGACAATATCTTTACTTTTCTTTTTTGAGGTGATAATATCTTTACTTAGAATACCTTTTTCTTTTATATGCAGATAACTTTTTGAACCAAAAGGTTTATAAGAATAAAATGGAATTGTTAAGCATGAGTAACATCTAATGGAATGTAATTATTTTCAGTTGTATGGGGTTATATAGCTTGACATAGATATGAGATGTAGGGATTTCTAGAGAGAGGGCTCCGCCTTCTCTCTAGAAAACCCTCAGCTCCTCCTTAGCAAACCCTAAAAACCCTAGCCCCCAAATCAATTTCTTTAGAAATTAAAACCCTAGCCTCTCTCCCTCTTCTCTTCCTCCTAGATCTAGCCATTGTTATGGCCTAGTTTGGTCTACTAGTCCAATTTTCTCATGTCCTCAGTTGGACTCTTGTTTTTCTAGCCTCTAGATCAGCTTTTGCCATTTCTAAAATCAGTCAATTTGGAACGGTGCTCGCAGTGTGGGGTTGCTCGCGGTGGATCGTGAGTGTTTGGTTGCTCGCGGTGTGGGGTTGTTCGCAGAGTGGGGTTGCTGCAGTGCCGGAATTTCGTTCACGATGGGTTGATTTCTTTTCGCCAATTTTGGCTGGTCTCCTGGTTTCCGTCGTCTTTGTCAGGGAGTTTCATTCGTGGTGGTCGTGTTTGCGGTGGATCCAAGCGAGTGGTAGATCTCTCGGTTTTGTTCTCGCGGTGGTTCGTGGCCGCCGGTGTCTCGTTAGGCCGTGATCGTGTTCGCATTGTAGTTGGTTTTCGGGTTTTATTTCTTTTTCATGTTTTTATGTATTTTTCTCGTTTTATTTAGTTCTTGTTTTTTAGTTGGTTAGTTTTTGGTTGATCTTGTGGCCTCAAGCAATTGTGCTTCTCTTGTCAAGATTGGGAGCTTATTCATTTTTCAGTGGTGTTTGTCTTGCCCACCGTGAAGGGTTCGACGTCGATTTGGGCCTGGGAGATGGCGTGATGCCGCGTCGGAGCATTTACTCGAGTTCCTTAGTGCTCCTTTTTCTTCGTTATATCCGTACTTGAAGCATATTGTAACCACCCTTAGGGGTGCTTTAGGGGGTGTCTCTTGTGTTACACCTCCTAGTTTCTCTCCTTATAAAAAAAAAAAAATGGGGTTATATAACTTATATTTGTCTTTGATGTTTCATACTAACATTATACATCCATCCAATGGAAAAAGAATTGTACTCATATAAACTCCAAAACTGCAATATGCAAAAAAATAGTTAATCTTAAACAGCTTGCACTTGTACTTTATTGAAAACTTGTAACACTGTTTATCTATATAAAAAGATCTTTCATAGCATTATAATTCGTATTATTTGAGAGATATTATAAGTCAAAAATCTATACTAATATATTAAAAGGCGTGCGTAAACAAGTACCGGTGCCACGTGGCGCTCTCCCTAGGGAGTTTTTAGTTCATATAATCCATGTACAATAAAAAAAATTAGAAATTGAATAGTATAGGTTTTGATCCCGTGACCTCAAGTTCATGTACTAAAGTTTTAACCACTAGACCAAGTTGTATTTAGTGTTATAATATCAAAGTACAATATTAGTAAATGAAATTTTTTTCTTACTCGGGGCATAGCCCGGCCTAATAACTAGTTATCATTAAAATATAGAAGATGCAATAGACTTTTTGATTGAGATAAAGAAACATTATAATGATGATCAATTATATTACTAATTATACTTCATTTACTCCAAAATATAACTCATTTTTTGCGAGCTTCACGGGTAATATGAACTTGAAAAAGTTTACTTAACTTTGCATTTCTATTATTGAATTAAGGGAAAAAGAGAAATAGTACTCCCTCCGTTTCATTTTAATCTACACACTTACACTTTTCACATGTCAATGCAAAACTTTGAGGACATATATCTTTAGTTTTGTATTTGTAAAAATTATAAAAAGTATATATTAATAAAATATATGTTATGATGAATCTAACAAGATCTCACATGACTATATTTTCATCCGCGTATAAATCACAAATGATGGTCAAAGTGAAATTTGTGAATAGTGTAAAATGTCAAAGTGTGTAGATTAAAATGAAACGGAGGGAGTAGTATATAAAGGAAATAAAAACCAAGCTAAGGCTATGTTTAGTTCACCTAAAATTTTCCGATCCGAACTTATCCGATCCAACTTATTTTTTCTAATCGATCGATCGCGAACTTATTTTTTTTCGATCTCGATCGATCCGACTCGAACTTATCCGATCCGATCCGATCCGAACTTATCTTTTAAAAACATATTATTACTAATATTATTATTACTTTGTATTTCATTACTAGTATTTCTATTACTATCATTTTATTAGTATGCACAACTTTCAATAATAATAATAATAATAATAATTTTATAATAATAATAATATAAATAATATTATAATAATAATAACAATAATAATAATAATAATAATAATAATAATAATAATAATAATTAATTATTATTATTATTATTATTATTATTATTATTATTATTATTATTATTATTATTATAGCATAATTAGTTTTTTTTTTTTGAAAAAGAGCACATTAGTATATGAACATACAATTACAAAATAAAAGACTAAGGAATCTTGGGTCAAATGGTATGGTTTTGCTTACCTCCCACATGTGGAAGCCAATGTTCAAATCTTAGTGGAAGCATATATTTCAATATTGTTGCGGGTGGGGGAGGGGGCTTGGGGATTGTTGGGTCTTTAGGTGAGTGACCCTATGGGAGGGCAGCCCAGAGAAAATTCATTTTACCACGTGATTCCCAAAAGGGGCCCAAAAAAATTAAAAATAAAAAGAACACTCATGTTCAAGGTCCGTTAATAATAAGAATTTAGGTAGTAATGAAAAGAACATATAATGATATTAAAAAAGAACATATCTTGAAAGAAGCATACAAGATCTATTTAAAGAACACATTTTAAAAATAAAAGATAGATGTTATTTTTATATTGATGACATGTTTGGATTTAACTAACAACATGTTCTTTGTTATATTAATAAATTGTTCTTTTTTATTATAAATAAACCTATAAATATATATAATCATATGATCTTGAACAAAATGGTTAAATATTCTTCTTATATCGTTGTCTTGTTCTATATAAACTTTGTTTTTAAAGATAAGTTGAAATCCTTTGTAGGGAAAATTTTGAACATGATGACAACACCATTAGGTTATCCCATGCTACTCATATTTTATATAAACCAGTAATATATAATTTATATTATTCTACCAATATTGTTTTAAAAAATAAACATCATATACTATTGTCATGTTCGTTACATGTACAACATAAAAAAGAACATCACATATCAAAATTATTAATTAGAATAAATATAAAAAAGAACACTTACAAATGCCAAAAGAACATTCTTCTTCTTGAACACAAATAACTTCAAATAGTGATATCAATGACATTTATAATAATAGCAACGACATTAATAATAATTACCAATATTAATAATTAATAAGTACAACAACGACAATAACAATAATCTTTTTGAACAAATGTACTAGTAAATAGTAATATTAATAGCAATAGTAATTGTATAAAGTAATATTAATAATAATAATAATAATAATAATAATAATAACAACAACAACAATAATTATTATTATTACAATAACAATAATAGCATTAGTAATACTAATAATCATAATAATCATGATGATAATAACAAGTTTTTAAATATAAGCATAATTTGAACTTATCGATCCGATCGATGCGAAATGATCGATATGAACTTATTTTTACTAATCGATCCGATTTAAAATAAAGCGAAAATAAGGTGAGTTAAGTTTTGTAAGAAAAGAAATATGACAAGAGATGAAGAAATATACAAAAACAATGCTTGACCTCAAAACCTCAAAACTCCCACAACTCCCCATTTCTTGAAATCATTCCCCCCACAAACCAATGCATCCACCCTCCCATACACACCATCATTTTCAGCTAGACAAGTAAGGAAACCAAAATCTTTATATATTCTATATATAAAAAAAAGTGAAATCATAAAATAAATCTGTCTCTCATACACTCTCTCTCTCCATCTGTCAACTGTCATGTCTTCCATGATTTTACATCACTTCATATAAATTCTTCAGAGCTTTAGTTATCCAACACCATGCACATTTGTAATGGTCAGCAACTCAGCAAACTAGGCCTTATATACACATAAAAAATATTTTAAATTAACTTGAAAAATAAAAAAAGTCATGATTTAATAATATCTTTTCACCTCCACTCTCAACAACAGTCCCACTATTAGCTTGAAGAGTTGGGTGTTGGTTGTCACAGTGACAATTGGAGTTGAAAGCACCCATCTTTTCATGTCTTAATTGTTCATCAGATCACTACATCATCTTAATAGTAGTAGTATTTTAGTACTTGCTAAAATTACTACATATATTTCTGATATTTTCATTTATCTCTTTGCCCTCTTCTATCTTGGCTCTTTTTATTATCTTGATATTCTTCTTTTACATAACTTCTATATTCTAGTCTAGAGAGAAATAAGAGGGGTGAAAGATGGGTTCTTTAGGAAGTTATGAAGGTAAAAAAGCAATGTGGTTGTATCCAAAAGTGGTTGGTTTTAATCCTTCTGAAAGATGGGGGCATACTGCTTGCTTCTCTCAAGGTCATGTTTATGTCTTTGGAGTAAGTTTTTCTCTCTTTTTTTTTTTTTGTTTATGTAGCATGTATGTAACACTTCCACTCATATTGTAATTTTTCCTACATTTTGTCACAATCGGATTTAGTTGTCACATTACTGATTCAAATTACATGTTCGACGTGACTATTTTTTTTGAACAAAAATTCCTACTACTACTGTATGTAATGCAGTTATGGGGAGTGCTTTTCATGGAATTTAATTGTAAATGTAGGTGGATTTGGAACTATTTTTCCTTTGCTTATTGTTATTGCTGTTGTTTGATGTGTTTGGCTAATTTATTATTGACTTGGTTTTTTTTTTTGCATGATAATGTGGGTATCTAATTCCTCGGCATGTGTTTATTCTGTTGATTTCTTAGTTGTGTTCTATTATATTTGTCTGATAATTCTCTGAGTACAGTAAGATTCCTCTTTTTTTTTTTTTTTTTGGGGGGATTAAGAATGTAGTTTTGCATTTCACATTTGTTTTGCTTGTTTCTCCTTTCATTAACAATTTACCCTTTTTCACACTATTCAAATGGTTTAGGTAGGTTTCATCTAAATTATTACTCTTCTAATGCGTCTGAATATAAAATCCTTGCACATTTTACTCTTTTATCAGTTGATTGATATAGTAGTGGACCAATCCATGGTTATAAATTCTTTAGGTTAATAATAGGAGTATAACACAACTTATCTGCTTGTTCACTTTCAGGGATGTTGTGGGGGTATGCATTACAGTGATGTCTTAGTCCTGAATCTAGACACAATGTCTTGGACCACTCTAGTGACTACTGGGAAGGGTCCGGGCCCACGAGATAGCCATAGCGCCACGCTGTGGCGAAACAGGATTGTAGTCTTTGGTGGCACTAATGGCTCTAAGAAGGTCAATGACCTCCACATTTTGGACCTTGAATCCAAGGAGTGGATCCAACCCTTGTGTTCCGGTGCCTACCCTTCAGCGCGCGAGAGCCACACTGCCACCTTAGTTGGAGATGATTATTTAGTCGTGTTTGGCGGGAGTGGTGAAGGGGTAGGGAACTACTTGAATGATTTGCACTTTTTGGATCTTAAGACCATGAGTTGGACTTCCCCTATGGTGAAGGGTGATGCCCCTCCTCCTAGAGATAGCCACATCAGCGCGGTGATTGGGAGGAAGGTCTTCGTATATGGTGGGGATTGTGGGGACCGCTACCATGGTGATGTGGACTTGTTCGATCTCGATACCTTGACGTGGTCTAGAGTAAGTTTTCTCATTGCTAGTATACACTTCCATTTGATTGGTCAAATTCCTATATTATAGCTGCTGTGACTTCTGTTGGCAGTTGGAAGTTCTAGGACCTTCACCTGGTAGGAGGGCAGGACATGCTGCTGTGAAGATTGGAACTAAGGTCTGTGAAATCAGGACTTGAGTTGTCTATTTTTCTCATTAATCTAATGTAGTTCATGATAAATTATGTTTTGGTAAATGGTTTATAAATGCTGATGAAATTAAAAAACTACTAGTTTCTGATTTCAGTCAGTGTATGAGTTACTGTACTGATGCTTATGATTAATATACAAACCAGGTGTATGTTGTTGGTGGAGTTGGTGACAAGAAATACTACAACGATGCTTGGGTCCTCGACACAGCTATAAGTTCATGGTCTAAGCTTGAGATTTGTGGTCAGCCACCTCAAGGGCGGTTTTCTCATACAGCAATTGTTACAGACTCTGACATTGCCATATATGGAGGGTTAGACTATGTTCTCTTCCCCTTGTTTCAGGAATTTACTACCCATTCTTGTTAAAATCAGATTAGACCAGACCAAACCAGGAAAATTCAAACCACACTAGACCTTTGTATATACGTTATATTACTAGATACTTTTGTGTTAGTAAAAATCAGGAAACTTCGCTTTTAGGTAAATACTCTTTGAGATGAATCTAATAATATCGTACATGAATTAGTTCTTATAAATTAGCGTAGAAGTATAATCAAAGTTCAACCAAACTAGGAGACTAGATTAAACCAGACTATATCTTAATGAATTCAGATGAGTTACATTTTAGATAGAGTGAACAAAGCTGTAGTCCATTTACTTCTGCCCCACTGCTCTAGGGTTAAGATGCATATGTCCCGATTTGTGTTACATCTTGTGTTCCATTTCACCAAGATTTCAGATTTATGAAATTTCTCTTACCTAATATTTCTCATATTTGCTCTCTAATAGGTGTGGAGAAGACGAGCGTCCTTTAGGGGAACTCCTCATATTGCAACTCGGGGACGAGCATCCAAATGGGCGCTACAACATTTCCATGTGCAAGAATTTTGGAAATCATAGGACTCAACCAAGGAGAAGAGGTCAGTCAGATAGTCAATGGCAGAAGACAATGCTTTTAGGGAGTTGCATTGAAACCGAAAGAAAGGATGCAAATGAGGTTGACATTTCACACTCAAAGAGGAGAAGAACCATTAACACAAACACATGGGAGAAGGAACCAGAACAGGAAGAGCATTCTCTTTCTGTCTCACAGAATTCCTCTCCATCTCAATCTGATCAAGAACAAACAACTGTTCAAAACCCAACATCCTCCTTACCAGTATCTCAAAGTTTCCAGTTCCCGCCTTCAGTTCATCAATTAAATAAACCTCCAAGGAAAAGTCAGCATAATCTGCCTGATGTTTATATCTTAGGGGAGCATCGACCGAGCCAAAGACATCCACATTCCTTACCATTGTCTCATGCAGTTCGAAGTGAGGTGGAATTCTTAACAGCAGAGGGGAGACACCTAAACCAAAGTGTCACCCAAAACTTGGTAATGAAGTTTTTCACTTGAGAATTATATGCAATTGCTATGTTACTCATACTCGGGAACTCGTGTTGAGCACCCTGTGTCCAAGTATCGAACTCGGCTATTTGTTTAAATTTCCATAAATTTGGCCCAAGCCATGTGGGAGTGGTGAGGATCCGACATGATACTTTTAGAATGAAGAGTCCGAGTAGCATACCAATTGTTTTATTATCATTAGTTACACACTTGCTTTATTAAGTATTAACCTCTTTGTAAATTTATCCGGATAGATTGGAGCTGAAGTACAGGGGAAAGTAGATGGGTCCTTCGATTCCGGTTACCTAATGACTGCAACTGTTAATGGGAGAATACTTAGAGGGGTTCTGTTTGCTCCTGTAAGCAATCTCTTGACTTTCTGGCAATGATTCATCTTTATAATTTTGCTTTTATAGTTTTGCTGAAAAATCACCTAAATTATACACTAAATATAACTGGGATTGGAGCGAAGTATATGTTTTGTCTGCAATGTAATGTTTAAAAGCTTGTTGGTGTCAATAATCAGGCACCAAATTTCACGTATAAAGGAGCGAACCAATGCCAAAATAGCTTTGGTCAAGTTACAGTTGCTGAGAAATGTACAAACTCCAACAGAGGATCCACTCATGGAAAGAGTCCAATTCTGCAGCCCATAAAAAGCTCTGGTGTAGGATTCAGCCATGAATTTGGTCATGGAAACATTGATCACCCCTCGCCCATTCTTCGAGCTCTACCGAGGAGGGATCAGTTGTTAAAAGATAGAAGTGATCTTCAAGGTGTTGTTCTAACGCTAGGAGGACCTGGTGCCGGAAGTAGCCATGGATGAGTTTGTATAGATGATACTTATACAGTTATACCATTCTGCTATAGTGTCTGTTTTGTCTATTAATTTCGTTATAAGGTTTTAGATGAATGCGTTATTATTAGCCCTGAAAGTTGAAACACTACCTAGCCTTCGTGGCAGATCCTAGAAAATATAGATTTCTATGGGCAGAACAACAAAAATAAAGAGGAAGGTCAATTCTAAAAAGAAAAAACTCAACTTTTCAAATTTTTAAAAGGAGAAACCCAAATTTAAGTGGGCAATAGATTCAATAAGGCTTCGCCTTATGCCCTTATCTATCTTAACCTTTTTTTTAGAAATCATTAATATTTTCATAAGGTGTCTGAAGTACCTAAGTTGGATTCGGTATTTATATGTTCTTCAACCCGGTTCGTTGGGACCCAGATTTTGTTTTGATTGGGTTAATTTAGCTCGTTTCAATTTAATTAAGCTCTACTTTTCCTTTACATTTTTACTTTGGGTCGTTTAACCCAAAAGAATACTGACATCTTCGTAAACATTGAGAGTATTAGATATGTGATATTTTAGGCATGGAAGAGGTCTTTTTCAGCTTTCACAAGGAGATACCATGAAACTAGAAGTAGAAAAAGCTCCCGCGCATCACGCGTAAAGTTTGGGTCTCCAAATTAGGGTGGTCGCACTCAACTGTCATGGTTTTGTCTTCCACGTCATCTTCTGACAGATTACATGAGTCACGTAACACCTTGTTCCTCACTTCCTTGTACTCGCTTTTCTTTTTCAAACAAAAAACATAAATGAATCAAATTTATTGGTCAACAGTCATCTCTCTCACCTCAAACTTCAAAGTCTATCACACCACACCACTGTCCATTGAACACACTATTAAAATCTGAATCCCATCAAAACGTCTCCTGTCTATTCACTCTTAAACAGCCCTGCTACTCTTCCTTTCACATCTTTTATGTGGTCATTACGTCATACTACTTCTTTGGACCTTTTCCTTTGTGTCATCCATAGAAAACTATGCCCTCTTTCTTTTTGAAATTATGCACTCTTTATTTTTTTGTTTTAAGGGAAAGAAACTACACATTCTTGTACCCAGTTTTTTTTAGTACAATCTTCAATTTAGTTCGTTCAACTACTTTTTTTTTACGCTTTAAGTCGAGTTTAACTCAACTCATTTCGGTTCAGTTTAGTTCAACCCAAAACACATGGTCTTATAAGAATTGTAAAATATTTTGATCTTAAATTGTTGATGTGACAAAAAAACTTATATTACTTGTGGTCCACTCCAAATATATTACGGACATAATGTATTAATATTAGCACATGTAATTTATGAAGAAAAAAAAATACTATGTTTAAAAATAATATATACAAAAGATGAGTAACTATATTGTGATCATATGAGAACAAAGTTACTATGTTATAAAATATAACTTTTGTTATAATAAACTATCGTGAGAAATGCCGATTATATGACGAAAAAAAGGGTCATTACTATAAAAAGCATCACCACATTGTCATGTGTGGCTTTGGAGTTTGGTCCACAATGGTAGAGCTAGTAGATTTTCAATTTTGATTTCACTCGCCCTTGGATCTATTTCTCTCTCATGGATCACCTCAAACGCGCCCCACTCCCCATCTCCGCTCTTTCCCCAAATGAATTCGTTGTTGATAGCGATGATAATGATGATGATGATAATGGTGGTGGTGTTGTCCGGGTAGTTTGGGAAAACTCGGGAGTTTGATCATAGAAGGGTTGATGGGTTTTTCAAAATGGATAGGAATTTGAAAAATAGGTATGTGAATTTAAATAAGAGGAAGATATTTTATGAAGGAGAAGAGGGGTGGGGACGATTTTTGGATGGGAAAGAGAGACGGGTTTTGGTTATTATTATTATTTTTATTTAATTAATATTTAGAATTTTAAAAAATTGAAAATATAAAACCAATAAATACAAGACACGTGGACATGTTACCTACAATAACATGTTGTTTACCTGTTGAACCCATTAAAAGATAATATCCTCATAAGCTTTGCTTATTCGGGGTTAATCCAAAGTTTGACTTATTTTGAGCAGATCACCCAAAGGTTAGCTTATTGTTGGTAATTTTCCTCTACTTTATTCCGTAGCTTAATTGAAATCAACTTGTATATAGTCCGGACCTTGATAAACAAAAGAAGCGACTAATATGGGATTGTAAATCTTCTTAAAGATAAATACGAGTTTGAGATCTTTAGATAAAACTTGGCCTCATTTTTTTAGTAAAGAAAAATGGTCACAAATCGCTTAAAAATAAATTTAAAAAATTAAGAAGTAACTAAATGTGGCAGCGAAGAAATTCCCTATCCAACGGATTGAACACCTCAAGGGAAATACTGGTTGGTCCGCCTAATATTAATTTAAAATTAGGCAATGGCCCAAGTCCAATATTAAGAAGAGAACGGACCACCTTTTTAAATATAGTGACTACTTTAATCTATTCAATAACCGGGTTTAATCTATTTAGTTACTAGTTTTATCCATTCAATAATCACATACTTTAATCCATTTAGTGACCAGTTTAATCAATTCGCTAAGACTCGTAAGGTCGTGTATTAAAATTGCAATGCTTCTTAGGAGAATGTGGGCTTGAACTTCTCTAATTTTATGTCAAAATTAGATCGCATATTTTAATAATTTGTTGGAAAATAAAATCAACAAAATAAATATAGCCGGTAGGGGTTGATAATAGAGCTGATCAAATTAGCTAGGCCCAAATTTTTCCCGGGCATGGTCCCTTTTTTTTGGTTTTGGGCAAGCCAAAAGGATTTAGTTAGTCTAAATTTGTCCCGGTTTGATTCGACCCGAAATAAAGCAAACTCGGAGTAACAAAATTTTGACCCGACCCGACCTGACTAATGGAGATTTTATAGGGGTGTCCCGGCTCGAATCCGGCCTGCTATTTGATCACCTCTAGTTGATAAACATATTAATCATTTTGATAATTTAATGAATTGATAAATCTAGCAGGTCCGTCCACTTTAGCCCTTGTTTACAAACCCGGCCCATGAAAACTCAACCCATCTCCTCAACATTCTTTCTCTCGCACTCCCTTATTCGACCATTTGTCACTCCTCGGCTTTTCTCTCTCTATCTCTCTGAGGCCTGAGCTGAAGATATCTGCAGAAAATCAAAGTTCACAAAAACAATGGCTCACTCATATGTGGCGTTACGGTCATCTTCAACATTTCCCAGACTCAACACTTCCATTTTCGACCACAATTTCTCTTCTCGCTCCTCTGATTCTCTCTTTTTCTCTCCTCCATTCAAGCCTTTTTCTCCCAGGTTAATTTCTTAACTCAAAATTCAACATTTTAATTTCTGCATTTTCAGTTCATCTCAATTCTTTGATTTTAGCTTTTTTTTTCGATTTAATTTTTGTTAGGGTTTTAAAAGCGAGTAATTCGTCCGAGAAAATTCGTCGAACTTCGACCGTTAAAACGTTACATTCTGATGGATTTGGGACTAATCGAAGAGATGATCGCTCTAGCATTTGGTCCAATAGGTAGAATTTATGCAAGATTTTTTCCTTGAGTATTTTTTGATTATTATTATTATTATCGTCACTTCTACTATTCTATGATTGGATATTAGGTCATGACCTTAATTCATGTTTCCAATCTATATATGAATCTATATATGAGAGTGTGAATGATTTATGATTGTATATGTTGTTAACATCCTAACATCATTAGATTCTGACCAAATTGTACTTTGATCATGATTCATGTGTAAAGTGTTGCTTGTAAACGAAATTGTACATTCTTATGTCTCGCTTACAGTGATGCCATGTAAATTTTTATTTGAATAGCATACTATGTGTCTTGGAATACTTTACGCATTTAATTTTTCACGGTGGGTAAGATACATCTTTGACTATTAATATCTTTAATCACGTATAATAAAGATAGAAGTTGGCAATTTTAAAATACACATTGACAAGATCTCACATGTTAATAGATTTTATTATATATCCCTTCGTTCCTTTTCTATGGTTACACAGTCTGTTCGTGTTCGTTCTTTTTTTATGGTTAGATTTTTTACTTCTTCTATATTTGGCAATGTTTATAACTTTAGTTATTTTACCCCCAACTTACCTCACTTTTTCTCGCTTTTCCCCACACACAACACTAACTCTTTGCTCCTTGGCTTACGTTCGGTTCGAAAGGCATGGTTTTTAGTATGTCTAAAAATGGGGCCCCCCTCACTGGTACGACTAGCTAGTGAGCGGTTCTTTCGGGCAGGCAACGCAAGCAGCATTGTTCGCCACTACCCGAATATGTTTATAACTATCAAAACAAATTAGAGGTGATAGAAGTGAAAAGATATGGTGACTTTGGAAAAGCAAATTCCATGTGGTTGAGTTCTATATTAACATTCATCAAACAATTCTGTAGGTACATGATAAGACTATGACAATATTCCTTGTTATATTAATAAAGTGACTTTTATAACCTTTTCTTACTAATCACTGTCTCTAACCTTTAAAAAATAATCTAATAGGTTTTGAATCAATCACCATATTGTATATATAGGAAAATCTTCTCCAACTAAATAATTTCCGACATTGTAGATTTACTTTATCTTTTCATTATCTGTGGGCCAATTTTAATTTCTCGTAAGTAATTGTAAGTGAAATGGTAGTTTTTCTAGGTACAGTTCGTCAATGCTTCCTTTTTAAGTAATCCTATGAATCGAAGACTCAAACTTTCTCTCTAGATTTCCGGTTTCAATTTCCAGGAATGGCTTGTCTTTACATGTCCTTAAACGAAAGTTTCAAGCGTCTCTTCATTCTGGTATGTGATTAACCCGTTTTCTATTCTCATTTATGTTGATTTCATGTTTTTTTTCTTTTCTTTTTTTTAATCAGTTATTTAAATCATTTATGTCCATATTTATTAGCTAGAATTGAATATATTGGTATATCCGTATATGTATATATATATAGCTAATTGTTGTTATACTATGGTTGTGTTTGGTTCAAAGGGAAAATTTTGAGCTTCGACTTTTACTTATCTTAAGGAAAGTACTCCCTTTGTTTTCTTCTTATCCTTTCAATTTTATATTTTGTGGTCTCCCATGTGTAGCTTGTAGCATAGGCGGATCTATAGGGGTGCAAGGGGTACAATGTATGTACCCCCATTATTTTTGGAAAATAATGAAAACAAATCAATATGTTGAGGCTTGTATTCTTTGGTAGCGGAAGGGAAAAGAAAGATTAGTGGATGGATGGGGAGGTCTTGAGTTCGAAACCCCACAAAGTTTTTTTTTTTTGCTTTTAATTACTCCTCTTTAACTCGGGTTTAATTTATCTTCAACACAACTACTATATACTACTCCCTATGGGCCTATGGCTATTAGTCCGCAACTACAAATTTATAAGTAAGCTTACTCTGAAACCCACATAGTTCTTTTTTTGCTTTTAATTACTCCTCTTTAACTCAGGTTTAATTTATCTTCAACACTTCTACTATATACTACTCCCCTATGGGCCTATGGTCGTTAGTCGCAACTATAAATTTATAAATAAGCTTACTCTGCAACTACAAATTTATAAGTAAGCTTACTCTGCAACTACAAATTCATAAGCCGCCCACAAAGATCAAAGCTCCAAACTAATATTTTTTGCTTTTAATTTCTCCCTTTAACTCGGGTTTAATTTATCTTCAACACTTCTACTATATACTACTCCCTATGGGCCTATGGCTATTAGTCCGCAACTACAAATTTATAAGTAAGCTTACTCGCAACTACAAATTTATAAGTAAGCTTACTCGCAACTACAAATTCATAAGCCGCCCACAAAGATCAAAGCTCCAAACTAATATTTTTTACTTTTAATTTCTCCCTTTAACTCGGGTTTAATTTATCTTCAACACTTCTACTATATACTACTCCCTATGGGCCTATGGCTATTAGTCCGCAACTACAAATTTATAAGTAAGCTTACTCGCAACTACAAATTTATAAGTAAGCTTACTCTGCAACTACAAATTCATAAGCCGCCCACAAAGATCAAAGCTCCAAACTAATATTTTTGTCTCTAATTTTTTTTTTTCCCTCAAATTTTCCTCATTTATATACTTAAACAATCGTTGTTAAATTGAACAACTTATTTATAAAGTTTTGATTATTTATAAGTAAACATTGAACAATTAAATAGTTAGCAATTATATCTAAGTTCTTACTCAAACTTAGGCAGACAAAAATGTTAACAAAGCTTTATTTTGAAAAAAAAAAATTGACGAGTCTAACTACTTAAGTGTTCGTACCCCCGTGAATAAATTCCTAGATACGCCATCGGCTTGTAGGTAGACAATAATCAACTTAAGATGCAAATAATTCTAAAACAGGAATGCGGGCCATCAAAATTTGATATTGATGTGATGTGTGTAGAACACTTTCTTAAAAGCAGTAATGCCTTGACTATGGTGCAATTGGAAATGGTGTTGTTTCCAAATATAATGCAACTCTCATGGTTTTTGCACTCAATTTAGAGAGATTGGAAATTGTTATTCACATAGGAGAGGAGGAAAACCACCTTAACTCTTGACTCATAACTAATGAGCTTTAACTTTCTCATAAAATTCCAACAAAAGGAGAAAATCTTGCTACAATTGCAAACCTAATTAATTACATTACCAATCGCCTAAAAGTAGGCACATTACACCACATTGTGCACAGGAATCCAAAGCGACGCATGTGGAATTACCCGCTTCTAGTGCAAATCACAATAATGGGAGCACTTTAGATATTACTTGGAAAACTCATATATCTAAGCCGGATAAGGGTTCTTACTCTTTCAATCCAAAGAGAGATTGAAATACAATAAAGCTACCACTATGCGCAATTCCAACATAACGCACATCTTTGTCTGTTTTATATCTTTAAAAATATAGTAGTAAATAATGTGGAAAATCTAAATGTTGAAAGCACCCATTCTATAATAAATTTAACAAGGTTTCATATGATTATAATTTCCTTTGTTATTAGCTCTAAAATATGGTTAAAGTAGGTGAATTTTGACCTACAAATATAAAGTTGAAAATAGTATATCTCATGACAATCAAATTATAGTTTATATTTTCTTTTGGTTGGTTCTTTGATGGAAAAGTTAGAGAGAATAGAAAATGGAAGGGATAGAGGAGAACAGAAAGAGGAAGGTTAAGAATAGAGAGCAAAATGTGGCACTACTTTCTTACAAGTGGAAAATGCTTATCAACTTATATGTAGATATAAAGGAGGAAGAATTGATAATTTAGTGTGAATTAACCATATAGATTGCCTTCATAAGTATTACTGTTCATGGCTGTTTGTACTCATCAAGTACTCCTATAAACTGTGAGTACTCCTAAAAATTGGGGGTACTTGCTCAGTACCTATAAAGTGGGTGTCATATGATCATTGATGATTCATTACACTACCATGAGTATACTATGAAGAGGCAGGGTGAGGAGACTTAACCCTATATTCCCTCTACTTGTAGAAAATGAGTAGGAAAAAATATGCTCCCTCTCTGTCCCAAAATCTATTGACTTTCATTGTATTTATTAATCAATATATATGCTCATATGGGATGTTGTTAGATTTGTTTCAAGACAGACTTTTACAGTATCCACGTATATATTTTTCCAAAATACATATTAGGGCAATTAGTAATCAAAGGTGTGCCATGGAGACCGTGCACGGTGCACATAGTAGATATATTTCTATTTTGGAATGGACAGAGTATATATCGTGACCAGGATTTAGTTAAGTTCTAAATTTCTCACAATGTTGAAGTTATTAAGGTTCTCATGATGAGTAACAGGGAAACTAATGAGTAAAGAGGTGCTTGTCTCTTATATGAGTGAAAGAAGGCTGGACTGAGAAGCTCGTAGCTTGAAGCCTGCTGATGAACTTGTTGTTAAGTAAGGATGAAACTTTGAAAATTGAGAGGGATGCTTATTGGGTAAGTGTTGTTAAATGAGAGAATTCGAAGCAAAAAAGAGTTGCCAGTAGATAAAATTTTCCACTAAAGTTGTTTTTGAAGAAGGTATTAAGATATAAGATATTGACTTTTGGTGTCTAAATTTTGCTGGCATAACTCCTAAGCATACCTCTATGAGAATTTTCTTTGGCTTACAAGCATTTGTATCTGTGATATAAAAAGGAAATATGTTGGTATGTTTATTTTATAATGGTTTATCTATTTTACTCCCTTTAGAACATTTTTAATTTTTATACGTGAGTTTTTTTGGGGATATACCGGGATAATAGGACATTTTGTGGGGATATACCTCACTAATTTTTTTTTGTGAGGATATACCAACCTAAATTTAAATTTTGTTAAAAGGTACCAAAAACACTATTTCCAGCGAGAAAATCAAATTTTCGGCCTTCGACTTGGTAGGAACTCGGGAGTGAGCCACAAATGTTGTGTTTGACCCCCTCAACCACGCGTATACTATTGAAATGTTTTTTTTTTAACAATTTTTTTAAGAATTCCCTCCTTTAATAACGAACCCCCTCCCTTAATAACGAACCCCTCCCTTAACATTTCCCTCTCCTTAAACCTTGAAAAAGAACGCTCTTCAATTCAGCAAGAAAGGGCAGTCCAAAATCATCAATTGCAAGGTATGATGTCTTAGCTTTAATCTCAATTCAATTTACTCCTTGTGTTCTTCAATTGTACTATGTGGTTTGAATTCGTGCTATAGGGTATAAATTAGGGTTAAGTTACCAAGTCAAAGGCCGGAAATTTGACTTTCTCGTCGGAAATAGTGTTTTTAGTACCTTTTAACAAAACTTAAATTTAGGCTGGTATATCCCCAAAAAAAAAATTAGTGAGGTATATCTCCACAAGATGCCCTATTACCCCCGGGTATATCCCCCGCAAAAAACTCTTTATACGTTGATGGAAAAATTTGTGTGGATGGATGTGTGGGAAATACCTTTAGGGATATTATTTTAAATGATGATTATTTGGGAGGAAGGTTGGAGTTACGTTTATAGAGTATGATAGAACGAAAACTGTGAGATGTTGACAAGAGGATGCACCTCTGGAGACTGGAGACTGGAGACTTAGAATTATGGACATTCTACTATTCTAGAGTAATTTGTGGGAAGCCAAAGATGACTTCACGGGGGCCATTGAGAATGATGTGAATAATTGAGTTTGTATGTGCATTTAACACTTGACACAAGAGATTGGAGGCGTATGATCAATGTGAATGACCGAGAGTAAAATCTTATCTCATGCTGTGAACACCATTTTATTGGGATTAAGACTATGGAATTGCTGTATGGAAAACTGTTATTTATGTACACTTGTTTGAATGGATGATCAATGAAGTGTTTGAAACTTAAATTCTAGAGAAGAAGATTGGTTTGATGTTGCTTGCTAATTACGTTAAATTTACTGAAGGCTGCTGAATGCAAATTTGATATTTTTTTTTGTCAGTAGAATCTACAAGTAACAGTATTGGGACACCCTCAGGACAGCAATCTGAGATCATATTTGTGGGGACCGGAACAAGTGAGGGCATACCACGTGTAAGCTGCTTGACTGATCCTGTCAAGATTTGTTCGGTATGAACAACATATCTGTAATACAATGCTAACATTTAATCCATCAACATATCATTGTTCGAAGAAGAATGTAGATATGTCATTTTTATTACTTTTTTAGGTATGCAAGAAAGCAGCGGAGCCAGATAGCAAGAATAGGAGACTCAACACAAGCATCCTGATCCGTTTCAATGGATCTTCTGGGATACGCAATCTTCTTATCGATGCTGGGAAGTAAGTTTGGTTCTTTTTTTTTTCCTTTTCTTTTTGCAGCTTAATCTCAGAGGAGTGTCAATCATGGGACATTCATTGCAGTTATTTCAAAATTCAAATTTCCATATATTAGGAGAGATGGTTATAAGGAAGATTAACGATTGACATATACAATTGTATTCTAGGGAAGCGAATAGGACTATAGGAGACCAATGTGGTTTTCCAATTGCCTAAACTATTGGACTTGGAGCATTGATTAATGTTTACTAGTACTTCAATCTCGTATTTTCTTGTAACATGTGGACGGAAAAACTTATACCGAAGGGTAGAGGGGAAGATGATGAATCTTTTATTTATTTATTTGTTGTTAATGAAATAACCTTTGCAATCCAACATCTTTGCATACCCCATCCGTCTCTTATTAGTTTACCCATTTCTTTAGCCACATAGTTTTAGGAGAAATAGTATGTGGGTCCTAAAGAGAAAGAGAAAGTATTAATATATTGTGGGCAAGAGAGAAGGATAGTGACAAATAGAAAAAATGATGTTTTATGTAAAAGATAATAATATAAAACTAGTGAGTCCATTCTAAAAATAGTAAAAAGTAGTGGGTAAACTAATAAGAGACAACCCAAAAAGAAAAGTGGGTAAATTGATAAGAGATGTAGGAGTACATTATAGTTACGAAGTTGCATCTTGTTAGCCATGATGTTCTTTCTTCCGATGTGGAGCTGCATGTCGGTTCAACATATTCACCATTATGTTCTTGTGTTGCCAATTATATTTGAATTTTCATGATCCTTTAAAACCCCGTTCATGCCGCTTCTCTTACATGCCATCACATTATATATTTCCCATTTCACTCTTGCTACATAACTGACACAAATATGTCGAGTATACATCCCAAGTCCCACATCGCAGAGATAAGAAAGAGTTACTTAGTTTATAAGAGTTCACCAACTACATTAGTATGAGACCTTTTGGGAAGGAGCACAAAAACAAATTTGTGCGGGCATAGTCCAAAGCGGACAATATCATACTAATTGTGGAGTCATAGGTTGACTCGTGGGCCCAACAAATGGTATTAGGAGCCGATTTTGATCCCCTGTGATCTCCACCACGCTTCCGCCCGGTGCTCGGGTTTTCTACGTTAAAAAAATATATTAAATCATTTGATTGAGAATTAGACTAAGCAAAACACTAATTACTCGCAATTAACACCGATCAACTAATGAGGAAGATTAATGAAACTAACAATAAGGAAAGAATGAAAAACACATCGAATAACGTTGGAAAACCCGAGCACCGAAGAAAAAACCCACCAAGCAAACAACTTTGATTAATGGTAACAATGGATTATGATTACAAGTATTTATAGATGATTTTAATGCTCTTTCCTCTTTCACTAAACCTAGGTAGATCTCTCTTTGTGTGAATAATGTCTTAAAATATAAAAAAGAAGGGTTTATATAATCTAAGGGGGAAAATACAATCCAAGGGTTGAGATTAAATCTCAAACCCGTAAAAATCCCGACGGATATGGGTTGTCCGGACAGGCTTGAAGAACCGCATGGGGAGACCTTTCATTAACATTCCCGCCTCGAGGACAAAATCATGCGGGCGCTCGCCGGGTTTGATAGGCGCCTCCCGGGACGAGCCGCCCGTCCAAGCTCCAAAAGTGTCTCCATGTCTACTATGGAGTCCGAGTATGTGGCTAATTCGGAGGCGAGAAAGGAGATGGAATGGTTAAGAATTTCCTCAAGAAATGGACATGAAGCAACAACAATTTGTGTTGCATAGTAATAGCCAAAGTGTAGTTCAATTGGCTAAGAATCCTATATTTCACTATCCAATCAAGCATATCAAAGGACACGATCACTACACTAGGAGTTTAGTAGATGATATTGTCTTGGTTTGAGGAAGATTGTCGGTTCAAAGAATCTAGCGGATATGCTCACTAAGGTGTAGGGGTGTTCATTTCGGATATCCAATCCGAAAACTAAAAAATTGAATTTTTCAAAGAAGAAGTTCATAAAATAGGTTTCAGATCATCGGATATTTCGGATATCCGGCTTGAAAACGGATATTTTGGGATCGGATATCCGAAAAAGAAAAGTTCCATTTCGAAATATCTGAAAAATAAAAAATCGGATCGGATATCCGAAAAACCGATTCAGAATGACCGGATCACTGATCGGATCGACCAAATCTGATATTTATGAACACCCCTACTAAGGTGATACCTAGTAAGAAATTGAGGTTGTGTAGGATCTCAATTGGTCTCCATTACTAGATGGAGGAAGTAAGTATCTTTGATGATAATGGGTTTGCAACTTTGCATGGTGATGACTTTAGTGGTATGTGTATGGTGTTGCATAGGAGGTTTGTACTCTTTGTTTCGCCCAATCTCCAAGTGGGAGATTGTTGGGCATGTGTCGAGATTGTGCAAACTCATCAAGCAAGCAAGGAGGAAGCTCGTGCACACAAGCAAGGAAGGACGTGCAACCCCCGCGCGGCGGATGGCTGCTGGCATGGCTATTGTGTGAGCTTCGACCTTCCCTGGTGGGCGGCCCGAGCGGGATTCCTCAAGCTCGGGCGTGCAACATTTTTTGGGACTCGAGGTAGTAAGTTGGGGAGCGTTTGTCCCGGTCGGGCAATGACTTGGCCGGCCGGGCGATTTCTCGAGCCCGTCCGGAAGGTCTAGTTTTGTCGGGATTTATTACGGGTTTGTGTTTTAATATAGACCCTTGGATTGTATTTCCCCCTAGACTATATAAACCCCTCTTTTTCGGGTTTTAGGACATTATTCACACAAAGTGAGATCTTACTAGGGTTTAGTAAATGAGGAGAGAGAAAAGAGCATTAACACATCCATTAATGCTTGTAATCATCATCCGTTGTTACCATTAATCAAAGTTGCTTGTTTGGGGGTTTTTCTCGCGGTGCTCGGCTTTTCCTACGTTATTCGGTGTGTTTTTCGCCTGTTCTTATTATGCTTAGTTTAATTAATGTTCCTCATTAGTTGTTGATTAGTGTTAATTGCAAGTAATTAATGTTTTGCTTAGTCTAATTCTCAACAAATGGTATAAGAGCCGAAGGTTCGGACTTGAAGAACGTGGATACAATGGTGGACCCCAACAACATGGTTGGCTTACTCGGAGCACGCGGGGTAGAGCGGTGTAGCTATAGGGTGTGGGTGCAAGTCTTTAGTGGTATTTTGTATGGTTTTCGAAGATGGGTGACTCGGTTAATGCATGGACATGTTGTTGTAGAGCGTAATATATCGCCTATCCGGGGTGTAACCTTGGAAGCATGAAGTGGAAACATGTTGGTTGCGAGACATAGCTCGAGGCATGGTGCATGAGATCTAAGGAGATTGTGGGAGGCTCTCCGTGTGACCTCGCGACGGAAAATTTGTGCTTGGTGCGTTGTGTCGAAAGTCTTCCCGATATTGTGGTGGTGTGGCGGCGTGTTCCGCAGGTTGGCGGCGGTACAAGGTGATTGGACGGATCATCACTTGGAGGGAGGCTTGTGATCCTTGGTCGCGAGGGGAGGATTGTTGGGTATACATCCCAAGTCCCACATCGGAGAGATCGAAAGAGTTACCTAGTTTATAAGAGTTCATTAACTACATTAGTATGAGGCCTTTTGGGAATGAGCTAAAAACAAATCCGTGCGGGCTTAGCCCAAAGTGGACAATATCATACTAATTGTGGAGTTTTAGGTGGACTCGTGGCCCAACAAAGTATTTGCACACAAAGGTTTCCTTAATCGGCTTCGATTAGCATATAAGTTGTTATTTACGGCACCTAGTCAATAAGGACAAAACAATCTTGTTATTTTTTGTGGTTCAATTGTTTCATCCTTCTCATAATTATAGCATGTATTTCATGTTTTTGAATCTGGTTTGTCAAACTATGCTCTAAAGTAAACTCTAGGAGTCACTTTGTGGATCTTTCTTTTTCTTTTACCTTATATTCTGGGATCTAGAAACTCATGTATTTAATTCCCAATTATCGGTGTCTTCCTTTTTGTAATGTTGTGTCGACAAAATTCCATTCAACTACATGAACTTGGAAAAAAATTATTGGTAAAGAAATTGAAACTGCTTGCATGACAGCCAATAATGCTAGAGATAATTTGGAAAGTAACAATAGGGATACTATGATTCCAGTGCATTCAGGTGTTTTTATGTTGGTATTCAAATGGTTTTAAAGATAAAAAGGTTGATATTCAATCATTTAGGGTAGAATTTTTCTTTCATCTAGGTTAGATTGGAATGTTCATGCACATTACTTGGTAATGAAGAAGCTATTGTTGTTTACTTGTTTCAATTGCTCAGCTGATGTGGTTGAATTTTGCCTGACAGTTATATTGGGAACTGAGTTGTGGCGGTCATCATTCTTTATGTGGACATTATGGTCTTTTTATCAGATATAACAAGATGAATTTCCTGCAAGTTTATCATTTACCTATTCTTCCCTGTGCCTTTAATTGTACTCATGAAGAGCTTCTCAAATTATGCAGGTTTTTCTACCATAGTGCTCTTCGTTGGTTCCCCTCCCTATGGGTAAGCAGTAGCTTCACTATATGTTGACCAATGTTGCTTAACATTTAAAAGTAATACCAATTCTAATTTCTAATTATTTGTGAAAGCTATAATTTGTGTCGAAACATATCATATTTATTAAATTATATGGAAAGAATGTATGACATTGTTACTTTTGCTGGAAGTTAAGGTTTGACGGAGAATAAGTTGAATCTATCAGGTCACTTTAAAAGTTCAAATTCTTGATGCTTCATCTTTGAGCAACTCCGTAATTCAAAGTGTCTTAGGACCTTTCTACAACAAATTAACAATATTTGACAAAGAATTTGAGCGATGGGAAAAGTTCAGACAGATCTAATTAACAGACAGGGAGATCTTACTTTTTTTAAAGCCATATAATACCAAAGAGTAAGAAGGTACTAAACCTCAAGTACTCATGTTGAATACTTGATACTCCAACCTGAATGTGGACACTTGATACATTTTTGGTCTAAAAAGCATTTCAAGGTTTCACAAGGTATGACTGTGACACATAGAAACATACCAAAGTCTGACATGTATACTGCACTAAGTCAACATAGGTGAAGTAGGCTGGGCAAATTTTATACGAGGTATTTATGTATAGAATAATCACAAATTATTAGAATAGGCGGTCTAATTTTAACATAAAATTAGACAAACCTAAACTTGGATTTTTCTATCAAGCCCATTCCATTTCACTCCGACCCAACACTATCCTAGTCATCCCTTCTCTTCTCCTTTATTTTCTTTATTCTCGAACTACAACAGTCAATTTCAAAAAATTACCCGAAAGTCTTACCGAACGGATTAAACTAGTTACTAAATGGATTAAACTAGTCACTGAATGAGTTAAAGAAAGTCCTTACTGAATAGATTAAGATTAAAATGGTCCTAAATAGATTAAACTAGTCACTATATTTAAAAAGGTGGCATGTTCTCTTCTTTATGTTGGGCTTGGGCCGTGCCTAATTTTAAATTAAAAGAGTAGACGGTCTCTTACAAGACCAACTGTAGAATAATAGGATCTTTTAGTTTATCATTTTCTAGTTATGCAGACTAACCATATGATCTTAAGTTATTTTATTAAAAGTAAGAATTGTCTCATTAGTGTTGGACGTTGGTGAAGAACTTCTTACTGTATACTTCTATAATTCTACATCATACAAATTACATTGTACCTAATTCTCGTTATTAAGAGTATGACATAAATTATTTAAAAGGTCCTTTACAGCAGTGGTATATTCCTGCTCGGTCCCTGTCAAGTTTTTTGAGTGGTGAACACTTTTACGGAATATTGAAAGATAGTCTATCCGAGTATGTGACTACTAACAGACAATGGAAGTTTTTATCAAGAGTGAGGGGTAACATAGTAGCATCGATGAACTTGGTAAACAAATTGTGTTCCCTCTTTGAGATGTAATTGCTATAAAGGATATATGCACTTGTATGAACTACTATAGTGGATTTTCATAATCTAAAGATGATCTCTTTTCTTTGAGGGGTGTGGTGTGGGGTGGTGCTGAAAGGGAAAATCTAAAGTTACAGTTTTTCTGCAATTGAGATTTTCTGTAAAATTAATGTTTCAAATATAATATTTGTATGTTCTTTTACTTCAAATACCTGACTTCAAATTGGTTGTATATTGGCCTGATATGCTTTTTTTCTCAATCTTGACTAAAGTTAACAGTTGCATCTAAGCAAATCGTAATATGTTGTAATGGCTTTTCTGAGTCATGTATTTGCTAGTGTCTTTTTCCTGTTCGTGACTAGTTGCATTTCTGCCAGGATAAGAACAATTGATGCGGTTATTATTACTCATTCGCATGCTGATGCTATTGGAGGTCTCTGACATGAACACTTATAATACTTAATTTTCACATGACTCCTGACAATTATTCAATTAAACTTCAGATATCTCACCTGATTCTTCTTATTTCGTATAGGCCTCGGTGACCTTCGAGACTGGACAAACAATATTCAGCCCTCCATTCCAATATATGTTGCAAAGCGTGATTTTGAGGTCTATTCTCACATTTTGCATTTCTTACATCATTGTTTTCTATTTTTCATGAATGCTCTTACTTGAAATTATGTACTCAAAAGTCATTCTTGAAGGAATATGAAGGTCTTTGTTAGTTTTTGCTGTTAGATATATGATGATGAGCTAAGTACTCGTGTTTTTAAGAGCTGCTGAAAGCTGGTATGCAAACTACTTAGCTCGGCTCAAAGTTTTTATGAGCGAAGCACCACCCCTAAGCTCGCTGGAGATACTCGTGCAAAGGCTCGGAAACATTGTTTACTATTTTGTATTTATGTATATCAAATGTTGATGTATAATTGCCAGCACTTTTGAAAGATCTTTTATTATTAGCAAATTCTTAATTATGATAATTGTTATAACAACGGAATGGTACTACTTGGTTACAATATCCGAACTCTAGTTGAGTTCTAAGCTAAGTTGAACTT
>CANSNZ010001318.1:0-346045 GCA_947646795.1 Beta lomatogona
TTTTATTTGTAAGTTAGGCGGATTTAATACTTAAATAAATACAATATACGCGCCACAAGTTCTGAATCTAGCTTTGCTCGGTGGTAGTATCTTTAACAACTTATTGCATGTGATGCTTTTATATCACGAGTTCGATCCCCTTGGATGCCAATTTCAATTTTTTTTTTTCTCTTTTCTCTTTTGCAATTTATTCTTTTCTCCTTTGGATCTTTTTAGCTCTAACTTTAACCAATCTTTTCTTAATTTGTACACTATTGTTATATAGTATGACCAGGATTCTTTTTGCAAATACTTAAAAATAATTTTACTATGTAAATGTTTTGATTTGTCTCTATTTATGTTTACTAAATTTATATCTTCTTAAAAACTTTAAGAACAAATAATTGAAGATATTAAAGGTAAGAGGCATGTCTATTGATGACTGTAAAAGTCATTGCATTTGGAGTTTTACTAAAAATGGATGAGATAGCGTTGAAATATCGATATAATGAAAGTATATCTAATAAATAACTCAAATAATATAAAGATTAGTTTTCTTATCGTCAAAATTGAACTTCTCATTTATGTAATGTGATCATTTGTCTACTTTCTTGGTTTAGTTAGGACTCCCCAATTTCAAAATTCTAGATCCGCCCCTGCCCATGTGGGAGGTAAGCTATACCGTTGGACCCGAGAATCCTTAGTCTTTTATGTTTAATTGGAGTGTTCATATACTAATGTGTTCTTTTAAAAAATAAAAAACTAATTATGCTATAATAATAATATTATTATGTTATCTATATTATTATTATTATTATTATTATTATTATTATTATTATTATTATTATTATTATAATATTATTTATATTATTATTATTATAAAATTATTATTATTATTATATTATTATTATAATTATTATAATTATTATTATTATTGAAAGTTGTGCATAGTAATAAAATGATAGTAATAGTAATACTAGTAGGGAAATACAAAGTAATAATAATATTAATAATAATATATTTTGTAAAAGATAAGTTCAGATCAGATCAGATCAGAAAAAATAAGTTCAGATCAGATCAGAAAAAATAAGTTCGGATCAGTTAAATAATAAGTTCGGATCGGTAAATTTTAGGGTGAACTAAACATAGTCTTAAATTCTTTCTACTTTATTGTGTTTCCAACCTTTCTCTCTTTATATTTCTTGGTATTTCCCCATTTTCTCTAGGTTACACTTATTAAGAAACGGAGAAAGTAGTAAATATAGATATAAAACCTTATCTTTGGCAAAAGGTTTCTAATTACTATGCTGAACAGTTGAAGTCACATCTAATTTTTTGGACTTGCGAAATTTCTCCCACCTTTCTGCTTTCTTAGCAAAAATTTGTCCAAAAACTAGTCTCGTTTTTTCCCATACCCCAGTCCCCACCCACCATTAACACCAAAAGAAGTACTACTAGTAGAAGTATTTCCTTAACATAGTCTCTCTCTCTCTCCAACCGCGTCATCAAAAACAAACTCAAAAAAAACATATCTTTCTCTCTCCTCTCACCACACTCTCACCTTCCTCACTCTTTCCCCTTTCTCTCTCCTCTTTCCCCAAAATCTAGCAGTTTTTTGCATTTTCATATTTTCATTTCCACACACTATATAAACACAAACACGACAAACTCAACAACAAGAAGAAGAAACAACCAACACCAAAAAATGAAGCACATTTTCAAGAAACTCCATAAAAGTCACGACCTCAATCGTACTAACAACGAAACCCTAACTTCTTCTTCATCATCTTCATCTTCATCGCATACTCAACCTTCGACGTCATCTGCGTCAACAACGACGTCATCCATGGCGGCGACGCAATCGCAGTCGCAGTCACAGTCGCAGTCGCTCTCCAGTGATCCTGGAAATTCGCCGGCGATTGGTGTCGGAAACTTGCCGGAGGTTAATAATTTGGTGAATAATGATCGTTTTCGTCAAGGTGATTACTTCTCGTCTGAGGAGGAATTTCAGATGCAGCTTGCTTTGGCGATCAGTGCTTCGAATTCGGAGTTTCGAGATGATCCGGAGAATGTTCAGATCCGTGCTGCGACTTTGTTGAGCTTGGGGAGGTCTAATTCTATTGATAATGGCCGTGATAAAGAGGTTTCCGGTGAGACTTTGTCGCGCCGCTATTGGGTGAGTTTGTCAATTTTTTAGTTTATGGACGATGAAATTGACTAATGTGGGACTTTGTCATGTTTACTTGTGCTCTTTTCTGTTGGAATTAACTGTATTTGGACTTCAGTGATGATTTTAGATGAAGTTAGTAGAGTGAAATTTTGATTTTGGTTTTTTTGAATGGAAAAATGTGAAATAAGTTTTAGTTTAATGAGGTTGGTTTATTTCCTATTGTTAAGAATTTGATACGTGCAATGCGAACTTTGTTGGTCACACTGAGTGATTGAGTATGAAGCAGAAAGAAACAGTTGATATTGGATTGCCAAATTGGGTGCGACCTGGGAGGTAGTATCAGACTTGCCAATTTGATTGTATTTGGCAAGTATTTAAGGGGAATTTGAAAAAAAGTTATTTGGTAGTTTCTGACAAAATTTCGAACATTCAAAGTCAATTACAATTATGAATTCGAATCTTTGTGGTCTATTTCCTTTTGGGAACTAGTTTGGTTTAAATCCTAATATCAAATCTAGTTACGATACACAATTATGCTCAGCATAGTATTTGAGATTTAATTTCAAATTACAATTTTTATCTCTGAACCAAATGAACATTATAGTTTTGGTCTCTTTAGTTAGGCTGTTAGGAAAATAGAGGGGACATGAGGCTCTGCCGCTTTGCTTGAATGGCAGGAAATGTTCTTCTGGAGAACAACTTTCTTCCTTTTCCGACATTTGGTTCTATTTTGTGTTTTAGTAAGAATAAGTAATAAGTTCATGAAATAAGGTGAAGCAAACTTAGCCTTAGTGATTTTTAAATTTGGGAAATGATATTCATAGCCCTTAGGGCTATGTATAAGGTGTTTAAAATGGAAATAAAAAATCAAGTCAAGCATTTATTACTTAGATTAATGTGTAATCTTGTCTTGTCTTCCCAAATTGTTTCCTTTATTAGAAATATATTAAATGCTTATACATAGCCATAAGGGCTACATATAACATTACCCTTTAAATTTTACTCTTTCCCTTCAAAATTTATTACCACAGTGTTCCATCAAAACTAACAACTATAATATTTTCAGTCAAAAGAAAGAATTTTTGTACTACTTCACTCCAGACATCCATTTTTCTCTCTCCTCAACCTGGCTCTCTCTCTTTTCTTGAGTCATGCTAGTGGATTTAAGAGGGGATAGCTGAAGAATACAACTGTTAGTTTTTTTCTTTTTTACGAATGGAAGAAGATCTGCTATATAGTCAATGAGCATCTTGTCTGGACACCTTATAAAGCTCTAATTGTCAGATTAGTTCTGGAAAAAGGTGAACATTTCGTCCTGTGAAAGAGGCAATATAGATGACAAATCTTGCACTAGAAATTTTTTGCAGGTGAAAGAAGCTCTTAAATCTTGTTTAGATAGCAGTAGATATGAAATTATGGAAGTGTTTTGGTTAAATTTTGTTAGGATTCCTATCAATAATCAATAGTGAGCTTAGGTGTATTTGTTCTTCGCTAATATTGAAAATATTTGCTCTGTTTATGGTGTGCTGAAATTGAATTCTCTTCTACCAGGATTACAATGTCCTTGACTATGAGGAGAAAGTGGTAGATGGTTTCTATGATGTATTTGGTATTTCGATGGATCCAACAGTCCAAGGAAAGATGCCTTCTCTGGCAGACCTTGAAACAAATGCAGGTGATTCTGGATTTGAGGCTGTGATAGTTAATAGGACAGTTGATCCGATACTTGTGGAGTTGGAGCAAGTCGCACATTGTATTGCACTAGACTGTCCTGCATCAGAGGTGGGTATATTGGTTCAAAGGCTTGCTGAACTTGTGACAGAACACATGGGGGGACCAGTTAGGGATGCAGGCATTGTGTTGGCAAAGTGGATGGAGATCAGCACAGAATTAAGAACATCTCTTCATACAAGTGTTTTTCCCATTGGCTCTGTGAAAATTGGCTTGTCACGTTACCGGGCGTTGCTGTTTAAGGTTAGCTGCTGGATTACTTCATGATGTTCATTCATTGTGTTCTTTGAATCTGTCCCACCATTGTAGACTAACCTGGCTGACTTATAAATGAATAATATCCTCAGATGCCATTCACTTTAAATAAGCCTGTACATTATCTTATGCAAATTAGGTTATAGGTGGTGGGTAGCTCGGTTCCTTAGTCCCAAGAGTAGCAAATGATTTTTTTGTTTTTGGTTTAGAGGGGGTTACTAAAAGGGTAAAGAAGGGAAGAATCACATTCATTCACTCACTAGGGATTTATAAAGACCCCCTTTCCTTTTGTTTGAGACACAAGGAGTGAAGTGCCACTTTGGCCAATTTGGAACCCTATGTCATTTGCATAGTAAACTAACTCTTCGAAGATTCCTTTTCCTTTTATACTGAGCCCGGGAAAAGGAATGCTCTATCAACTTTCAATTAAGATATCGAAAATAAATAAAGAAATATTCTTTTCTTCAATCAGCTTGTTTTTAGAATTCTCCTTTTGAATTGGAATAGATTACTACTTCCTCTATCCCTTATTATTTTAACCACTTTTCTCTTTGGGCTGTGGAAATTAATTTACAGAATTCTATTTTGGGCTTGGAACCATAGTCTCCAACTACATCTACATTTTTTTAAATATAAAATTACCCTTCATTTTCAACCACATCCATTTTTTCGCTTTCTCATTTACAAACTTTTACACTCTTGTCAATCACTTCTATTTTGTATAATACTATCAATATAATGGCTCACAGAAAAACTTCTCAAAATCCTGTACCTAAAGCAGTGAGTAAGTTAATGGAAGACGAAGGGAGTGCTAGCTTCCAGTATTCAGCAATAGAGACTCAATCTAATATTCAGTTTCAATATTATTGATTAACATTATTAATAGTGTACTATACTTCTGAAAGTACTCCTAATATAATATATTATTAATTATCATTGAAAACTAATACTATTATTTTGGTATTATTATAGATTATAACTATGCTTGATGATTATTGTTTCTTTCTTCTTATTACTCCCCCTTTTACTCTCCAGTTTGGATATTTTGAATTAGTTCCAAGATACCTAGCTTGTGATCTCTTTCTTTCCCTTTCTCTCCTCATCACATTGGCCCTCATACCATCTATCCCTATGTCTTTTATTTCTTTGGTCTCCTAAAACCTGGTGTCTTCCTGTGATGTTGCAACTTAAAGAGATAAAGGAAAATATATTGTGGGTTGGAAAGTAAAGTAGTTAGATGAAACTGCACATGGTTGTCTTTGTTGCCCTTTCATCTTCTTAATTAAATTATCCATTCAGTGTAGCAAATTTATTTTTCACAAGATCTGCTATATATCTTCAAATTGTTATTGTCTTTTGCCATATAAAAATTTGCTAACTTGTAGGTATTAGCCGACAATGTTGGGATAAAATGTAGACTTGTGAAAGGAAGTCATTACACTGGCGTTGAAGAAGATGCTGTTAATATAATAAAGATGACTGACGACAGGTAATTATTAGTGCATGTTGATGCAATTATTTTTCTTGTTGTCAAGTACTCCTGCATTTTCATTATAACCTGTGTTCTTGGACTACAATATTTTAATGTGTTGTATTATGAGCTTGCTGACTTCATTTAGTGACGTATCAACTTTTCTATTCTCCATACCCTCCTTTCTCTAGAAGAATAATGGAAGAATCAGGTAAACGGGAAGTATTAAGCTATCCCTCTGTACATAAGAATTATGGTTCAGCTGCAAAAGCTTATAGCAAGACTCATAGTCACTTGTGATAAGGCCATCTCCATTAGTTTGGTAAGAGTCTTTCCTGTTTCTCTTTATTGATTCTTTGACATAAAGTTCATAACTATGGATGCATTCCCATCTCGTCTAAATCCAGATCAAAAAGAATTGAAAGCATTACAATTTTCTTTGATTCGAGCCTTACGCGCTTTAAGTATTATAATAGACTTTGATGTTCAAAGTGTAAGCTTTTAGATGGACTAGATTCAAATGCACGTAATGCGTGCTTCAAGTTATAAAAAAATGTATAAAAGTCATAGTATATTAACATTTAAATTGTATAATATATTTAAAAAATTAAAGGGCATTTAAGGTGTTTCAAGTGGACACCTAACTCCTCAAGAGTTGCCTTATATAATAGAGATGCAAAATAACAACTAATGTTCTCCACTAGTCTCAACTCTCATGTTGTAGGATTCGGTGTTCAGATAGAAGACCTATTCCATCCATCATGGCAGACGTTTGAGGCTAGTGATGCTCATGGAACCCTATTTTCATTATTTTCATTGGAAAGAGAGTTGTTGTTGATACCTTATTCTCCATTCCTTCTTCTCCCAGAAAAGGAAATAAAGTAAAAGGGAAAAGAAAAGACCGGAAACAATCCATATTGTAATTAAAGAGCTAGCAGTTGAATGGCAAATTGGCAATGAGTGCATCAAATTGGTTTCATACAACTCATTGCTTATCCACCTCTATTCGGATTCAGATTTTGTTTCTCGAATGGGATCAGATTTTTTGTCCATGAATTGAGTCGGACTCGAGGAGGATTTGGGTAGGATTCGTACTATATTATCACTTAATATCACAAAAATCAGAGTTCTAGAAGACAACAATATTATATTTACTTGATCTTTAATGATGCAAACATAACTATCTTATTGTAACATATGTCTAATGAGGTGACAATAGTAATCAGTTTCAGGTTGGAATTTGGATATTCATAAGCTATACATTATCTCCTATCAGATTTGGATCAAATTTTTCATTTTTTTTTCATCTTTGGGATGGATTTTTTCTTCGTATTGAGTCAGATTGGATCGGATTTGGACTTAATTGGCATCCGTAGCTATCAAATTTAACAATCTCTATCTGTAGTTAGGAAGAAGCCAAGATCTAGTTTTGAGAATATTCGGTTGGCCCGCTTATGGAGAACATTTGCTCTTTTGTTCTTGCTGAGGCAAATCAATTTTTCTGATGCAGGCTGTTTCAGTTACAGATCAGAACTTCTAATACCATTCCCTTATTAATTGTTGAAACTTGAAATGTCTGTATCAGATGTCTCTAGAAAATAGGTTCTCTTTCAGCCACTAAACATGAGATTATTAAAACTGGTCTTCTAATTTGGTGTTTCCTCCAGAATTTGATGAATGTGGCACATGATCTTCAGATAAATTTGTATTTCATCACTGTTTTTGTCGTTAGAGAACTGATTATTGTTATCCTTGACCCGATTGTGGTGAAGGGCATTATGGACTTTGAGGAGTGGGTCGTCTAGGATCAGAGGACAGCCAATAGCTGCAGCCTACTTTTTTTTTATTGCATATTTGTATTTTCTGTTAGATCTTCTTCATTTTAGTAGCAGATGAGGAGTTTGTTCTGTTATCCGTAGGATCAGACTTCTTTTCTTACTTGTGTAGTTGTGTATGCTTTAGTTATTTGCTCCTCCAGTCCCTTGCCAAAAGTTTTACGTTGTGAGTTGCATTTTTCATTTCAGTGTTTTCATGGAGGTGGTAAGGTTAAAGCATAAGGTGAATCTCTGATCCTAGGGTTCCTTTTTTTTTTTTTTCAGTCGATTGAGCCTATGTCCCCTTGTTAGACAATATTCTTCTTTCAGTGGTATTCTGCTGTTTGTGCTACAGTGTATCATGACTTGTGGCAATGCATTGTTACAGCTCTAAACTACTTCTACCATTTAACTATTTGATCTTCTGCACAGGGAGTTTTTGGTCGATCTCATGGCAGCACCAGGAACACTAATACCTGTGGATGGATCAAGTGTGAAGGATTCTTCTGTTCCAGGATACAACCAAAAACTAAACACGATCCCCTCTTTCCAGCCATCGAATTTAGTGCCAATTGGGGGGTCTCCTGCTGACAATAATCTTCGTTTTGGTCGGCATTCAGTCACTGGAAAGACGGATTCACTGCCTCCATCTTCAAGTCCTAGTCATGACATGGGTGCTGGCCCTTCTAGAGGCTCCAGCCTATCAAACCCGCATCAGTTGGACTTGCCCTCAACATCAGCAGTGGGGGCGTCTCTGTTCAAACCACATCGTGGAGCCCTTGCAGTTGGTGATGGTACCAGGCTGAATGTTAATGTAGTGCCCTATAATCAAGGTAATGGTGATGATCCAAGGAATCTTTTTGCTGAACTTAACCCATTCCATCTACGAGGTTCTAACCAAGCTTCCCAGCAAAGCAAACCCAAATTTGAAATTGATGAGTCTCAGAGATTGAGGAATGACGCTGTCTCCAGAAAGCCGCCTTCTCCCATGATGTGGAAAAACCATCAAGCGATTAATTATGTCCCCAGGAAGAAAGACAGTGATTTTGTTGAGAGTCTATTCCCAAGAAATGGAAACAAGGAGTCCAAAATGCCACCAGCAACATCATCTGGCACATCAGCTTCCCAAAATGTATATCAGAATGGTTCTCAGTTGGGAAGTTCGACTTTGAATGGTGTAAGTGTAGATGTTGGCAGTTCTGTTAGCGTTGGTACGACTGCTGCACCTGGCAGTGGTCAGAATGATCAGAGTCTTCCAAGTGAAGTTGGAAATGCCTCCCAAGTGAAAGACTCCAGAGAGAAAGCAGCCTCTTCTGTTGCCATGACCGGACAGGGAAATGTAGGCAAAAAAAATAGCACTGGTATTCATGGCGGTGCCAAGTGCACAACTGAGGGATTTATTGGAACAGGATATATATTAAATAATACAAATGTAGGACCTGTGGATTCTGGCGGAAATGCTGTGGACCAAGTGCTTGATGATGTGGGTGAATGTGAAATTTCGTGGGAAGACCTTGTAATTGGTGAAAGGATTGGATTAGGTAATATCATTTTCTTTCATGTAACAATTAAAAGTATTCCTCATAAATCAAATTTCTTTTCTGAGTTACATCTTACATGCTCGTCTAAAATGTGGTTTGTGTTGATATTGTCTAGTTCTTTCTATGTTGCCATTTTATATCTTCCCCATACTTGACTTAGGTATTTATATCAACTGTTAGTCACATACTCATGTTTGGCTTAAAAGTACCTATCAACTGTAAGTTGTTAGGAATAAAAAGCACCAGGCACTTACAAATCATGCTATTGAGGTATATGCGGAAATGAACACTAGAATTAAGAAGAATAAGCAATAAAGACGCACTAAGATTTAATGTGGAAACCCAAGATCCGGGGGCTAAACCACAAATTGCACTAGGACTATGATACAAGGAGAATTCTTAATCTCTGTAACCTCTCTCTAGGGTTCTATAGCCTCTCGAGATCTAAGAATTGCCTTCTCACTTGAATAATAGCCTAAAGCAGCCTACTAACATATTTATACTGGGATACATACATAGAATGACTAGGATCCGCTAAACTGCCAAAAAAAAAAGAAAGAAAAGAAGAGTGGTGACATGCTGTGCAGGTGTACTGTTGTTTCTGGTGCGGGTGCACAACCCTTTGTGCAGGCTCACTGCCTAAAGTCATGCAGGTGTACCAAAGCTTCTGCTTTCTTTGCCAAAATCTGCTTCAACTTGTGCGGGTGCACCATCTTCTATGGTACGCGTACCTTACAAACATCCCCGATATCTTGCACTCCTTCACTTCTTCATCAATGCCATCTCCACACCACAATATCCAACATAATTGATAAATGACCGTTGTCTGCTTGGAGAAGCTGCTTCTCTTGCTACCCTGCCTAGTTGCGATTAAACTAGAAGGATACTTTAAGATTCGAGCTTTGGTTAATTGTCTTTATTTTCTCATTATTGTTTTAGTTGAATGCTCTCTCTTGGGTCATATTATTATTTCGTTTTTTTTATTTGTTCTCCACTTTTGCTTGACAACAGGTTCATATGGGGAGGTCTACCATGCAGACTGGAATGGCACAGTAAGTTTTATAATGGCACATTGCTGGGAAAGGTGTTGACTTCGAAATGCCAGTTGAAATTTTTTAGACTATGTGTATGTTTTAGATATTCTCCTTTTTGTTTGGTGTCTCACTGAACGTCCTTTGATACGTGCAAAATAAAGGGAAGGGGTAGTTGATTTTCTTGGAGTTAGGCTAATACGACCCAAGAGTTAGGAATGGGTGATTACGTTGGCTGTTTTCAAGCCAAGTTGTTAGAAGGTCTAACTTTGGTCAATATGTTTATACATTATGCTAAGAATGAGCAGACAATTTGTTTGGAGATATTAATGCTCTTCGTGCTAATTGATTTATCTTTGAATGACTATAATATTTGGTCTGTAGTGCTTTTTCACTTCAGCGGGTTAGGCAATTTGATTCTTATTGGTTGAGAAATCCAAGAGCTTATAAGTTGTTCGTGCACCTTTTCTACACTGCAGGAAGTTGCTGTCAAGAAATTTTTGGACCAAGATTTCTCAGGAGATGCTTTAGCAGAGTTCAAAAGAGAGGTGAGTGTAAAGCTGCTTTTGTTAGAAAACTGAAGTCATTTGACTGCTTTGATGATAATGCTTTGCTTTATGGCAAGGAAAACAGGGGATTAAGATAATTTGCTTACCACCTAGAATATTAGTACATTATATTACTGTTACATGTTATGAAGTGGGTCGAGGGCAAGGTATGTTTTATGTTATGAGGGACAAGAAAGCTGAAGGTGGTTTACTTTTTAAAGTTGAGTGATGTTATTACGGTGATGATAGAGACATGCTGGAAATTTTCATTTTGGCACCTGTTTTCTAACCTGGCTCTTTAAATATCATTGATTCCCTACAGATGCTTGGTCTTCATGTCTAGGAGCAATTTTTATCTGTTTTTTGTTGTGGCATTTTGTGCTTTAGTAACTGAAAGACTGGAAGTTATTTGTTCTTTACTTCTGAACTGGCTACGTCGACTACTTTATTTCAGAGGAGTGGAAAATGTGAAGTAGATGTGTCCAGCTGCCTTTGTGGCAATTTACAGGCTTCCTGTGTCTGTTTGGTAGGCATAAGGAGCAGAATGTTCTCTGACAATTTGTTTGTTTGACTAATTAATGTGATGCTTTCTTATCTCAACAAAATTAATGGTTGCAGCCTGTGGATGCTATAATTGGAGAGAAGTTGTAGAATATATTTGAATATGGTTCCAGTCTTCCAGATCATGCCTCTCTGTGGAAGTTTTGTTTTCTAGCTCATTCACTGGCATATGCTTTTGAAACTTTCTGGGGATTTCTCTGTCCGATGACAATGTGTTTGGCAATCTGTATCCTTTATCATTTATTGATCAAATGTCTTTCCCCCCAACTCCTGAAACTTTGTGTCTTTCCAAGATTGTTATGGTGCATAACTACTCTATATGAATGAATTTAATCGTGAAGGCGTTTTGTAAAGTATTATGATGATACTTGTAGAAGAATGTGCTCCGTTGTACTGATTGCTATTTACTGCTATATATTGACTTAATATTTATTTTAATACTCTTAAAAAGGCTGGAATATTTTTGGAACACACAGATGTTTAAAATAATTTTATTACTGGACTTATTTCTTCTCAGTATATCAGGCATTAATTAACTGTTTTACCTGAAGTAGTTGCTGAAGTCTTCCCTATCAGGCATGGGCAGTTTCATGTATTTGTGTTGCATAAGCCCCCCCCCCTTTTCTTCCACCTCAAGGAAAAGGCTACTACTTTCTGGGCTTGCTTCAGCTTCTTCACTATATTCTACTTCCTCCTTTTTTTTTTCTCGCAACATTTCCCATTTTTTGGCAATTCTCTTTTACTTACAACGTTGCTATTTTTGGCAATATGTTCTCTCTTTCTCTCTCCTAGCACATGGGGTTCTTTCTTTATATCTTTCTCCTCGACTTGGTCCTTGCACAAAGGGAACTGCTGTGAGTAATTAAAATTGGAAGAAGTATATGACAATGTTTAGATAAGATGTATGACTTAAGATTCTGGATTTTGTTGCCTGTTTTTGCTAAACTTTTATATGCTGCTGTTTTTGAGGATAATAGTGGAGTGTTACATGTACTTATGTATCCGAAAATGGATTAATTTTTCGCTTTCTCCTCCTATTACAGGTCCGCATAATGCGAAGATTGCGCCATCCTAATGTAGTCCTGTTTATGGGTGCTGTTACTCGCCCGCCAAATCTGTCCATTGTGTCTGAATTTCTTCCTAGGTATGTGCTGTTTTATTACTGTTTATATAGTATGTATATTCCAGATGATAATATCGTGCTATTTAGTATTTAGCTATAAATCTATAGTGCACAGGAAATAGAAATGGAAACAAAAACAGCCATTCCCAGAAAAAGTTGGAAGCAGGTGAATGACTTACAAGATAGATTTTTTTCTTTATCATTTACAACAAATTTGTTAGTTTTCCAACTTAAATACTTCCATCATTCTGAAATAAGTGAAACACTTCTCTGTTTCATGTGAGAGCTTTTTGTGAAAATTGTCGAAAGAAAACAGCCATTCCCAGAAAAAGTTGGAAGCAGGTAGATAGATTTTTTTCTTTATCATTTTCAACAAATTTGTTAGTTTTCCAACTTAAATACTTCCATCATTTTGAAATAAGTGAAACACTTCTCTGTTTCATGTGAGAGCTTTTTGTGAAAATTGTCGCCGATTAATTGGAACGCCCTAATTTATTTTCCTTTCGGAAATTGAACGGGCGAGGCAAGGGGATCAAATCCCCCCTGTGACCCACCTTACTTCCCTCCTTGACCCCCTAAGGGGGAACCATGCTATATCTGTGAACTTGTGATACTATCTGTTAGTGTCAACTTTAGAAAATCACAAAATGTTTGAATTGTTTGCTGATATAGCATGCCACGTGCTACTAATGATAACGGTTTCCTAACATTTACCTGGTTACCCCTTTTCTGTCTCTTGTCCAACCTTCCTTTTTCTTAATTATGTTTTCTCTACCTGTACATTTTTTGGTCGAATTTCTCTTTGGCAACCTCCCTCCGTCAGCAAAAATAAAAATCCACCGTATCAATAAGACTTATGGTCTTGTTCTAACTTCCTTCTTGATGCTTCTAATTGTGAACCTAAAGGTTTAGCAAGCGAACTTCCATGCATCTTAATTTAATATTCTGCCTGCATAATCTTTTTTTTTCTTTCCTTTTTTTTTTTTGCCGGGGGGGATGGTGGTGGTTAATGGTCATGGTAATCATAGACTATTTCTGAGTAATGAGGTGGACAATAATTAGATGACATTTTAATTTTGTTGTTTGAATTGTAGAGGAAGCTTATACCGGATTCTCCATCGTCCCAATTCTCAAATTGACGAAAAGCGTAGAATAAAAATGGCACTGGATGTGGTATGGCCCTTCCCCTTTTCACTATGTTGTAATCCATGGAAGTACACCAACAATAACCCTCTTACTTGCAGGCTAGGGGCATGAATTGCTTGCATACAAGCACACCAACAATTGTACACCGTGATTTAAAGTCTCCCAACTTGCTGGTTGACAAGAATTGGAATGTGAAGGTAGTTTGGAATTTCATAGAGTTACTGTTCTAATTTAAATTCTGGTTGGCATATAACAACACCCCTCAGCCTCTCCCAGCCCCCAAATCCTTCAGATTGAGAAATACAAAACATGTAAGGGACGATGACACTCAATTTATTACCATTGCATTCTGTACCAGAAAAGGCACACAGGCTGTATATTCTGTGTACTCTGAGATATATACAGCTTGTGCATTTGCTAGTACTCCGAAAGTTTCCTTACTTGAGGACAAGCTTGCGATATTTCAGATTTGGTTTTTCAGACTGCCAGCCTACTGTTGTCACATGATCACATCCTATAGCTGTTCCATCTTATTGTTGAAGAGGGAAGATGATTTTTTTGAGTCAGGAGAAGATGTTTCTCTCTTGTAGCTTCTGTGCTTGGGGATTTCGTTTAGGGATATATTACTGAAGATCGTGAAAATAGACAATTTTTTCCTTTTCACTTATATGCCGTGCTCCCCACTTTGGCATCCTAAAATAACAATTGTGACTTTGCCAACAAATTTGTCACTGCAGGTCTGTGATTTCGGATTATCAAGGCTGAAGCACAATACATTTTTGTCATCTAAATCAACTGCTGGAACTGTAAGTTTATTGAACCTGGGTGTTGAACTTGAGCTTTATGTAAATATATATATTTTGTAATGCTATCTTATGCTAACAAACATTTTGTTTGTTACATTAGCCTGAATGGATGGCTCCTGAAGTACTTCGAAATGAACCATCAAATGAGAAGTGAGTGCCTTTCTTCTCTGTATGACTTTATCTCTCTGACCTAGCAGCCTGGTCTTTGCAAGTTTGCAAGAACCAATGCTAGTCCCTGAAGTGTCCTTAAATTTCAGTTCTATTTCTAGCAGAATCATTGGATGAGAAATTGTTAGAATATATATTAAGAATTATTCTTGCTTTTGCTTGTCATTATAAGACTCTTGTGAGTTGTGACTTGTGAGACATCATAATCACCCCAAAAAAGACATAAGAAGTCAAAAGCAGGTATCTTGTGCATTAAAAGAACATTTCAGCGAACATGAGAAGTGGTTTACTCCTAAATGTTAGCTTTTTGCTTGCCGTGAACATAACCTGGGCAATGTCAATTTTTGTTCTTGGAATCACCATTCACCAGCTTAGAAAGACCACTTACACAAGACCCATTAACTGCACTAGTCCTGATAATAATGCCCAACTTTGCTATCTTTTCTACAATAACCAAGTTAAATTTTGCTGTGGTTGGACAATCAGATGTGATGTATATAGTTTCGGAGTGATCTTGTGGGAGCTTGCAACACTTAGACTGCCTTGGAGTGGGATGAACCCAATGCAAGTTGTTGGCGCGGTAGGTTTCCAAAATCGGCGCTTAGACATCTCTAAGGAACTTGATCCTTTGGTTGCTAGGATAATATGGGAATGTTGGCAGTCGTAAGTTCTCTAGTCTCTTTCATCTTTTCACCCATCAACCCCGTGCTCTTTGTATTAAAGTTTTTATACAGTAATATTATGCATGATCAATTGATTTGATCTCAAATTTCAGTGAGCCGAATCTGCGCCCTTCATTCGCACAGCTTTGTGTAGCTCTGAAGTCCTTACAGCATCTCGCCATCCCTTCAAATGTTGACCAGCAAAGTTCACCAATGTCACCAGAGATCTCTGTTAATTCTACGCCTTGATTTCGAAGTGTGAATAAAGACCTCGTATTCTTGGATGTAGAGGGTACATAGAGTTTAGAAAAAGTAAGATGACATGCACAAAAAAGAAAGTAAACACACAAGATTAGTAAAAATGCTGAAAGCTTCCTGGGCAATTTTGGTTTTCAGTGTAATTAGTGATTGAATTTTGGTTACAGGAGCAACAGCAGCCAAAGCGAATTACAGCTGCAGAATTTGTACAGAGGTGTGCATAGTGTTTTTATCCAAATATTGTATACATATGTTTATACCCTATTCTAATAAAATTTGACATGGAATTGTAAAACAGGCATTTCCATGAAATGATGAAATTGCAAGTACAATCAACTTCTTGAGCACCAAAATTGGATGTATATTTATGTGTTTAATTCTTGCTAATTTCTGTCAAATATCATTGCTAATAGTGAGCAACTCAATAAAGAACTTGCTAGCGTGAGATATTATGATGTAATGCTGCTTGTATATTTATTGATCAACCAAATCATTACTTCAATCCCCTCAAAAATCATTACTTCAATCCCCTCAAAAATCATTACTTCAAAGTTCACTTTGGATCCTTTTTTTCGTAACAATGAGCTTGCTCTTCTAGGGGCTCAATGTCAATCATACCAGTTGTGCCCTCTCGTCATTACAAAACATGACATTGCGGATAGACTAAACCTAAATAATTTAAGGTTTGGCAGGCTTTAGTTGTATATGTCAAGATTGGTTGAGATTCAAATATTTTTTAAAAAACTGAAAAGATTGTTGCAAAAGGTGCTAAGAGCTAAAAAGTTAGCTCAGGGATAACTAATTTTATAAGCTACTCACATGTAAGTTATAGGTCTGGTGAATGTGGCATTAACCAGAAATGAGTTTTATGTGGTCTATAACACCATCTTAAAAATTGGAAGTTATTTGCTCATCTTCTCTCACATGGGAGTAACTTGATAGGAAATAATGAATTAATTTGTTATTTGGAGTCAATATAATTATGTAGTGCGAACAATATTAGTGTCAGAAGGGTTGAGATGAGTAAAGATTGTTCATTTGTAAGGTGGATGCATCATTACTCTGGACGAAATATGATAACTTAATTGCAATGATCAATTTTAAAGAAAGTAGTCTACCAAATAGAGTTGAATCAATCACCCGATTGAAAATGGTTGGTGGAAACAAAAATAAGGCTAAAGCCAAGATGAAGTGTTTGCTAAACAAGAATGGGACTGATAAATTAGTTGAATCAACAGAGTCACTCTTTTCCCTTAAAAAAAAAGTCACTCTTTCTCAATTTTCTATGTCCCCCGATCTATTCATCAATCATCATACACCTGAATGTACCATGTACTAATTTTTAGTCATTTGCTCATTTGAAACTCTCATTTTTAGTACATTTTGCTCATTTGAAACTCTCCTTTTTAGTACATCCGGGTGTATGATAAAATTTGCACTCTCGCCGGGCTCTTGCTTCCCTAAATCCTAGCATCTACGGTTGGTTATGTAAGGGGCTCCTATAAGTTTTTTGTAAGTCCTAATTTTCAGTTTCTTAACCCTCCGTTTCTTTTTAATCTACACACTTTCCTTTTTGGTCCGTTTCTTTTTAATCTACACACTGTTGCTTTTTCTATTTTTGGTAATATGCCACATCTACTTTCTCCTCTTTTTCCACCCATTTCATCCACTTTTTAATTTTTCTCTCACTTTTTAATTTCTCTCTCCACCTTTTCAGTTTCTCTCTCATCCTTTTCCACTTTCTCCTTGGTTCTCCCCCAAAGTGAAGTGAGTAAATTAAAATGAAACGGAGGGAGTATTAACTAGCTTGTTTTTCAATAATTGTCCCCCATCTACAAGTCTCTTTGTCCCCATTTGTTGATGGGTGTTTTAGTCTCACTTGAAGAACCATGTTTCATGTTTGTAGTAATCTACAATTATCGTGAAATAGATTTGCTAATTTGTTAACTCATGGCTATACAATGGGCATCGTTTCTACCACTACATGCTACTAGATCATGTACTTCTTCCACTCCATAATTCATGCAACACCTACTTTTTTTTTTAGGTCAAGCTTTATGAACTTTGACCAGGAATTATGACCATTATGTATAGGGGAAATAATCTTGTAGCATCTTGTCCAGGGGCGGATCTAGCGTGGGTTCAGTGGGTTCAACTGAACCCACAAAATTTTGGATAATAAAAAAAAATCTGCGAAAAATATAAAAAAAACAATATCTAATTAATAGATCCCGCGTACTATAACTTCAGTTTGATAATGTTTGGCTCAGTGGTCCGTGATTCCGAGTGTAAGGTAAGGCGCTTCTCCTGCTGTTGCGACGCAGGTTCGAGGATAACAAGCAACATTTTAACTCTTTTCTTTTTTATGTTTCCCCAATTTTCCAGCAGGTGTTAAAATTATTTTTCCCCCTTCCTCGTCTACTTGAGTCTTGTTGTGAGGTTGCAACACTTAAGGCGGGTAAGTAACCTTTTTCTTGTTACAAATTGGATTATTAGAATGCTTGATAAATTAATTTATTAAATTGCCATGAGATTGATTAAGTGGACCATAAATGAATAAATATTTATTAGTAGGCAGTATTGCTTGTGCTAATGTTCATTTGGGTCTCTTATAGATGGTTATTGAAAGTTTAATTTAAACCACCTTAACCTTGTAGACTAAATAAATTATTTTTGATGCTTTAATTTCTTAATTATTCTCGTATTAATTTAATCATTCATCATTATTTTGTGTAATTTAGTATCATAATTTAAGAAGCTATTTCCGCAGTTATCGGTTTTAATTCCTTATTTTAATTGATGTATCACATTTTTTGATCAATTTAATATGGTCTTTTATTTGTTTAATAAATCATTGGTTTCGAACCCACGTGGATGAAATCCTGGATCCGCCACTAATCTTGTCAGATTCACTTCAATGTATAGTTTTTCAAATATTATATTTTCATAGTTTTTTTATTATTATACTCCCTCCATCCCATAAAATAGTGCTTGTTTCTTTTTTACACGGTTTCCAAAATAAACATTTGACCTTCGATATCTTCAATTCCTTATTAATAAAAAACTATAAAATGTTGATATTATGAAACTACACATTGAGGCAAATCTAACAAGATCCCACATGAGTATGTTTTTTTATATATACAAATAAAAATATTTGGTCAAACATTTTAAAGTTTTGACCTTAAGAGAGAGAAACAAGCACTGTATTATGGAACGGAGGGGGAATAATTGAAGATGTTAGTGGTCAAATTAGTGCATTAAAGACCGTAAAACTGCAAGTGTTGCATGAATTGAGAAAGCTAGAATCCCTACATCAAAGTTATATGAAGAAGCACCAAAATCATTTAGGGCATGTGGAAATGTTAAAAAATAGTGCCTTTGAGATTGAGTTCAATTTGGCTTTGCCAAAATATTTGAATGGTTGCGCCTAGAAATCCAAGAAGATAAACATCACATAGATGAAATACACTAAGAAGAGTTGGAACATACTAGTACTTGATATAATGGAAACTAAAAACCACCTGTGATTATTCACTAATGATCTACTGATGATAATAAGTCTGTTGATAAAATACTATAGATGAACATATCCTTTAACTGTCCCTTAACATAGCTATATTTCCTCAACAACCCTTCTTGAAGAAACCCACACTTCTCTAAAACTCTTTGAGAGGCCTTATTGTCCACACTAACAAAAGCTTGCAATCTAACCAAATCAGGATAATCCTTAACCACCTGATTAATACCCAACTTTAAAGCTCTTGAAGCTATCCCTTTGTTCCAGTACTCCTTAGACACAGCATACCCTACGTGCGCCCGGCATCGGCCGTCACCTGATTCAGGGAAGATTGTGATCATCCCAATCGAACGGTCGTCGATGCATATGGACCTCCTCCAAGGGTGTGGTATGCAAACATCCTTGATATAAGCCAAGGCCTCTTCCTTAGAAATGATGGTTTTCCACTGGAGATTCTTGGTCACCTCATTATCACCTGCCCATATGATAAAATCATCAACATCTGTGATTTTGAATGGCCTGAGGCTAATACGTGTAGAGTTTAGCTCCATTTGATGGTGATGGGAGAATCAATCATGTATTGTTTATATAAGGTTAGTAGTCATTTAGTGGAATCTTGTTTTAAAAGGTAATTATAGATTATATAATGTGCTATTCAATTGTTGACTAGCTTTAGTATTTTTTTAGACATTGCTTTCTTCAAAAAGTTTATCGCATCACTTATTGAAACTTTTGTAATTTTGACAACGAAAATTAAGTTGAAAGAGTAAGAATAATGATCATTTGGGGTGTTTTCTACTCTTGCTACAGACTACAAATCTTTTGGGTGTTTTCTTTGATGGTGGGTTGTCCAGAAAAATATGTTTACCTTTAGAAAAGTCATTTGGGTCCATATTAGGTTAATTTACCGTGTTACGTATGACTGTATGAGTATGAATAATTTTTTTGGTGTAAATGAGCGACTAAGCGCAGTGATGTAGATGGAATTCGACCCCGGTCTCGGGAATATAAATATATGATTCCGTATTAAAAGATGTCGTTTGAAGTCTTTTGTTTATAATTCAAGTAGATTAATTCATAAATTTTTCGTCTTTTGGAGGACATATAATCCTTTTTTTTACATCCCCCGATCTAATGGGTTCCAACTTCCACCTATATATATATATATATATATATATAAAGGAATAGAATCATGTGAAAACCACTCCTTATGCTGAAAATTGAAAACTGTAACATAAAATGAGCAAAAAGTTTCTTAAAATGAGCAAAAAGTTTCTTAAAATGAGCAAAAATTTGTAAAATGAGCAAAAGTTTTTTAAAATGAGCAAAAAAACATAAAATGAACAAAAGTTTGTAAAATGAGCAAAAACTTCGTAAAATGAGCGAAAGTTTGCTAAAATGAGCAAAAAGTTTCTTGAGCAAAAACATAAAATGAGCAAAAATCTGCAAAATGAGCAAAAATGTCGGTTTTAAGTTTTCAGCTTAAGATTAGTTTTCAGTGGATCCTACCTATATTTTTTTTGAAAGAGAAAATTCATTAATTGAAGGCCAAACGACATCTACAATATGTATTAAAGAAAAACAAGATACAATTAAACAAGGTTAAATCAAATTCGTCTTCGAAGGAACTACAACGAACCAGATCGAGCAATACAGCGCAACCCCCTTGTATTTGCTGAATCAAGCAGCTATTGATGAGGAAGTCTATCATTTTGATGTAGTTTGGGAAGGACATTTTTGACCGAGTCATGTTGACCGCATCCGAGATTCTAATACCTTCATGTTGAGTTTCGAACTTCAACCAATGAGAACAATTTCTCATACCTAAAAACAAAAAAACCATACTCACAACTCCCATAGGGGAGAAGGAGATTTTCAAAACAGAAATTAGAAACGCCATAACAAGGTTTGAAAAGATCTCATAAAGAGAGACTAATTTATTAAACAAAACAAGAAAATGAATTAAAAACTGAAGATAAAAGGGGAAAAAGGGCTTAGGGGAGGCTAGGGTTTGAGAGAGAAAGAGAGAGGGGGGAGGCTAGGGTTTGAGAGAGAAAGAGAGAGGGGGGAGGCTAGGGTTTGAGAGAGAGATAATAGGAAGCCTAATATATATATATATATATATATATATATATATATATATATATATATATATATATATATATATATATATATATATATATATAGCAAGTTTTGGTTAGACCGATTCATAATTAATTATTTATTATGAATCAGAGAAAACGAACTATACTATAATACAAAAACTGATTATATAAAAAACTGACTATATCATACAAAGATGACTATACAACAAGTTATTGTATCATGCAAAACTAAAATGAAAAAAAAAAAATTAGTATTTGTGATAGAACGAGCAGAGGAAAAAAACTGAATATATCAAATAAAAAGTGACTATATATCATACGATATCAGGTGCACAGAAAGTTATTGAGCGCCAGATCCATTCAAGTTTTTTTACCACTATATATTTACCCTATTATGCTATTCCGTAATATCAATGAACCATGAGTCTTATGTGAGACTGTCTTACCATGATTTATGCTAAGATGTGGGTAACTTGCTGTCCTAATGGGGTGACTTATGGTATAAGTGACCCATTATCTAAAAGTGATGCCTTTAACTCATAGAATAACCCTTTTAACTTACAAAGTGACCGTTTTAGGAAACAAAATGAGTTGGACTTACACTAATTTTATGTTAAGATTGACTTGCAGAAAACTTACTAGTCAATGAATCCCTACTTACCAAATTACATGCATCATATCCCCACTTCCTCAAATCAACTCTGATCTCCTATTACGAGAATGAATTTATATACAATTTTTTTTTCTCTACTCGTTCTATCACAAATACTAGAATAAATTGGTAATTTGCACAACCAAAATGAAAGATTTAATTCTGAATATCCAGTATTTCTTTTTGATCAAATCAAATATTCCCACTTTCGGATATCCAATCCGTGCTCAACCTAGTTTATAATGTTTTTTTTTGGGTAAATGGATGCATTAGATAAAGTACAATAGAAGTTTTAGAAACTAAGCAGTATCATAGTTTAAAGGCCTCTGGACCCGAATGTTACAGATTAGTCATAATTGTTCAAAGGAAATGTCTAAATTCTGCAGTTTTAGTTCCTTCCATGGAGATTTGGAAAACTGGAGAAACTCATTCTACAGTAGGTCTCCCTTCCTAGCTGCCCTAGCAAGCGCATCTGCCTCGCTAACTTGTGCCCTCTCCATTTTTTGAACTAGCTTCACCCATCCCTCCTGCATTGACTCCCTGCACATTCTTGTAACATTAGTATACCTATCACGTATTCTGGTAGCCCCCATAATATTATCCACAGCAATAACTGAGTCAGATAAGATGATACAATCTTGCCATGCTCGCTTTTTAGCCCATTCCATGGCTTCTTTAATGGCAGTCAACTCCGCAAAGTTGGGATCATTACTTACTGTTTTTCCACAGATACCTTCCACCCATAGGCCTGATCTGGTTCTGCAAATTGCTCCCATACCTGCTGTGATGGATGAAGGACAAAAGTATAGTAAAGCAGTGGTTTTAGGACGGTTCAAAAGGTGTAGATGGGGGATTTAGTGATCTTCTAGGTCTTGAGCAGGAAAATTCTAACGCAAGAAAAAAAGTTTGTTTCAAAAAGTGTTTCAGTTTGAGATCCTTACAATTAAAAACCCATTGGTTTCTTCGAATCCAGAGTCTCCAACACACAAAGGAGAACCCAATAGCTCAGGGGATATTGTGATGATTAGGTATAGGGGTCCGAGAGGAGATGTTTCCTAAGAGTCATTCATTAAAGGGCATGCTAAAAAATAGGGTGGGGAAAATATCTATTCCAGACCTCAACTGCTAGCTCTTGGGCAGTCTCTCATTATATGTTCTCTAGTCTCTTCAATTGTTTGGCATAAAGGGCAGTTTGGGTTATTAATAACTCCTCTCTTGCAGAGGGAAGCTTTGGTTGGGAGGCTATCCCAGAGACAAACCCATAAGAAAGTATGAATCTTAGGGTGGCAGGGGTATTCTAGATTTTTTTCCAGTCAAGGTCATGTCTAATAGAGTTGGTTGTGATTTGTTGCCATTCCTCTTTGTAAATATGTTTTGAGTCAAAATATTTCCCCTTGGCCATCCAGCACACTAGAGTATCCTTTTGATCAGGGAGGAGGTTGATTTTTGAGATTCACTGGGCTATCTCAGTGGGGAGGGTCAAGGATAAGTCCTCTAGGTTCCAGGTCCACCCATTAATAATGCTAGCAACTTTCCTACTGTCTTCCTGAGTGGAGATGGGCCCTTGGACAACCTGTCTTAGGGGGCCAAAGTGAGTCTAGAGATCATGCCAAAAGGATACATACTCTCCCTTTCCTATACTCCACCCAGAGTATTTAGAGAAGATTTCCCACCCCTTTCACATATCTTGCCATATGTGGGACCCACGTTTAAAGTCCCTAGGATAGTATCTCCCTGCACAGTATTTTTGGTAGATCACCTTTGCAACCAGGTTTTCAGAGGAGTCCATCTTCCAACATAGCTTTGCTAGGGAGATCCTATTAGTTAAGGTGCTTTATTTGCCTTATTCCCAACCCTCCTAACTCTCTAGGTCCACTAATCTTGTCCCAAGAAATAAAGGCGACTTTAGTTTCTCCTTCCTTAGCACCCCCAAAAGAACTTATGGGCAAGAGAATCAACAAATTTGGAGATAGAAACAGGGAGGCTGATACAATTCATGGAGTAAGCTGGGATGGTTGTTAGTGTAGCTGAGATTAAGGTTGCTCTACCAGCCTTAGACAGGTATTTCGTTTTCCAAGAGGCTAGTTTGGATTGGATATATTTTATGATGTGGCTAAGTTGGTGCTTGGAAGGCCTTTTATCTGTGAGGGGAAATCCCAAATAGAGGCCTAAATCAAGGCTTGGCTGGATTTGGAGACGACTGGAGATGAGGTCCCTTATCCTAGAGCCGGGTCTGTTTTCTTGGAGTAATACACAGGGGGTTCATTTTAAGCCTAGCTAGATTGGATATGGAAGAGATCTAATGCTTGAAGCATAGAAGCAGCTGTTCTAATATTTGCTTCTCCAAACAGCAAAATGTCATCAGCAAAAAGTAGATGGGAGACAGAAAGCTTATTTTTCCCAAAGGTAAAAGGGGTCCAAGAGGAAGAATCATTACAAGCTTCATTGATAATGGATATTAGGTGCTCCATGCAAAGGATAAAGAAGTAAGGGGATAGGGGGTCTCCTTGCCTAATACATCTAGATGGGTGGAAAGGGTCAGTAGGTTTTCCATTGACTAACACAGCAGAGGACACAGTAGTGACACAGCTATAATGTTATTTCGATTTTGCTTTTATCATCAGCTGAACGAATGTAACTTTTTGTAACACTGTAAGTATAGTCTATAAGTACTCCATATGAAAAGGGCTGGGCAAGGCTGCAAGGGGAATATGTAGCACTAATATTCATTAATAGAAATTAGTGAGTGAAGAAACCATTGTCCTTTCCTAAAACACTTCTTTATGAATCTAGAGGCTTCTTAATGAAGATTTTTACTATAATACTCATCAAAGAAGTCAATGCAAAAACAAATGCGAAAGTGCTTGAGGTATCCCTCAAGTTTGACATAATCTAATAACATCTTATATACTTCTTCTGTAACAAAATGATTGGAATAAATTTGTTCTGCACAAACTTCAATATAGAGAGAAGGAAAAATTGATAGGAACAATCCCAACTATGGGCGTTCTGTCATTTTCCGTCCCAACTAAGGATTATTTCTGAGCGGTCCCAACTATGCATCAATTTCGCCAAAATTGGTCCCAGCTGACTGATTACCTGTTTAACAGGTAAATTTTTAAAAAAAATTTCTTAACTCAGTTTCCTTTTTCTCTCTCCTATCTCCTTCCTCCCCTAACACTCTTCCTCTCCCACTCCCTCCCCGACCACCCCCGAAATCCCATCCTCCTCCCCGCCACCCCGAAATCCCATCCCCCTCCCCTCCCACCCCTCTCCAGCTACCCCAAAATCACCTCCCCCTTCCCCGCCACCCCTCCACCTCCCGACCACCCCCGAAATTATTGGAGATTTAGAGTATTATGTTATTTTAATTCATGATATATTATTTGAGTCACTTGGTTATGGTGTCGTTGCTCGAATAATATATGTAATAATATGCTATATGTGATTCATGTTTTGTTCTTGCGTTTCGTTAGGAACTTAATGAACTACGAACAAGAGATGGAGGGCAGCAAGGGCAGCCTCGCACCTCGCGAACAGTTGTATGCTAGCCAACCAGCAGCACGCTGAGAAGGCAGGAACTAGTCGCGGGTCGCGACCAGGGTCGCCCCTCGCGACCTGCTGCGCTTGTCCCAGCTCGCGACTTGCGATGCTCGTCGCGGCTCGCGACGTGGTCCCTGATCCTTGTGTTTGGTTGCGTTAATTCGCGTGTTTTGACGGTTAATTAAAGTAACGTTTCGAATTATCTGAAACAGTATAGCATTATTATAAATATGAGATCTCTCATATGATGAAGGTTGGTTGAGAAAACTATTTCTCTCTTTTGCATACAAACTCTAAAGATCAAAATTTGAAATTCTTCACCACTACAAAATCTCACAAACTCATTTTCAATTAATAGTGTTCATAGTAAGCGTGACCACTATTGTTTTCTTCTTTGTATCTCGAAGGTGAATTCCGTGAAACCCGTGGTTTACGAATAGGGTCGGAATATTACTTTTGGGAAAGTGAATCACGCCTAGAAGATTGTTCATCTTGTGACCCTTGTTATTTTCGTTGTTTCCCTAACAATCCAAAAGTAATACACTTGCAAGATGACTACAATTCATGAAATGTCTGTAAAGTTTTACAAACTGGACAAGTTTGAAGGTGTTGGCTTTAGAAGATGGCAAAAGAAGATCCATATTCTTCTCACTTCGTTAAGTGTGGCGTATGTCGTAAGCACTCCCAAACCCGAGGAAGTAGAAAATGAAACTGTTGAAGCAACTAGGAAGAGAAACAAATGGGAGAATGATTACTACATATGTAACACCCCGCATTTTTTATACTTGTTTAGTAATTATTTATATTATTTTATTTTATAAAAATAATTTAAAATACTCTTTTATTAAATATATATATATATTTATTTTTCATTTGACTTTACTTAAGAAGTAGTTAAAACAAATTCCTAGATTTCCTAGGTTAATACCTAACTACCATTATGTTACTAGTATAAGGAGAGAGAAAGAAAAGAAAAAAATACAACAAAAGAAACCAAAGGGAAAGAAAAGAAAACAGGGGAGTTGTACTGCTTCCTAGCTCCAAAACCCACGAGACCACCATTCCACCATCTTCTTCCTTAGTCAACTTCTTGCTTCATCACCATTAAAAAAGGTTTAAAATTTATCAAGCCATTGTCACACATCTTCACTCCTACATCCATTACCATTATCATCACTCGTCTTTTTGGGCAATTCGAAGAGGGGAATAGGGATTTTTGTGGCTTGCGTTTTCGGGTCAAAGTTTGGGTCGAAGAAGGCGAAATTTTGGGTCTTTGTTCTTTAGTTTACCTTCCAATTACTCCAATTTATCAAGTAACATTTATTTCCATGTTTTAATTTCAGTATGTGTCGATTTTCGAATTAGGATTTTTTCTGAAATTAGGGTTCTTGAGTAAGATCAAATTGGAGGAAATTTATGCCATGTGAAATTTGTTTAATAGGCTATTGTGTAATGTTTAATTCGAATAGATTAACATGTTTTTGAGTTTAGATTTCAAAGTTTATTACTTTCAAAACTTATTCTGAATTATTAGTCATATATTATAGTTGTTTGATAAATAAAAGATGCATCTTTTAAAATTTGCCCAGAATTCTTGATTATGATTGATAGTTACTTTCTTGGTTTGATTACGCAAGGTATTGATGAAGGAATATGTCCTTAGACATCCCGGCAATTACTAAATATAAATAGGATTTATATTATGAAGATAATAAAGTTAATTATTTTAGTAATCGTATTTTCTTGCTAGAGAATAAATATGATTAATAGGACAATATTGATTGGGCCTATAACTAAAATGGATTAATCCTATGAGGTCACACATTGTAGCACAAGTTGGACAGAGCAATCCAAATCCATTTAGGATTAGGATTGGGCCGGTCCAAAGGGGAATAGGAGGAGAATTAGTTCTCCTAACTAGCCTATGACTCTTCTATTATATATAGGATATAATATTAGGGTTTAGGTAATCAATTCATTAGTCAGATTCTTTTCACTAGAGAGAGAAAGAGAAACCCTAGACCTATTCCCTAAACCGGCGCCTATACCATGAAAAGCAAGAGGATTTTCTTCTCTTCCGTTCTAGCAAGGTGTTCAACTGGTGCTCGTGGACTGATTAGAGGAGCAACACTTGGGGCTCTTGGATCTTCAAAAGCTTGCATACAACAAGGAAATCACGCTACAAAGGTTTGATATTATAATCCCTATTGAATGATTCATATGTTTGATTATGTTTGCGATCCTATGATAGATGTTAGGAAATTGTTTTCCTGAAATTCCGCTATATGCATCTATATAAACCTAAAGTGGTATCAGTTTTGCCTAATTCATAATATTCATATGATCATATTATTGTATGCAAAGTTATTATTTTTTATTCAATTAGGGTGGATTTATTTATGGCTTGAATTTGCATAATTGATATTTGATATTAATTGATTGGAAATTGTAAATAATTGATTTAATTGTGTTTTATGCTCAAATTTTTTTTATTAAGATCCGAATTTATAATATGAGGGACGAAATAAATTGGTTAATTCACTCTAAAATTTTCATATTTTTATAAATATATTTGTTAGATTTAAAATTATTTATGTTTAATTTGATTAATCATTGAAATAATTTGTTAACAATTAAAGATTTGATTTTTAATTTGTTAAATAAATCTAATGTTCATCACCCACATTGATCTAGAATAATATGATGGCTGAAAATAATTTGATTATTTTTCCTACTAATTTTCGAAATTTTATCATATTATTTATGAATTTTGGTTAAATTTTATGTTTAATTTGATTATTCATAGAATTTAAGGATAACAATTAAAATATTTGATTTTATTTGTTAAGATAATTTAGTAGATCACCCTAAAAATAATTTTCGAATTTTTCAGATTTTAATTGTTAATTTTCTGAATTTTTCGAATATTATTTGATTTTAGCCCTAATTTTGGATTCTTGTTAGATTTAATGTTTAATAGAGATTATTCATTCAAATCTAATTTCAACAAACCTAAAAATTTGTTTAAGATTTGTTGATGAATTCAAAATTTTTTGCCATAATTTTCGGATGATTAAAACCCTAATTAAATCCTTAATCTTTAAACAATTGTTGAATAAAGATTAGTTTAATTTTATGTAAATTGTTTCATAAATTAAAAAGGAATATCATCCATAGTTGGGTGGCCCACCGGTGACGGTGAAGCCACGGCGGCTGGCAGACCGTCGAGGCCGACGGAAGAATGCACGACACGGCAGGGCTGGCCGGTGCCGTGGAAGAAGTTCGCGAGTGCTGGTGGCCTTGTGCTGCCGGCGACAACGTGAATGGGTTGGCCGGCGTTTTCTGGTGGAGCTGTCGGAGACCCGTCGGTCAGTGGGGTGTGTGGTGTGCCAGCGTGTGCTGGCGTGTGACTGCAGGCAGCGGTGGGGTTGATGCCCTGCTGCTGCTGCTGGGTTCGATCCTGTTTTCGTTAGTAGCCATGTCTTGGCTGTTGACTGGCAGCCTTGTGCTGCTGGTCAATGGTCAAAAAGTCATTAATAAAAAAAAAAAATATTTTTAAGGAAAATATGATTTTCTAAAGTTGAGCATAAATCCAAAAGTTTCCTATTTTGCAAATTTGTGAATAATAATGATTATTGCCAAGTTTAAATGAGTAATTGAATTAAAATAATAAAGTTTCTTAAATAATTTCTAGCTTAAATTTGTTAAGTTTTATAATTATTATGGAAAGTTGTATTTGCTTATTAATTGTTAATAAGTAAATAATTTGTGTTTATTTTATTTTGATATTATAAATGCGTGGATGTTTAATGTAATATTTATGATATTATATTTTGCATGTTATGACTAGTATGGCCCAAATTAGGATAGTAAATACGATCTGCGAATCGTTATGTTTGAATGTAAATTAAATACGATCTACGAATCGTTTGTATTTTTGTAATTTTAAATTTTCGTTATTTATTTAATTCAAATTGAGTAATCATGAGGATCCAAGGAGTTTCAAGGATGGTGATCCATGGAGATTCAAGGGAGGATTCTAAAGATTAGTTTTTTTTTCCCAAGTATAGGGGCCATACTAGATCATTTAGTTATTGCTTATATAATTTTCTTGCATTTATTTAGTTTAAATGCTTGCTTCTAAGTTTGTTTGTGGTTAATTGATTCATGTGTTCACTATTAATTGACCATCTTAGTAAACTTAGGTCCCCAAAAGTAATATTGAGTTCAATTGCTTTTCCAAACAACACCTATAAAGCCTTAGATCATGAGTAATAGGTTCTGCCAAAGCAGGGTGTTGCTCATAGTTCCGGGGATAGTAGGGTAGGTTTTTGAAACTTACATGTTAATGTTTGGTTTAACTCAAAAAAATCATTAAAAGACAAAGTTTTGGGTTTTGAAGCTAAGAGATAAGAGTAAACAAGGAGTTGTTAACCTGTCTACCAAGAATTATAATTAGTTATAATTATAATTAGTAAAGTGTTTACTTACCTCAACTACTATAAATTGAAGGCAGGGCCAAAGTCCGTTTGATTGTAGTGGGAGGGGATCTTGGTTATTTCTTTATTCAATAGGGGACTTTCATTTTGAATAAAGGGTAGTAGTAATTAAAATTTGTTTAATTATTGCTTTCTTGATAAACATTGATTGAATCTTGCTTTATTATTTGTTGTAGTAATTATGTCTAGTAACAACAATATCAACACCAACAATTCTACTTGTAATTTGCACGCCGTCCTTTCGAAGGACAAAATGAATGCTGAACGTTTCATTGCAAGTGAAAGGGAAATGAGAATCGTTCTCAGAACTGATAAGTTCAACGCTTTTCACATGCAAGGGGAGGAAGCAACGATGCAAGAGATGCATGAAAGGCTAACTCAGAATGAGCGAAACATCCCTAACCAGCCTAGAAAAGAATATGAGGATGTTCTTATGGTTATTAAAGGGCAATCGCTCAATAGGATTGGGATTGCTATTAAGAAGGACGAAAGCAAACAAGTTGCTAAGTCTGAAACTTCTGAAAAGCAAAAGACTACACCAAAACCAAAAGTTGCTGATGAGCACTATTGTTACACCTGTAACAAGGTTGGTCATTGGAAAGGTAGTTGCCCCAAGTATCTGATGGATCAAAAGAAAGGAGTTTCTAGTTCAGATATGTATGTTATAGAAGTTAACTTAGCAACTTCTGCTTCTTGGGTATTTGATACCGCTTGTGGCTCGCACATTATATGTAATATGCAAGGCCTCAAAAGAAGTAGAACATTGAGTAAGGGAGAAGTAGATCTTCGCGTTGGCAATGGAGCACGAGTTGCTACATTGGCAGTGGGAGTATATAGTCTACTTTTACCTTCAGGATTAGTTTTAGAACTTAATAATTGTTATTATGTTCCTGCTATCACAAAGAACATTATTTCGATTCCTGTTTTGGATTCCGAAGGTTATTCATTTACAATAAAGAACAATTGCGTATTTGAATGATATGTTCTATGTCTCCGCTAAGTTATCAAATGGTTTATATGTGCTAGACTTAGAAACCCACACCTATAACATAGACAGCAAGAAACATAAAGCAGATGATTCAAACCCTACATATCTATGGCATTGTCGATTAGGCCACATAAGCTCAAAGCGCATTGAGAAACTTCATAAAGATGGAATTCTCAAATCATTTGATTTCGAATCATTTGATACTTGTGAGTTTTGCTTGATGGGGGAAATGACAAAGTCTCCTTTCACAGGTTCAAGTGAAAGGGACAATGACCTTTTAGCCCTCATACATACGGATGTGTGTGGACCTATGAGTACGTTGGCTAGGGGAGGGTACAGTTACTTCATTACTTTTACCGATGATGTGAGCAGATTTGGATGTGTTTACCTAATGCGGCATAAGTCGGAATCCTTTGAAAAATTTAAGGAATTCCAGAATGAAGTACAAAACCAACTTGGGAAGAAAATTAAGGCATTATGATCCGATCGTAGTGGTGATTATTTATCTCAAGAATTTGGTGATCATTTGAAGGACTGTGGAATACTTTCACAATGGACTCCGCTAGGAACACCACAGTTAAATGGCGTTTCTGAAAGAAGGAATCGAACTCTACTTGATATGGTTCGATCCATGATGAGTCTTGCTGATCTTCCTATTTCATTCTGGGGATTTGCGCTTGAAACGGCGACATTCACACTTAACAGAGCACCATCCAAAGTAGTGGAAAAGACACCATATGAAATGTGGACAGGAAACGTTCCAAGATTGTCTTTTCTAAGGATATAGGGTTGTGAAGCCTATGTAAAACGTTTACTTTCTGATAAGCTTTCACCCAAATCCGATAAATGTCTCTTTGTCGGTTACCCAAAAGAGACTAAGGGATACTACTTCTACAACCAAAACGAAAACAAAGTGTTTGTTGCTCGTAATGGTGTCTTTCTGGAAAAGGAGTTTATTTCCAGAAAAACAAGTGGGAGAAATGTATATCTCGAAGAAGTTTGAGATGAGCAACAAATGGATGAGGTTAACACCTCATCATAGGCGTCCCGGCATGAAAATGCTCAGGAGGTGGTGCATTCAATTCACGTACCTCCTACCGTCCCACTTGGAGATACTCCATGCGAAGTCACTCAACCTAGTGAGGTAGAACTTGTTATGTTGTTCCCCAACGTAGGTCGAGTAGGACCATCATTCCGTCAAAGAGATATATTGATTTCCTTTTGACTGAAAGTTCTGAAATAACGATTTTAGAATCAGAAGAGCCTACTAGCTACAAAGATGCTTTGGATAGTCAAGACTCCGAAAGATGGCTTGAGGCCATGAAATATGAAATGGATTCCATGTCTGAAAATCAAGTATGGGACTTGGTTGATTTGCTCGATGGGGTAAAACCCATTGGATGCAAATGGATTTTCAAGTTGAAAATGCATAAGGATGGAAACATTAGTGTTTTCAAAGCAAGGTTGGTGGCGAAAGGTTTCAAACAAATTCATGGTATTGACTATGATGAAACCTTCTCAGCAGTAGCCATGCTGAAGTCCATTAGGATAATCCTTGCGATTGCTGCATTTCATGACTATGAAATATGGCAGATGGATGTCAAAACCGCTTTCTTGAATGGGTTCTTGAAAGAGGATGTGTACATGACACAACCTTAAGGTTTTGAAGATCTAGAAAATCCAGGGAGGGTATGTAAGCTTAAGAAGTCCATTTATGGACTAAAGCAAGCATCAAGGAGTTGGAACCTCAGATTTGATGAGGCAGTCAAGAAATTTGGCTTTCTCAGAAATGAAGAGGAATCTTGTGTATACAAGAAGTTAAGTAGGAGTAGTATTACTTTTTTGGTATTGTATATGGATGACATACTTCTCATAGGAAATGATAAGACCATGCTTGAGTCCGTCAAGGAATGGCTTAAAAATTGTTTCTCTATGAAAGACCTAGGAGAGGCTGAGTACATATTGGGAATAAAGATCTATAGAGATAGGTTGAAAAGGCTAATTGGACTTAGTCAAGAGACTTATATTGATAAGGTTCTTGCAAGGTTCAAGCTGGAAAACTCCAAGAGAGGTTTCATTCCCATGCAACATGGCATAACACTTGGCAAGACTCAGTGTCCTTCGAGTCCTGATGAGGTCAAGCATATGAGTAATGTTCCCTATGCTTCTGCAGTAGGATCCATTATGTATGCCATGATATGCGCTCGACCGGATGTTGCATATGCTTTGAGTATATGCAGCGAGATACCGATCAAATCCCGGGAGATGCGCCCTTGGATTGCAGCGAAAAACATTCTTAAGTACTTGCGAAAGACTAAGGATAATTTTTTGGTTTATGGTGGAGATGATGAGTTGGTTGTTACTGGATACACCGATGCAAGCTTCCAGAGTGACAAAGATGATTTCCGATCGCAATCTGGTTTCATATTTTGTCTCAATGGAGGAGTTGTGAGCTGGAAGAGCTCTAAGCGAGTACCATCGCGGATTCTACAACGAGAGGCCGAGTATATTGCGGCGCTGATGCAGCAAAGGAAGCTGTTTGGATCAAAAAGTTCATTGGTGAGCTTGGTGTAGTTCCTAGCATTGAGAATGGCATTGAGTTGTATTGTTACAACAATGGTGCCATTGCTCAGTCTAAGGAACCCAGATCGCATCAAAGGTCTAAACATGTGCTCAGGAAATTCTATCTCATTCGAGAAATCATTGGTAGAGAGGATGTGAAAGTAAGCAAGGTTCATACTGAGGATAACGTAGCAGATCCTCTGACTAAACCGCTTGCTCAACCTAAGCATGAGTGTCATACTAGGTCTATGGGGCTTAAGCATATGGGAGAATGGCTTTAGGTTGTTTACTTCATGTTTACAATTGTAAAGACATTTGTTATGCTTTGAAATGTTTATCAATAAAATTTCGTTCTTATTTAATTGTTTGGTTTAGTATTAAATAAAATGTCCAAATAATTTGTGTTTTCAAATAGGATTATCAAAAATGTTTTGATATTGGAACCCTATAAAGTGAACTGAAAATCACAATTTATTTAAAGTCCCTAGTCTAAATCACTAAATTGGACATAAGTGATTTATTTAAAAGACTAGTATATAATTAATTGATAGCGCAGTTCCATGGGCTATGGAGACATAGAGATGTCTAATTGATTATATGGATGTATAGTTGATACATTGAGACTTGACCTAATTAGATTCTAAAAGTAGAATCAAACTACTATATTTAGTGGATTCCTTAGACATGAGTATGTCTTAATAACCACAATATAATTAGCGGTTTTTTCACCAAATACCCCTGACAAATAAATTTATTCACCAAATACCCCCATTTTTTTCAAAATTCACAAGATACCCCTGACCTTTAAAAAAATTCACCAGATACCCCTGACTTTTAAAAAAATTACCGAAAATGCCCTTTTGGCTAACGGACGTTAGTGTTCCGTTAACTAATTAACTAATTAACCTAACTAAACCCTAAGTAACCCCTAAAAACCCTAAAACTCTATCTCCCTAACCCAACTCCAGCCCCCCAAACCCCGGCCCCCCCAACCCTAGACCCACCATCCAATCCCAACCCCTCCCCCTCCCCCCTCCCCTACAGTAGCCACGCAAGCCCCTTCCCCCTCCCCTCCTCCGCCCCCTCCCCGGCAGCCCCCCACGCAGCCCCCTCCCTCCCTTGCGCCGGTTCAACACCGAGTCCCCCCTCCCTCGCGTCGGTTCGCGTCACTCTCCCCTCGCTTCGGTTCGCATCGGTCCCCCCCTCCTCGCCGGTTCGCGTCGGTCCCCCCACCTCGTGTCGGTTCCCCCCCTCCTCGCGTCGGTCCCCCTCCCTCGATCTCGCCGGGCGCCTCCTCTTCCCTCACTCACTCGATCTCGTCGGTTGATGCGGGGGGGGGTGGTGGGATCGGGGGGGGGAGCTGCGTGGGAGGGGGATGGGGGATGCGTTGGAGGGGGATGCGTGGGAAAGGGAGCTGCGTGGCGAGGGAGAGAGGGGGAGGGGAGGGGGAGGGAGGGGGCGTGGTGAGGCTGGGGTTGTTTGGGGGTGGTGGGCAGGGGGCTGGTGGGGTTGGGGGGTGGGGGGCTAGTGGGTTAGGGGAGAAGGAGGGTTAGGGTTAGTTAGGATTAATTAGGTTGACTTAGGGCTAATTAGGTTGACTTAGGGCAAAATTGTAATAAAAGCTAACGGAGGACTAACGTCCGTCAACAAAAGGGTATCTGGTGAATTTTTTTAAAGGTCAGGGGTATCTGGTGAATTTTAAAAAAAGTGGGGGTATTTGGTGAATAAATTTATTTGTCGTGGGTATTTGGTGAAAAAACCGTATAATTAGTTTAACTTTGACATTGTTAAACGCCGCGCCGTAAAAGGAGGTTATAAAGGCGGTGATCGGGTGGGCTAAGAATTGAGTGGGAGTTATGGTCATACAAGAGTGGATAAGTCCTCCTATTAAATAGGAATGGTGTGCAGGCCTCTTGATGAGCGAGAACGGAAAATTGCATGGCCATGCGGAATAGGATTAAAGAGTTAATCCTTATTTGAGCAGTTCGAACTCAGCGATCAAGGAACAAAATTTGAGAATAACATTGTGTTATCAAATTTGACATTAAGTGACTTAAGGAATTTAACATTGTGCTCTTGTCTTCGGACAAGTGGGAGATTGAAGGAATATGTCCTTAGACATCCCGGCAATTACTAAATATAAATAGGATTTATATTATGAAGATAATAAAGTTAATTATTTTAGTAATCGTATTTTCTTGCTAGAGAATAAATGTGATTAATAGGACAATATTGATTGGGCCTATAACTAAAATGGATTAATCCTATGAGGTCACACATTGTAGCACAAGTTGGACAAAGCAATCCAAATCCATTTAGGATTAGGATTGGGCCTGTCCAAAGGGGAATAGGAGGAGAATTAGTTTTCCTAACTAGCCTATGACTCTTCTATTATATATAGGATATAATATTAGGGTTTAGGTAATCAATTCATTAGTCAGTTTCTTTTCACTAGAGAGAGAAAGAGAAACCCTAGACCTATTCCCTAAACCGGCGCCTATACCATCAAAAGCAAGAGGATTTTCTTCTCTTCCGTTCTAGCAAACGTTGGTGTTCAACTGGTGCTCGTGGACTGATTAGAGGAGCAACACTTGGGGCTATCGGATCTTCAAAAGCTTGCATACAACAAGGAAATCACGCTACAAAGGTTTGATATTTAATCCCTATTGAATGATTCATATGTTTGATTATGTTTGCGATCCTATGATAGATGTTAGGAAATTGTTTCCTGAAATTCCGCTATATGCATCTATATATTCCTACAATTGATAATTAGTTTCTTGGTTTGATTATTTGGCAAAGTATATGATGAGTTCATGTTTATGGTCTGAATGTGGGGTTTGAGTCGAACGTTTGTTTAAGAGTGTACTGCTGCTGTTGGAGAATTGTTAGTGCAAATTGTGGTTGTTGTTGGTGTAGTTTGTTGTTGTTGTTAATAATGTAAGATGGATAATAAGGTTTTCATACAGTTTAATAGTGTTTATAGTTTGACTTTTGTTGACCAGTCTGACCAGTTTGACTTATGTTGACTTTTGTGTTCTTTTACGTTGAGTCGTTTCAAAACTAGTTAAAGCTCATAGTTAAAGCTCATTAACTAGCTTCGGTTATTTGTATGTGAATTATGTGAAGTATAGTCAAGTGACTTGTACTATACTATTATTATATTGTAGATTGCGGTTTCGTAGAGGAACCTTTTTGACTTGAAATTGAGATTCATTGACTGTGATTGCTGATAAGGTAAGATTTCTTACTATGCTTGTACAGACGAGTTCAGAATTTCTATACATTGTTTTGGAAATTTATATTGGGAATGAGATCGTTTTATGAAATTCATACGTTGATATTTAAATGGTTCTCGAGATTTATATTGAAAGAGTTTATGAGATCATTTATGAGATTTATGTTAAAAGGAGGAAGTTATTCAATGTTACCAAGTTTAATGAAAATGTGGGGTTGCCGGTAAGCGGTATTCCTCGAGTATGGAAGTATGTTGAGTTAACAGTGTCTTAACAATTTATTTTAGTAGTTGGGAGTATATTGATAAATACTCTTGTCATTCGTCTTCTTTTTTGATACGTTATCAAGTTAGGGGTATGCATACTAGGGACTTTGGTGTTTACTTTATCTAGTGAACCTAGCTAGCTCATTGGATTTGTATTACTTTCTACTCACAGATTTCAAAGGAGTTATATTTGAGTGATTTATAGAATGATTCAAAAAGAAAGAAAGATTGGAGTTGAGGTTGTTAGAAAGTTAATATATTGTATATATAATCTGTACAGCTTTTAAATGAATTTGCAAGATATTCCTATATGTCTTGCCTACACATTGGATAGTTTTGTTTTATTATAGTATGAAATCTTGCTCAGCCTTTGGCTGATACTACAGTGTCTAATGTGCAGGTAGCTGAAGATAGTTAGTTTTTGGTTGGGTTAAAGAGTGTGTTGGATCTCCTTTAGCTTAATAGATAGTAATAAGACTTCCGCTGTTATTTGTTTGACTTTAGAACTTATATTTGGGTTGTAATAATTATTTACTTTCTAGCTAGTTGGTCTGTAATAATTATTTAAACTTATTGTTTAATATTTTTAGTTAAAACCATTAGCCTTGCGGTTATTATTATTAATTACCGCGGCGTAACACCTTTGGATTTCCGAGTTTATTTATTATAAGATGTTTTTAGAAGTATCGAAATTTCAGGGTTGTTACAACATATGTCGTGGTCACATCCTTGACGGTATGTCTGACAGTAAGTATATGGCCGAGGATGCTTCTAGCAAGAAATTTCTTGTTAATAATTTCAATAACTTTAAAATGGTTGATTCAAGGCCTATTATAGAACAATTTCATGAAATTCAAAGAATCTTAGGGAGTTTTAAGCAACACAACATCATAATGGATGAGACCTTTGTTGTTTCTTCTATAATTGACAAATTGCCATGCCTAGTTGGAAGGATGTTAGAAATTCTCTTAAGCATAAAAAAGATGATATGAATGTTGAACAATTGGGTGCTCATCTTCGGATTGAAGAGGGCATTCGGGTCCAAGATGGACAAAAGGATGTCAATCCTAATTCTTCTACCGTTAACATGGTGGAGGATGGTAAAACAAATGAGTCTTCTAATCCTAAGAAGAGGGCTAACAATTTCACCAAAGGCAACAATGGGAAGAAGCCTAAGTTTGGTGGAGGCGCTCAACGAGGTTGTTGGGAATGTGGTAAGCCCGGTCACTTCAAGAAGGATTGCACCATTTGGAAGAAGAAAATGAACAAAAAGAATGGTGGGAATGGCGAGTCTAGCCAAACCCATGCCAAACAAGGTATGAGTACACAAGTTTCACTTAATTCAAATCTGAATTTTGTGTGCATGATTTCTGAAATCTTTTGTGTACATGATGATTGTTTATGGTGGATCGATTCGGGAGCATCAAGACATGTATGCAAGGAGCGATCTCTATTCAAGACTTTCAAGGAGGTTGAGAATGGAGAAGTTCTTTACATGGGAAATGATTATACAGCTAAGGTTCTAGGTGTAGGACAAGTAGAATTAGTTTTTAGTTCCAGAAAGCCTCTTATTTTAAGAGATGTGTTGTATGCTCCGGAACTTAGGAAAAATTTAGTCTCCGGTGCTACCTTGAATCGAATAGGTTTTAAAATGGTGTTTGAAGCTGATAAATTTATATTGTCTAAGGGTGGTATATTTGTAGGACTTGGTTACCTTTGTAATAGTATGTTCAAACTAAGTATTTCGAATGCTTTGAAAGATACTTGCTTTGTTGTTAATGACAATTCTTCTCTATGGCATAATAGACTTGGTCATGTTAACTATAAAAAGTTATATTCCATGTCTAAGCATGATTTGATTCCCTCTTTTGATCCAAGTATAGAGAAGTGTAGAACATGCATGTTAACAAAGATAACTACAAAATCTTATTGAAAAGGATACTTCATTGCTTGATTTGGTGCACAGTGATTTATGTGATTTCAATAGCACTCCTTCCTTAGGGAACAAGAAATACTTGATAACTTTTATTGATGATTATTCTCGGTTTTGTTATGTACACTTGTTGTTTACTAAGGATGAAACCCTTGATAAGTTAAACGGTTTAGAACCGATAAAGGTGGTGAATTCTGTGACCCAAGTTATTTTCAATCTACGGGCATTATACATGAAACAACCGCAGCTTATACACCAAAACTAAATGGTATATTAGAAACAAAGAATAGAACTTTGCAAGAAATGGTAAGTTCTATGTTATCCTATTCGGGTTTAAGTGATGGTTTTTGGGGAGAAGCTATTTTAACGGCTTGTCATATTTTAAACCGAATTCCAATGAAAAAGAACATGGTTACCCTATATGAACTTTGGTATAAAAGAAAACCAAACTTGAGTTATCTCAAAGTTTGGGGATGTAGGGCTATTGTAGAAGTGCCGGAACCCAAACGTAAAAAGTTGGGTGAAAGGGGGAGTTGAATGCATCTTTATAGGGTATGCTCTTCATCAAATCCTATAGGTTCTATGTAATAGAACAAAATGACGTTTGGTCAATTCACATTATTGTGGAGTCAAGAGATGCAATTTTTTATGAAAACAAATATTCATCAATTCCTAGACCAAAGGATATTACTCCTAATACCAATATTCAAGCAATTGATCAAACTAACATTGATCAAGGAGTTGATATTGGTCAAACCAACATTGATTAAGAAGTTGATGAACAAATTCTTGATGAGAATGTTGCATCAATATCATCACAACTAACCTAGGAGAAGTAAAAGGGCGAGAAAAGAGAAATCTTTCGGCCCGGATTTTCATGTATATTTAGTTGAAGGATCAAGGAGTTCTATAGTAACTAAGTTTCCATATACATTTAATGTGGAAGAGGATCCTTTAACGTTTAATGAGGCTATGAGGTCTCAAGATGCCGCTTTTTGGAAAGAGGCAATTGATGATGAGATGGACTCCATCATGGGAAATAACACTTGGGTTCTAGCTGATTTACCTCCTGAGTGTAAACCAATTGGGTGTAAATAGATTTTCAAAAATAAAATGAAAGTAGATGGGACTATTGATAAGTTCAAAACCCGTCTAGTGGCTCAAGGTTTCTCACAAAAACCGGGCATTGATTATTTCGATAAATATGCACCCGTTGCTAGAATCTTCACTATAAGGTTATTAATAGCTCTTGTAGCTATTCATAAGCTTGTGATCCATCAAATGATGTCAAGACAGCGTTCTTGAATGGAGAACTAGAAGAAGAGGTTTACATGCGACAATGATAGGGTGTCGTACACCTGTCAAAAATAATTCCTGCAAAACCTTCTAACAATGTAGTAGGGTAAGTAGGATCGAATCCACAGAGAGATGGTTGTTTTAATCTAGCTTCTAATGCATGGAGAAACTAAACAAGATCGGGAATAATGAATTAAAGTTCTAAACTAATCAAACTACGAAAATCAAGCTAAAAAGGATCTAGGGCAATGGTTCACCATGTTCATAACTATAATCTATCAAAATATCATCAATGATTCAATTAATCAGATATCTAGAGCACATGTTAATCCTACGGTCGGGCATTAACGCTCTCAAATCAACATATGCTAGTACGGTCGCTCAACATAATCAGATTTGCTAATTGTAGGTAAGCCTCTAAAGAGTACTATCTCTCGATCTATGACTCGATATTAGCAATATTTAATCAGACAATTGATCAGATTGCAAGATTAACAATAAAAACACTAATCAATTAGAGATATCAATAACTAATCAAACCATTAATAAATATCAATCAAGAATCATAACATATAAATATGGATTCCCAAACCCTAGAATATAAACTACTCAATCATGAAATAAATAAAGAAATTTAAATCTACAAAGAAAAGCATGATCAAAGAAATCAATGAAAGAAAAGATATGAAAATAATAAACTCATGAATTAATGAAGAAAAGTGAAACTAAGGTTTGCCATGAAAAACTAGAGAGAAAAGGAAGAAGGAAACTAAAACTAAACCTAAGAATACAAAATATAACCTCAGAAAAAGAGAGGTCCTTTGGGGAGAGAGAGAAGGCCTATTTATAGTTTTTACAAAAGCGGCTAAAAAAGGCAAATAAACCCGTCTCGAGAAACCGCCCGGTTGACCGGGCGAAATCCGCCCGGTCGGGCGACGATGATTGAGGAACTACGACAGAAAAGCAAATCCGCCCGGTCAACCGGGCGATCCCGCCCTGTCGGGTGCGCAAGCAATTTTGGCTCCTTTCTCGCCCGGTTGACCGGGCTAACATGCCTTGGACTCTGAAGAAAATTTCATTTCGCCCGGTCGGGCAAAACCGCCCGGTCGACCGGGCGGGAAAACCGCGATTTTGCGTCAACTTGTGAAGGCTGTATCTCTCAAACCAGAAGTCGGATTGGGACGTGCGACCTACCGTTGGAAAGCCCTTCAAGTCTAGTTTCCAACCCAACTGGAATTTCTTGATTCTAATAAGTACATCAAAAGTTATGATCAAAAGAGTATACATGACTCCTTTTTCACATTTCTTTTAATGATTTTCCGCTTCGTTTTCGCTCAAACTCGTACTAAGACATATCCATACTATCCTTATGCATCGTAGCTTATTTCCAAGTGCTCCTAATCCTCAAGCTCAGCTAAATATACTCCAAATACGTTCTCATTACCTGAAATTCATCAAAAACAAGAAAACATACCGAATAGGAGTAGAATAACATAACTTAAGAATATGATGCAATAATGAACCTAAATATGAATCTAAATGCTCTAAAATGCAACCTAAATGCACCTTAAAACTATATATAAATATGATTTATCAGACAACCGGAAGGGTTTGTCATGAAAGGTCACGAGCATAAAGTATGCAAGTTGATTAGATCTTTGTATGGGCTAAAACAAGCACCAAAGCAATGGCATCAAAAGTTAGATGAGGTTGTGTTGACTAATGGTTTCAAATTGAATAATTCAGACAAATGTGTATATAGCAAATTTGATGACAACGGTAATGGTGTCATGATTTGTCTATATGTAGATGACATGTTGATTTTTGGAACGGATTTGTCACAAGTTGAGTGGACAAAATCCTTTCTATCTTCGAAATTCTCCATGAAAGATTTGGGGGAGGCGGAAGTCATCTTAGGTTTAAGAATTAAGAGAGACAATGGAAAATTGATCTTGTCACAATCTCATTACATCGAGAAAGTGCTCAAAAAGTTTAATGTTAGTGATTGTTCTCTTGTTTCAACTCCTATGGACCCAAGTGAAAAATTGTTGCCAAATGATGGCAATGTCGCGTCTCAACTTGAGTATGTGAGGGTTATAGGTTGTTTGATATATGCTATGACGAGAACTAGGCCGGATATCGCGTTTGTGTTGGGGAAATTAAGTAGATATACTAGTAATCCTAGTATGGAACATTGGCAAGCTATTCGGCGAGTGTTAAAGTATTTGAGGAAAACCATGGATTATGGTTTGTCCTATAGTGGATATCTTTCAATTTTAGAAGGGTAATCGGATGCAAGTTGGATCTCTAATAGAGAAGATCATTCCTCCACAAGTGGATGGGTATTCCTCCTTGGGGGAGGTGCTATATCTTGGGCTTCCAAAAAAAACAAACTTGCAATGCGGATTCTTCAATGACATCGGAGTTTATCGCTCTATCATCGGCAAGCAAAGAAGTCGAGTGGTTAAGGAATCTCATGTTTGAGATACCTTTGTTGCCATAACCAATATCACCTATTGTTATACATTGCGATAGTGATGCAGCATTGGCAAGAGCTTATAGTCAAGTATATAATGGTAAGTCAAGGCACATTGGTGTGAGACATAGTTATGTCCAAGGACTTATCAAAGATAGTCCTATCACCGTTGACTATGTGAGAACTACGTATAATCTAGCGGATTGTTTCACAGATGCATTAGCTAGAGATATGATAAAGAGGATGGCAATCGGTTTAGGATTGGTGCCAATTGGAAATCACGAGTAAGGGAATCTTAACTTAACGCCTAATAAGACGTTGGGTCTTGAGTTCAATAAGATTAATTTTCTTATTTGATGATTGAAAGAACTTATATAATCATCCAAGGTAAAGTTCTTTAAATCTGTGATGGTTTAAGAGGTTGTTTAATCTTAATAAGTCTGGCTGCTTCAAGGAGCTAGTGGGGCATATTTTTGAAGCACTTATGAATTGCTATGGACACATGGCTTAGTAGTGTCAAGTATATATTGGAAATGAGTAGTTAATCTTGTGTGTGTAATATCTTCAAGTTTTCATTATGTGTTGCTAATGGTTCAATCGTTTATCTACACCATTTGGATACGAATGCTTGGAATGTGTATTATACTAAGTGGAAATTCAAGTTTTTGTACACTTTTATTTATGCATAAGATTGTTTTGTTATGATGATGTTTGTGCAATAACTATTGTGTATACTCTAAATAGGGGAGGATTGTTGGAGATTTAGAGTATTATGTTAGTTTAATTCATGATATATTATTTGAGTCACTTGGTTATGGTGTCGTTGCTCGAATAATATATGTAATAATATGCTATATGTGATTCATGTTTTGTTCTTGCGTTTCGTCGAGAACTTAATGAACTACGAACAAGAGATGGAGAGCAGCAGGGGCAGCATCGCACCTCGCGAGTAGTTGTATGCTAGCCAACCAGCAACACGCTGGATCTGGGAAGGCAGGAAATGGTCACGGGTCGTGACCAGGGTCGCCCCTCGCGACCTGCTGGGTTTGGCCCAGCTCGCGACGTGGTCCCTGATCCTTGTGTTTCGTTGCGTTAATTCGCGTGTTCTGACGGTTAATTAAAGTAACATTTCGGATTCTCTGAAACAATATAGCATTATTATAAATATGAGATCTCTCATATGATGAAGGTTGGTTGAAGAAACTATTTCTCTCTTTTGCATACAAACTCTAAAGATCAAAATCTGAAATTCTTCATCACTACAGAATCTCACAAACTCATTTTCAATTAATAGTGTTAATAATAAGCGTGACCACTATTGTTTTCTTCTTTGTATCTCGAAGGTGAATTCCTTGAAACCCGTGCTTTACGAATAGGGTCGGAATATTACTTTTGGGAAAGTGAATCACGCCTAGAAGATTGTTCATCTTGTGACCCTTGTTATTTTCGTAGTTTCCCTAACAGAAATCTCCTCTCCCCTTCCCCTGCCACCCCTCCCCCTCCCACCCCCTCCTCTGCCCAAAATCCCCTAGAAACATTCAAAACTTCAATCGCACGTTCAAGAACAGGAATTCCCTCATCAAACCTTCCAAAACAACAATAAATTGCAGCGACCGCACACCTTTTAAAAGACTTCAAAGCTCCGATCGAAAGTGGCGATGATTATCTGGGTTATCAATAAAGGAATCATCTAGGTTGGTCCCGAGTTAGGGTGAATCAGAAGCAGGGATTTTTTTTTCACCAGAGCTCCGATCGAAGGCACGGTTGCGGCGCCAATGGCATGGTGTAGTGGCGAGTGAGGGAGGAGCAACGAGTGAGAGAAAGAAACAGAGGAGCGCGAGGGAGAAGAGAGAGGAAAGCTTTGCGCGAGGGACAATTAATTATTATAAACATTTATAAATTATTTAGAATATCATAAAATGCATGTAAACTTATTACACATGTATAACAACTATGAACTTACATATTCAGCGGTTTCTTGATAGCAAAGGATCTATCTCTCTGGAGCGAATCAAATATATATACCGTTCTCTTAGATAGAAAAATGACAAGAAGAATCCAATGATCCCTAAGGCATGAAGCAAAATGTGATGTTTATATATATAACCACAAGTTCATAAAATAAAACAAATTAAAGATTAGTTTAACTAACATACTTTTCAATATACGGACATAGGATGTAACGCATATATTGATTCGCTTTCATTGAACTTGCCATGTAGTTGATCACGACATCTAGTTGATTGCGTATCATGGTCGCTGAAATCATACTTGGACACATGAAACCAATATTATTATCTCCATGCTCCTTAGACTGCTCTGTCAAGTACCTAGTGTCCTAACACTTATAGATAGGAGCAACAATAAAAATAAATATCAATGTTAATTAGTTTAGAGTTTGAGAAATCTCACATCATAAATACTTGCAAAATGGATACATTAATCCATGCTCCCGTGAGAAGTTGAAAAACATATTGTCGCGAGAGAATGATCATCTGATCTCGATCATAGTCGAAGACGGTACTCTTATCAACTTGCAAATGAAAAGGCTCATCTGAGGGTTTGTTGCAAAATATTTGGTGCATCTCCTTGACAGTATCATCCATATCATCCAGTGCCAAGTCAATAAAAGGATCTACGTGCCTATGTGCAGACTCATCAGCGCAAGGTTCACTACCAACTTTTTTTTCTTTTTCTTCTTCATCGCACCTTCTTTAGGTATATGTTCCTAATTCAATCCGACTTCTTTTTAATTCATATTATATATGTATATAGATTATTTCATATATAAATCAAGATTACTTAGTATACAAAATAAAGATTACTTAGTATATATAAATCAAGATTTTTTAGTATATATATCTACATTTCTTAGTATACATTTCTTAGTACATTTTTTAGTTACCTGATTATCTAAGATTAAAAATACCAACTCTTTCGGCCATTCTATGAATGAACCCTCGGCTTGACTGAGTTTCACGATGTATGGAGTAGGTAGTGGAACTAGAGCTTCTGCGTAGTCAGAAAAATATCAACACTCACTTTCACGGCCGTAGGATGTGATGATGACTCCTTTTGTGGATGTACGGTACCCTCAGCTACAATGATCGGTCCCAAGTTATCCGCTATTGCCGAACGACATGGAACCGGACTCTTAACATCTAATGAGAACACAATGTCATTCTTAAGTGTTTTAGAAGCATAATATCATAATCGTAGAAGATATCAAATAACTGCAAGTTCACAATTGGATCATTGCCCCGCGAGTGACAGCTATTAGGATCAACTGGAGTGTGAGGACTTGTTTGATTTTGGGCTTGAAGACCTAATTGCGCCACAAAAACCTTCAACCTTTCTTGAACTATTGCATCTATCTTCGAGTTCATCTTTTCCATCGTTTGTTCTCTCACTCTTTGGCTCACTCTAGCCTCGAACTCTTTCATCTCCTCATCATCCATGCCCCTACCCTTTCGAGCAGTACTACTCCGATCAGGATCTCCCAAATTGATGTAATCCCAATGCTACGCCCAGCTGTTAACACACGCCCAGGACAGTCTTTCCTCTGTAGAGCACGTGATAGAGCATCATCCATCCGACTTGGAACAAACTCTCCTTCCTTTTCTTTCCTTTTGCAATCATCCTGCATCAAATTCAAAAATTCATATGATTAGTAGAATACGAGTAATTAGACAAGAAAATATCATAAAATTTGAAGAATGCTTACAATGGACTCTTTTATCTTTTATGTTTCTTCATTAGGGAAGAAAACATTTCCTTCCTTATATTTTTTCGATCTCGCGAGAAGCCATGGTAAAGTTCGATCCGACAAGGAGGAAATAACTGATGATGAGGATGAGTCAACAGATGATGTTGTAGAGGATTTAGGGATATACCCTTTGTCTTTCCAAACGGGAATCATCTCCGCATATGACTTTTGACCCAAAAAATGAGGATGAATGTTGGCAGCCTGAGACTTTCTTGCTCTTTCACTCTTAGCTTAATATGAAAACAAGTAACTAGTCAATATTCACAACAAAAAAAATTGATTATAACATATTATGTGATTGTAACGTAAATATTATATACCTTAAACTCCTCAGAGCTACACTTTGTCACAAATTCGTTCCAAATCTCTTACGTGATGAAAGGATAGAGCACGTACGGTTGCATATCATTGTTAGGCCCGGCCTCATTTTTGTGATCCATCGACTCACCAATCTTGACTTGAAATCTCTCCACCGCTTATCAGAAGTAGTCAACATATCTCGTTTCTTCCTCTCATCCTCTTGTATTCCAAACTCTTTCTTCAATATACAAAATTAACCAATAATACACGATTAGTATAATAAACATGATGCAAATTAAATTAAAAGAATGGATTTTAAAAATACATAGGTTACTTACTTTAGCATCTTCCCATAAACTATTTTTTAGGCCTTGTGGAACATCATCCCAACTATCGTTCAAGATAGACACTTTGCTTCTACTGATTTCGCCGCAATGTGTCTTGTACGCACCAACATGCTCCCCAATCGGACGCATCCAATCATCCCACTGAAGTACTCTTTGGACCCCGGGTTTGGAACGTATCCCTTTTGTAGGACCTCTAGGCTTGCTCACTCTTTTCTTCCTACTACCTCCATCAGTTATCTCGGCCTCAGAAAATGACCGCAAGGAGTCGCTGTCGAGTGAAGTTAGGGCACCAGATGGATTAGCCGGCGAGAGGAGGTGCCGGAGAATTTAATGTCGCCGTCAAGAGTTAGGGCACCGGATGAATTCGCATGAGAGAGAGAGAGAAGTGCGAGTGAGAGAGCGTTTAGTGAGAACTGGGCCAAGGATACATAAAATTAACTAAGAGTCATCTGCGTCAGACGGGAGGTGGGATCCGACGCAGATGACTATTTGCGTCGCACAAGGGCTTGATGCGACGCACATGGCTCGAATGCTGAGAGGTGTCCTTGGGCTTTGCGTCATACGTGGGCTTGATGCGACGCACATGGCTCAGATAGGTTGGGTAGCATTTGCGTCGGATGGGTCGAAGGTCCGACGCAGATCACGATTGACATTTTGCGGATCAGCATTTGCGTCACACGTGGGCTTGATGCGACGCACATAGTCTAATCATTTGCGTCATTTGCAGCGTTATGTGTGACGCAAAAAGGCCTATATACTTTTGCTTAGACTATTTGCATTGGATGTCACTGTAAGATCCGACGCACATATACCATTTGCGTCAGTTTTTCTCACGTGCGACGCAAATAAACAGACGCAAATCGTAAATTCTGTACTAGTGTGATTAGGTGGTGGTGAAAAAGAAAAAGAAAAAAAACGCATTTTACCTATTGTAGCAAGTCATTGACCTGCTGGGATCAAGTTTGGAAAAAATGATGCATAGTTGGGACTGCTCAGAAATAATCCTTAGTTGGGACTGAAGATGGCGAAACGCCTATAGTTGGGACTATTCCAATCAATTTTTCCTGTAGAGAAAATCTTAATTATTGATTAGGTTATGTATAGAGAAAATCTTAATTGTTGATTAGGTTATGTATTAAAGGGTAAGGAGGAGAGAGCAGATTACATAATCAAACACCACCTTCATCACTGATCACCACACCAACCACCACCTTCACCACCGATAACCACACCAACCACCAGCTTCACCACCGACCACCACACCAACCACCACCTTCACCACCATCGCTTCACCGAAACAACCACTACATTCAATGACCACCACACCAACCACCACCAATCGCCACCAGCCAAATCAGAAAATAACCCAGACTAAATGAACAACACCACAACAACTTATCAAAAAACAACCCTGAAAATTCGAACAAGACCATAAAATTCGAACCAAAATCAAAAGCAAAAATTGAGCAACAAGCAAAATTAACCAACGAAAACATTAAAATTTGAGCAACAACACGAATTCGAGCAAAAAACCAGAAAATGAAAAGAAAAAACACAAAAAAAATACGATATAAAAACCCCCAAACCCCAAAACTGAGCATCCCAACCCCAATATCGAGCATCGTCTCAAACCCCCAAAACTGCCACGAACCCCAAAACCCAAACTAAGACGAAACCCAAGACAACAAAACCCAACCCAGGAAATTTGAAACCCATTGGAACCAAGACAACGGAACCCACGACGAAATTCGAGCAACATTGCATGAATTCGAGCAAAATGGAGTTTTTGTGGTAGCGGTGGTTAGGGTTTTCGTGGTGGTGGTGGTGAGTGGGTGGTGTGATGAGCGAAATCGGTGGAAACCATGTGGGGGAGGGGTGGTTGTGATTTGTGGGAATGATGGCAGTGAGGTGGGGTGATGAATGGGTAGGGTAGTGGTGATTAGTTTAATCAAGTTTGGTATCTTAAGTTGTAATAATCTTTAGTTAAATTTTAATGAGTATTAGGGATGTTTTTATCAGAGTTTATGTTCATAAAGTAAGGTATTTTCGTAATTTTGCAGTAAATTTTTTCCACATATAGTAAGTTTTCACTTGCTGCAATTAATTTGTTACGACCCAAAATGAAAATTGTTGCATTTTTTCGATACGGAAGATGTACTTAATTTTGTTCTATCAACGTTGACACACGGATAATGTAAAAGTCAAAATGTTTCAACCTTTAACAAATAGAGGAAGCGGATTGTAATTTAGTATATACTACCTCCGTTTCTTTTTAATAGTTACACTTACACTTTTCACACATGCCGATGCACTACTTTGAGCCTTTATATCTCTAATATTGTATTTGTAAAAAATATAAAAAGTTGATATCATAAAAGTACATATCGAGACGAATCAAACAAGACCCCACATGACTATATTTTCTCTTAACCATAAATCACAAATGATAGTTAAAGGGAAATTTGTGAATAGTGTCAAAAGTGAAAGTGTAACTATTAAAAAGAAACGGAGGTAGTATATATGGAGTAGGTAGTAGGTATTAGGTATTAGTATAAATATGTTCTTCTCTACGAGGATCAAGTTTGACCTAGTGGTTCCGATTTGTAAAACCCTCCTACCACCCCTATGATAGGGGTTCGAATCTCACCCCTTGCAAGAAAGATTCCCATTTTCTCCCCCTTCTTGCAAGGAAATTGTCCTTACCTTAAAAAATGTCATTATGCACTAAAAGATAGAAGATTCAAAGTCCTTTATGAAGCAAGTAATAATTTAAGTATTCTATTGCCAAATAATTTTAGGATGTAAACTTTACTTGGGTGTTGTCCACGACCTTTTGTATCTTACTTATCTGTCCTTGGGGGTGCTACTGATCGACTCGTGTTCGTTAAGATTTGTTGTAGCTCGGCATGAAGCTCGACTCGATATATTCGAGCTCAATTTGCTCAAATTCCTCGATTGCTTGACTCGAGCTAGAGAGGCTCAAGCATTCAAACCGAACAAAGCTAATGACAAAGTCAGTCCAACGATTCAAACCAATGTCATCATTCAAGTTCATACCGAGGCCCATATACAATAGTATACTAGCAGGCTCATAATAAGGAGACTTGAATAAATTGCTTGCGTAAGAGTAACGTTTAATAGACCTTGATAGCTCCCATCTCATGATTATCATCGATGTAAAACTGATGTTTTCCCTATTTTACACCTTTTCTACAGTTTTGTTGCCTCTCTTATCTCTCCTTTTTTTTCTCCTTTTTTCCAATTTTCTGCCTCTTCTGTTAAATAGTCTCCTAATTTTATTCTAATTGAATAAAAAAGTTACTTGATTCATACTTTCTACATTATAGGTGTAGAAGGACTTTATTTTTCTACTTGTAATATTTAGCTAATATGGTTATTTTTTCTATATTAAATAAAATAAATTCCTAGAAAACAATATATAAAAATGAATCATCGAGTTGCTTGCGAGCTTATCGAGTCTAAGGGTCATGCTCAAACTCGTGCTCATTAAGGTTTTGACTCCAGTCGAGCCAACTCGAGTCGAGTTTTGACCGAGCGTTGGCTAAGTCGAGTTCTAATTGCTGGTGAGTTGCTCAAACTCGATTAGCACCCATATTTGTTCTCTATGCGTGTGTGACCATGCCCTACAACTGTAGGCGGTAGCGAACGGCTGAAGTTTAGAAAGGATTGGAAATGGACACTCTGTAAGGTGGTTTCGAGTTTTTTTTTTTTTTTTTTTTTCAAAATTCAATCAACACCTTGAACAAATTCCATGAAGAAAACCTTAAAGGATGACCATGATTGGAGTTCGGGAAGATTCAAACATGTTCTTTTTATTCATTTTGGTACCCAACCTACTTGGTCCCCGAGGAAGGCTCCATAAACAACAGTTGGAACCTTCCATTTTCAAGGGATTTCAGCCCTCTAACAAAAGACTCGAGTAACACTATATGGAATCTCAAATATCCCCTCAAACAACAAGAAAAAGAAGGTAAAGACATATTATTAGTTACATGTAAAACCTTACTCCTGATGAATAAGTAAAACCATGTAACAATTCTAAGAAAGCAAATTAACATAGTTGATGCATAACCATAGTACTAAGATGATCTCAATGGTCAATGATGCAGAGTGGTTGACAATTATTGTTGCCAGATTGCCCAGCAGCCCTTGATTCCAGTCTTTCATTCCTAACAAAAGCATACATGATAAGTATTATGGTCGACTTGTAAGAAATAATTATTGCAGGAATTTAACGTGCTGAGTGCTGAAATTTAACAGTAATTCACACAGATAAGCTAGAACTCAAGGTATATTAAATTCAAATCATAAAACAAGGACTCAATTGCCGCACCTTTACCCACATGGACACACAAGAAACTAGATCTTCCACCTTCTAATATTACTGGTGTTAATGGGCAAATATTCTCTTCTCACTTTGATGATGGACAAAAATCACTCCTTTTGAGGTTAGAGTTTCGGCTACGTCTTATGACTAAACTGTCAGTATGGATAGGAGAGGAGAACCCAAAAGTCTTATAGAGGATTAATCTCTAATCCCAGTTAAGGCTCATAATGATCCATTTTGTTTCGTGTGTGAACCGGCATCAAAGAAGAAGCACGATGATATATATGGTGCAGAATTTTAAATACTCATGTTCTTATAAATGTACGTTTGTTTAGATGCATATGAAGATGTATCATAGAAGAAATGTAGGATACACAATAGTTCAAATATATATTGTACCTTTATTTTGCTTATGCCCATGACATCATGACTTGATCATCGAAGACTGACAGTTTCTAGAGACCCATTTTCACACATGATGGATGAGAAGACTTTAAGTTGATGCTGGACTTCGACTTCTGAATAACACTGTTCACCAGATCGAACACGTTCTATAAAATCTTGTGGCATGTTACAGTAAGTGAGGGTTTTAAGCTTGCCAAGATACTTAATGCCAGAGGGCACCTGCAGGTTTGGGCTTTTCCCAATTGACAGCTCTTCAAGGAGAGGCAGAGCTCTTTCCGCTATCGACACATGCTCCAGAGTATGTAAATCAAGGAGATGTAGTAACTTTAGCTTTTTGAACCCTTCATTTCTGAATGTTAAATGCACACCGGTATACGCCTCTAACAACTGAAGGTCCGCCAGATCAGGCAATGCGTCTAGGTTATCAAAGGGTGTTGAATCATCTAGATTCGACCACCTTAGACGGATTTGTTATGACAGATGTGAGAAAGAACATATATTGAATGCAAAATTGAAAATAATCAGACACAGATTTAACGTGGTTCACCAACGGAGTGTTGGCTACGTCCACGGGCAGGGAGAGAACAATATTATTGATGAGAAGAATAATCAGAATTACAGAGGTGATTAATGGAGAAATCGTCACATAATATAAACTAGGTTAAATAACCTATTTATATGCAAACCCAGAAAATCGCGATCCGCGCTTCATTAAACTACCGCTCGATCGGGTCGGGCGGTAATCGCCAAACCAAAACACGTCGCGGGCCCGATCGGGTGAACACTGCCCGAGTCGTAGTTCACTACGACGCCCGATCGGGCGAACACGCCCGATGGCATCGGGCGCCCCACTCCCATAGCTCCTGCTTGGTCGCTGCCCCGCCCGATCGGGCGAGCCTGCCCGATGCGATCGGGCGAGCCTGCCCGATCCGGTCGGGCGAGCCGACGAAAATGCCTCTGACCAGAATTCAAGGCATAAAATCCTACAAATCTCCACCTTGACTTGAATCCTCTCACAATAAACGAGATAAACAAATAACAGATGCATTGAACACAATGCCCAAATTCTCCCTGCAACCAGATTTGCCCCGAAAGACAACCAGAACAGATTTGTCCCTTAAGGACACCAGATTAGCCCCTAAAGGCCCCAGACTTGCCCCAAAAGGGCAATAAACAATCACGAACATTGAGCAAGTTCAAACAATGTTGGAACTTACTCTGTGGAACAGGTTTAGTGAACATATCAGCAGGATTATCAGCAGTACCTACTTTCTTCACCTTAACCCTCTTCTCACTCATCAGAAAATGATATCTCACATCAATGTGCTTAGTCCTTTCATAATGGACTTGATCCTTGGCTAAGCATATTGCACTCAAACTGTCACAATACACAATGGCCTGATCGTGATGCAAACCAAGATCACTAACTAGCCCCTTTAACCATATTCCCTCTTTAGCAGCCTATCGTCAATGCCATGTACTCGCCCGTAGTAGACAAAGTAACTGTAGCCTGCAAAGTTGCCTTCCAACTAACAACAGAGCCACCAAGAGTAAATACATAACCAGTCATAGACCTTCTACTGTCTACATCTCCAGCTGATAGGGTGTCGTACACCTGTCAAAAATAATTCCTGCAAAACCTTCTAAAAATGTAGTAGGGTACGTAGGGTCGAATCCACAGAGAGACGGTTGTTTTAATCTAGCTTCTAATGCATGGAGAAACTAAACAAGATCAGGAATAATGAATTAAAGTTCTAAACTAATCAAACAACGAAAATCAAGCTAAAAAAGATCCAGGGCAATGGTTCACCATGTTCATAACTATAATCTATCAAAATATCATCAATGATTCAATTAATCAGATATCTAGAGCACATGTTAATCCTACGGTCGGGCCTTAACGCTCTCAAATCAACATATGCTAGTACGGTCGCTCAACATAATCAGATTTGCTAATTGTAGGTAAGCCTCTAAAGAGTACTATCTCTCGATTTAAGACTCGATATTAGCAATATTTAATCAGACAATTGATCAGATTGCAAGATTAACAATAAAAACACTAATCAATTAGAGATATCAATAACTAATCAAATCATCAATAAATATCAATCAAGAATCATAGCATATAAACATGGATTCCCAAACCCTAGAATATAAACTACTCAATCATGAAATAAATAAAGAAATTTAAATCTACAAAGAAAAGCATGATCAAAGAAATCAATGGAAGAAAAGAGATGAAAATTATAAACTCATGAATTAATGAAGAAAAGAGAAACTAGGGTTTGCCATGAAAAACTAGACAGAAAAGGAAGAAGGAAACTAAAGCTAAACCTAAGAATACAAAATATAACGTGATAAAAGAGGTTTTTTGGGGAGAGAGAGAAGACCTATTTATAGTTTTTAACAAAACCGGCTAAAAAAGGCAAATAAACCCGTCTCGAGAAACCGCCCGGTTGACCGGGCGAATTCCGCCCGGTCGGGCGACGGTGATTGAGGAACTATGACAGAACAGCAAATCCGCCCGGTCGGGCGCGCAAGCGATTTTGGCTCCTTTCTCGCCCGGTTAACCGGGCTAACATGCCTTGCATCCTGTGAAAATTTCATTTCGCCCGGTCGGGCAAAACCGCCCGGTCGACAGGGCGGGAAAACTGCGATTTTGCGTCAACTTGCGAAGGTTGTATCTCTCAAACCAGAAGTCGGATTGGGACGTGCGACCTACCGTTGGAAAGCCCTTCAAGTCTAGTTTCCAACCCAACTGGAATTTCTTGATTCTAAGAAGCACATCAAAAGTTATGATCATAAGAGTATACATGACTCCTTTTTCACATTTCTTCTAATGATTTTCCGCTTCGTTTTCGCTCAAACTCGTACTAAGACGTATCAATACTATCCTTATGCATCGTAGCTTATTTCCAAGTGCTCCTAATCCTCAAGCTCAGCTAAATATACTCCAAATACGTTCTTATTACCTGAAATTCATCAAAAACAAGAAAACATACCGAATAGGAGTAGAATAACATAACTTAAGAATATGATGCAATAATGAACCTAAATATGAATCTAAATGCTCTAAAATGCAACCTAAATGCACCTTAAAACTATAAATAAATATGATTTATCACCAGCATAATCAGAATCAGAATAACCAGTAACTAAACACTGAGCATCATTCCCATAAATGAGACCAACATCAGACGTACCTCGAAGGTAACGAAAAATCCTCTTGACTGCCTGCCAATGCTCCTTACCAGGATCACCCATTAACCTACTAACAACGCTGACTGCACGTGCAAGATCCGGCCTAGTGCAGACCATAGCATACATCAGACTCCCTACTGCACTAGCAAAAGGAACCCTACTCATATACTCCTTCTCCTCAGCAGACTTGGGTGCAAAAGCAACAGACAAATGATTATTGGAGGCACTTGGAGTATCTATAGGTTTAGCTGTTGACATGCCAAACCTTGACAAAATCTTCTGAATGTAGCCTTTACGTGACAAGAAAAGCTTCCTCTCGATCTCTTTCCCTATAAATCTCCATCCCCCGTAATCTTTTTCGCAAAGACCCAAATCCTTCATCTCAAACTCAAGACCTGAGAAGACCCTTCAACCTCTCGAATATCGGACTTGGACTTTGCAGCTATAAGCATATCATCTACATACATGACCAAATAAATCCATGATTCATCATCCAACTTGTAATGGTACACACAACAATCATACGAACTCCTGTTGTAACCCAATTCAATCATATAGCTGTCAAACCTCCTGTACCACTGCCTAGGAGACTGCTTTAGCCCATACAAGGACTTCTTCAGTCTGCAAACATAGTCATCTTTATCAGGAACTTGGAACTCATCTCGGTCGAGTCATATAAATCTCTTCTTCCAACTCCCCATGTAGAAAAGCTCGTTTTGACATCTAGTTGCTCAAGTTCAAGATCCCGATGTGCAACTATTGCTAGTAGCACCCCGATGGAAGTGTGTCTAACCACCGGTGAGAAAATCTCATTATAATCAACTCCTTCCCTTTGAGTGAACCCTCTTGCAACAACCCGAGCTTTATACTTGACCCCCTCGTAAGGTGAGGTCCCTTCCTTCTTCTTGAAAACCCATTTGCGGGTGACAATTTTTCTCTCCTTAGGACGCTTGACTAGCTCTCAAGTCTCGATTCTTATCCGGAGACTCCATTTCATCTCCCATAGCAACGAGCCATTGAGCGGACTCACTACCCGAGATCGCTTCTTTGTAGGTGGATGGTTCCCGAATATCTACCTCCACCTCCTTAGCAACCCGCAAAGGCATAAGCAACCATATCCTCAAAACCATACCTCCTAGGAGGTCCCACACCAACTCTTCTAGCTCTATCAAGTGCTATACTTGTTCGATGTGCTTCGGATGAGGCGGATGGATGACTAGAAGATTCGGATTCGATAGCACCATGTTGATCTTCTCCACCTTGGTGCCGTAATTCACTCCCATCATAAGTGACTTCCCGGCTCCACCTCGTTTATCAACGTCACTACCAACAGACACTACCATAGACTTCACGGTGGGGTTAAGCATAGAATTTTCATCAAATATTACATTTCGCTAAGTATTACTCGACTCTCGGAAGGTGACCGATTCTATAGCCCTTAACTCCATTCCCAAAACCCACAAATACACCCTTCTTAGCTCTAGGTTCTAATTTACCCTCACTTACATGATAATAAACAAGTAGAACCAAAAACTCTCAACGAGAGAATAATGCGCAAGCTTACCGGACCACACCTCATAAGGTGTTTTACGGGCCAATACCAAGTGTGAGGTCCACGGTTGATCGGATAGCAAGCCGTGCTTACGCGCTTTTGCCCAAAATCTTCTAGGTAAACCAAAGATTAGAGAGCATGCACCTCGCTCTCTCCAACGGTGTCTCGATTCATGCGTTATGCTACCCCGTTTCTTTGTGGAGTATTCCCGACGGTATGATGGCGTGCAATCCCTTCATTCTTCGAGAACTCATTAAACTCGGACCAACAAAATTCTAGACCATTATCGGTTCGCAATCTTTTGATCTTCCTTCCAACTTGATTTTCCACTAAAACCTTCCACTTGCTTGAAGTTCATGAAAGCCTCACTTTTGTGCTTCATCATAATTACCCAAGTCATCCTTGAATAATCATCGATCATCGACACAAAATACCCGTAACCTCCAAGAGACTCAACTCGGGAAGGACCCCAACAATCGAGTGAATATAATCAAGTGTGCCCTTTGTAGTATGCACAGCCTTTGGAAACTTGCTTGCGATGAAACTTCCCAAACACACAATGCTCACGGTAACTCTAAGTCCCGCACCTTGTGCCCACACGTAAGATTCCTTTTTGACAGAATTTGCATCCCCCTTTCACCCATATGTCCAAGTCTCCTATGCCATAACTTGGTCATATCCTCCCCGGGAACCTCGGATGATGCAACAAAGAAATGAACCTCGTCACAGCAGTAACCTTGAAGAAAATATAAGGTACCATTTTTAATACCTTTCGTAACTACCTTCGAACCCTTGTAGACACTCATAACTCCACCTTCGCCTTGAAAACCGAAACCTCTACTGTCAAGAAGACTCAAAGATATCGATTCTTTGTCATCGAGTGGAACATGCCTAACTTCGTTCAAGGTACGTAATGTACCATCATGAGTCCTCAATCTTATAGAGCCTATTCCAACTACTTTGCAAAGACTTGTTGGCCATAGAAACACGCCCCCATCTATCTCGCTCATAAGTTGAAAACCACTCCCCGCAGGGACTAATATGATACGATGCCCCAGTAATCAAGAACCCACACATCCCTATAATGTGTGACCGGTTATTAACAACTAAGGCCGATCTTCCTCGAATTACCATCGGTTTATGCCGAAGCAAAGCAGAACCTTCATTCTTGTCCCGTCGCTTCTTTTTCTTAGGACACTCATTTTTCCAATGCCCCTTCTCTTTACAGTAATTACGTACATCATTAGGTTTAGGACCCTTAGAATTCGAATTTTTATGGTTCGATTTCTTTTTACTGCATTTTCCCCGTCCCTTACCCCCAAGTGACAACTAATCCGGATGTCTCGATTTTTCGTAGTAGAACCGGATACCCGATGATGGACTTCTCTAGTATGAAGAGCATATCTTACTTCTTCTAATGACATACTATCTTTCCCAACAATAAAAGAATCCACAAAATTCTCATACGATAAAGGCAAAGATACTAACAGAATTAAAACAGCATCCTCATCATCTATTTTAACATCAATATTACGAAGATCTAGCAAGATAGTATTCAATTTATCTAGATGATCCCTAAGAGACATACCTTCCTGCATACGCAGGCTGAACAGACGTTGCTTCAAAAGCAACTTGCTGGTTAGAGATTTCGTCATGTATAAACTCTCCAACTTCAACCACGCACGGCCAGTTTCTCGCTCGCGCAACTTCAGTAATTATGTCGTCAGAAAGACATAACATAATTGTTGAATGCGCCTTATCCTCCAGAACGGCCATCTCAGCGGTTTCTGAAGCCGATGACTTCTTTGCCAACGGTGCCCACAACCCTTGTTGCTTCAGTAAAGCACGCATCTTGATCTGCCACAGACTGAAACTATTTCTCCCAGTGAATTTATCAATTTTCACATTCATCCCAGACATCTTTCTCACCCGGATCGAACACAAAGCTCTTGATACCACTTTGTTATGACAGATGTGAGAAAGAACAAATATTAAATGCAAAATTGAAAATAATCAGACACAGATTTAACATGGTTCACCAACGGAGTGTTGGCTACGTCCACAGGCAGGGAGAGAATAATATTATTGATGAGAAGAATAATCAGAATTACAGAGGTGATTAATGGAAAAATCGTCACTTAATAAACTAGGTTAAAAAACCTATTTATATGCAAACCCGGAAAATCGCGATCCGTGCTTCATTAAACTACAGCCCGATCGGGTCGGGCGGTAATCGCGAAACCAAAACACGTCGCGGACCCGATCGGGCGAACACTGCCCGAGTCGTAGTTCGCTACGACGCCCGATGGCATCGGGCGCCCCACTCCCATAGCTCCTGCTTGGTCGCTGCCCCGCCCGATCGGGCGAGCCTGCCCGATCCGGTCGGGTGAGCCGACAAAAATGCCTCTGACCAGAATTCAAGGCATAAAATCCTACAGGATTTGCGACATGTTGTTGAGCTGAAACATCCAACTAGGGAAGGACTTTAAAGGTCCATTCAGGTGAAGATGTTTAAGAGTTTCAGGAGGCGACTGCAAATGCTCTAAATCAATCTGTACACTCTGATTTTCCGAGTATACAGTGAATGTTTGTAGGTATTCCATCTTCTCGACTGAAGCACATAGATCTATTCCATCGACCAACTTCAGCCCTCTGATTCCTAGCCTTCTCAATTGTCTCAAATACCCAAGCTCCCTAATAAACACCCTACTGTGACTCACATCCACAAATGCCAGCTTTTGTAGCTGATCACCAAAAAATTTCTAATACTCCTTCAGGTATGGTCACTCCTCTCACTGTCTGGATATGGGGGCTAGAACCAGATTCATACTCGTAGATAAGGAGATGGCGCAGCTTGTGGAACTTATTGAGTTCAGTTGGAAGATTATGAATAGGAGTTTTTTTTAAATCCAATGTTTGGAGATTTTCAAGCTTACCTACAGAGCTTGGAAGTTTCTGAACTCGTGTACTTCTCAGGCTTAAATAACGCAAGTTGAATAGCTCTCCCACCGAGCTGGGAATTTCTGCTACAGGAGCATCACTTAGATCAAGAACTTTTAGGAGGAGAATGTTCTCCAAGAAAGTTTTAGTTAACACCTTGGACCATATGTCTTCTGCTGGCTTGAATAGTAAGAGACACCTAGTGTTGGACATGTTTTCGGTAATACTCTTCAGGACTTGATTTGCTTCAGGGGAACGGTGTTCCTCATGAATGGACAATCGACGAGGCTTTGCATTGGCAGTAGAATAATTTTTAGATAGAACTTGGCAAAAACTCTCCTCCTCTAACTTGGTAACGATTATCTCATGCAGAAATTCAGGGATATACAAGGTTTTAACTCTTCCAGTCGGATCTTTATCTTGAACTTCAACCAAATTCCTACGGATGAGTTCATTCAGATATTCTTCAGCAACATCTTCCAGAGTTAAGCTGTTGCTTATGTATTGAACAATGAAACCCTCTGCTATCCATAATCGAATTACTTTCATCTTTCCAACAGGTGAGCCTATTGGAAATAGTCCGAAGTACAGAAAGCAAGGCTTTAGGTAACTGGGCAACTCATAATAATCACAGGTGAGGCTTCGGTACATTCTTGAAATATGAGGATTACTTTGTAGGTAGAACCCAGGATTTTCATACACCTTTCTCCATTCGATTACATCTTCCTTGGTAGATAGAAGAACCCCCATTGTCAAAATTGCTGATGGCAATCCTTCACATTTTTTAACTATTCGCCTGGCATAGTTTTTTAACGATTTAGGACATATCCCCCCACTGCTTTGGAATGCCTTCTTGCAGAAGAGATTCCATGCTTCCAATAGATTTAGAGGTTTGAGTTTGTATAGAACATCAAAAGGGCTACCTAGACATGCTTGAGCTACATTCTTATCGAGGGTAGTCAGTAATAGTTTGCTTCTTTCTTCATTGTTGTTATGAGTAAGTAGCTGATCTTTGATGTCAGTCACGTCTTTTAGGCGATAAATTTGAACATCATAAAAAACAACCATGTACCTATCATATTATATGCCACATATAAATTAGTAAATTGAAATTTGGATTTCTTCAGTATTATCCTTAACATGAAGTAAAGATTTCAGAGAAAGACTAACATTATATTAGTATGGTGATGGAATAGTTATGACTTGTGCTAGTGCTAGCTATTTGCCTATTCCAACTCAATTCCTTCAAAATGAAGAGTTGCACCACTTTGACTATTACATTTGCCAATGCAAAACTTTAACTATTAGTATTTTGAAAATGTAAATCGAGATAAACTCAATAACATTAAATGACAACTTTTGTTTTTATATATTGGTAAAAAAAACACTGTTGAAGATGGGTATGTGAACCGTTCAAAAGTCAAAGTGGTGCAACAATCGTAAAACAGGGAAATGTACCTTTTCTCAACGAGGAATTCCTTTATCAGAGATGACAAACGTTTCCTTGACTTAAGTTGCTCAACATTGAGAGTGATCTTCTCTGCCGTATCTCTCTGGGCCAGCTGCACCTGCACCTGCACCTGCACGCTCTGGTTACTTGCCTCATAGAACTGCTTCAAAATACTGCATAAAATGTGTAGACAACCTTTTGATCGGGAAACACATATCCATGCACGGATGTCGAAGCCATCTGTAACAATTGAGTCATTAAAAATGCTACGAACAAGTGTTGTTTTACCGAGTCCTCTCTTGCCTAGCACTATTGCTACTGTAGGTTCAGAGGTGAGCAGCTGGTCTACATCACTTATTGACTCCAATATTTCTCTGTTAGAAGCTTCAGCACCAAATCCGACATTTTCATCAATACTTGTTGAAGATATAGTCAATTGAGTGTCTTGAGAGCTGCAACTCCTTTGCGAAACTGCATCAGTGGGTGCATAGGAATCTATAATAATAGTCGCCCTTTCACGCAAGGACTTCATAGTAGTTGCTATCTCTTCTGAATTCCCTGTCACAGCATCCAAGGTCTTACCATACCATTTTTTTTCCTGATAATGCTGATTTTTTCGAGAACATCCTCCATGTCATAAACCAAGTTTGATACTTGTTGTCGCCACCTGATTTGCGTTGTACCATCCATCACAGATATGTTATCTGTAGTCTCCAGACAGGCCTTCATGGCCATCAAAATATCTGTAATAGCGTTTGCATCTTCTTCGAGACCAGATATCGACGAAATTTTTGGAGCGACATAATATTGCAACAATGCAACGGCAGACGTAATTGCAGCATGTTCCATTCTTCTCCAGCTAGCTTTTTCAAGGCTTCAAGCAGTTAGCAGTACCTTTTAGTGAATTAACATCACTATGTATAACTGCATTCACCATAAACTCTACATCAGTGCCTGCTGAATGTGGAATCCTAGAGATGCTAAGATAAATTTTAACCTTACTGCTGAGTGATATTCATAGAGCAGTTCAAAGAATGTTCTGTTTTCTGTACAAAAGAATAATATCATTCTCTCTAACCCAAAGTAACTTTTTTAAGTCCCAAGTACTTTTTTTTATATATACTTTCATACTTCCTTCCTTACTAAATACTCCCTCTGTACTTTTAGTTTACCTTTTGTTTACTATGCACATATGTCAATGCACTTTTGTTTATCTCTCATTACATATTAGTAAAAATCATAACGATAATCCACTTGAATATATTTTATCTTATATATTGAGAAGAATATAGAAGATTTTCTCCTACTGTGGATATTGTCAAGACTTCAAGTGAGCAAACTAAAGATATAGAGGAAGTAAGGCTCTGTTTTTTTTATAGTGAATTGAACCGAACAGAACTGAATTTGTCTAAACTGAAATGAACTTAAATTTCATGAATTCAGTATTATTAATAATAACAAGTAGAATAATATTTTTATTATCATTGATAAAGATAATAATTAATAATAATATTAAAGATAATTAACTATATTAATGTATTAATAAAAATAATTATTATTTCATTATGTTAATACTAATACCAATTATATCAATCAAATAATTTAATTAATAATAATAATAATAATAATAATAATAATAATGTTCTTATGAATTGAGTAATATTAATAACGAGTAATAATATTATCATCATTAATAATGATAAGAAGTAATAATATTAATAATAATATTAATGATAATTAACTATATTAATGTATCAATTAAAATAAAAATTGTTGATAATATTCATAAATAATTTTACTAAAAACAATTATTCATACTAATTAAAGGACACACTTCACTAGCTAAAATACCCAGATGATAATAATTAGGAATCAAGGATCTTAAATCTTAATAGCAAGAATGCAAGATCATTGTAATTAAGTCGAGTCCAGCTTTAGCTCAATGAGCTGAAATTCCGTGAAAATATATGCAGCCATTATTAAGAGTATAACCCACATGTAAGTTGGGACCAAGTACTAACTAGATATAATTCATTCAAAAGAATACAGTATAAAAGAAGCTATAATGTTAGAAAGAACAGACGGAAATGATAACATAAACACACAAAAAATAAAAATAAAGGTATTAAAACTTAAAAGCCAAAGAGAAATGAGAAATGCAAAGAGCAAAATACTTTAATTAACCTCTCAAATCTGGTCAGTGGGATCAACTTCACCAAGGCAAAGCCAAGTTCCCCCTTGAAAGTCGAAAATGCGATGAGCTGAGATAAAGGAAGAAAACCAAGGTGATTTTGCTCCGCTATTTAAAAATTGCCAAGAAGAAATGACAAATGAGAAACGTTATTAATATTTCTTCATAACTTTATATGATTAGTAAGTCAAGTTTGTGCACCTCATTGTTAAAAGTGAAAACCAAATACACAAAAAGAGGATCCTTAATGACATCTAAAGGCGAAGATTTGGTGCAACTCATTGTCAAAAGTGAGACTTTTATAGATTAAAACCGGATGCTTAATGAAATGGAAATGATAGATATTACTCCCTCCGTTTCATTTTAATCTACACACTTACACTTTTCACGCACGCATGCCAATGCAAAACTCTTAGGGCATATATCTTTAGTTTTGTATTTGTAAAAATTATAAAAAGTACATATTAATAAAATACATGTTATGATGAATCTAACAAGATCTCACATGACTATTGTTTCTGCTAAGAAATTAAGGGTTGTGATTGGTTGAGAGATGAAATGTGGGCCCAAGAGCGATCGCCTGAGCTCCGATATCCGTACGCCGGAATCCTGCAAAACAAGGTTAGACTACCCCGGGGGTGTTTCCGGGATCGCCCCTCCGACGCTCAAGTCAGATGTGTTTGAGGTAGAGAGAGAAGTACTGTCTAGAGAGAGATGCTCTAGTTTGTTAGGTGAGAATTCAATACCTGTTCATTGATGAGGCAGTTGGTTTTTATAGTGTTGGGGATTTCCCGGACAGGGAAACATTATTCGAGATGGGCCTTTTTGGTAGCAATGGACATGTTACCTTTTTAGGCAATGATTGCCTCAGCTTTTAGAGGCTCCCCAAATACTGGTGATTAGGTCAACTTTCAAGTGGGACCCGCGGCTGCCACCTGTCCCGGGCTTCAGTAGGCTTTCATGCTCCTTCATTGGGCTGTTGATTAAATGAGCCCAAACAATTAGCCCCACGCCATAGACGGGGGATCACGGAAATCCGCCTGGAGGGACGCCTGTCTGTGGCGGAACAGGCAGGGGGAATGGACCATGGCGTCGACCGAGTTCACCCTTGCTGAGGAGGTCCACGTAGACCCTCATCTTCTGCTGGACGAAAAGACGCCGACCGGGTCCCCTCCTTGCTGGAGGGATCGAGGCCGAACCGGTCACTCCTTAGTGAACAGGGAATGGAGGGAGAATGTCGACCGGGTCACTCCCTGGTGAAGGAAAGGCGCCGACCCGGTCAACTTTCTTTTGAAGGGGAAGATGCCGACCGGGTTTCTCCCTGGTGAAGGAGAGAACCGACCGGGTTACTCCCTGGTGAGGGGAGGATGCCGACCGGGTCACTCCCTGGTGAAGGGAGAGGGCCGACCCGGTCATTTCCTCTTCGATGGGGATGATGCCGACCGGGTCACTCCCTGGTGAAGGGAGAGTGCCGACCAGGTCACTCCCTGGTGAAGGGAGAGCGCCGACCTGGTCATCTCCCCTTTGAAGGGGAGGATGCCGACCGGGTCACTCCCTGGTGAAGGGAGAGTGTCGACCAGGTCACTCCCTGGTGAAGGGAGAGTGCCGACCTGGTCGCTCCCTGGTGAAGGGAGAGTGTCGACTTGGTCATCTCCCCTTTGAAGGGGAGGATGCCGACCGGGTCACTCCCTGGTGAGAGGGGAGTGCCGACCGGGTCACTCCCTGGTGAAGGGAGAGTGCCGACCCGGTCATTTCCTCTTTAATGGGGAGAATGCCGACCCAGTCATCTCCTCCTTGGATGGGTGCTAGCTGGTACTCGGTCGCACTGGATCAAGTACAGAAGCGACTCGGCAAAGGAGGGGGGCTCCTGTTGGCCGAGTAGGGTGTGAAGCTACTCGGATGAGGGGCTAAGGAGCCCCAAGATGGTCCGAGTGGGTGATAGCTGGTACTTGACTATGCATGACCAAGTACAGAAGCGGCTCGGCAAAGGAGGGGGGCTCCTGTTGGCCGAGTAGGATGTGAAGCCACTCGGATGAGGGGCTAAGGAGCCCCAAGATGGTCCGAGTGGGTGCTAGCTGGTACTTGGCTATGCATGACCAAGTACAGAAGCGGCTCGGCAAAGGAGGGGGGCTCCTGTTGGCCGAGTAGGGAATGGTGCCACTCGGATGAGGGGCTAATGAGCCCCAAGATGGTCCGAGTGGGTGCTAGCTGATACTTGGCCATGCTTGGCCAAGTATAGAAGCGACTCGGCAAAGGAGGAGGGCTCCTGTTGGCCGAGTAGGGAATGGTGCCACTCGGATGAGGGGCTAATGAGCCCCAAGATGGTCCGAGTGGGTGCTAGCTGATACTTGGCCATGCTTGGCCAAGTATAGAAGCGACTCGGCAAAGGAGGAGGGCTCCTATTGGCCGAGTAGGGAATGGTGCCGCTCGGATGAGGGGCTAATGAGCCCCAAGATGGTCCGAGGGGGTGCTAGCTGATGCTTGGCCATGCTTGGCCAAGTATAGAAGCGACTCGGCAAAGGAGGAGGGCTCCTGTTGGCCGAGTAGGGAATGGTGCCACTCGGATGAGGGGCTAATGAGCCCCAATATGGTCCGAAGGGGTGCTAGCTGATGCTTGGCCATGCTTGGCCAAGTATAGAAGCGACTCGGCAAAGGAGGAGGGCTCCTGTTGGCCGAGTAGGGAATGGTGCCACTCGGATGAGGGGCTAATGAGCCCCAATATGGTCCGAGTGGGTTTTCGTACCTCTCGATGCTCAGGACACTCCGACCCTCGGCATTGGCCGAGCTGGGAGTACACCCAGGGGACCTTTGGCGTTTCAACTTCCTTTGGATCTGAAGGGTTTTTACTCAAGTTTGCTGAACTCATTGCTTAATGGACTGAGTAGGTCCAGTTGGGCCGCTATTAAAAGCCCGTTTAGGCGACGCGGGGGGGTTTGCGTTGCGCATCCCCCGAGATCCTCCTATATAAACCTGGGAGGAGAGAGAAGTGGAGGATCATTTGCTCATTTCCTCATTCTCTCTCTCTCGAGAATTTCCAAATTCTATCAATCCTCTCAAGTTTTCCTTCCAGTTTCTTCGTCCGACCAGGTACGCGTTTGTTGTTTTAAGCTTTTTTCTTTTTCATTGTTTTCTTTCGAATAACTTCGGCCGACTCCCTTGTGCATAAATAATGGGAGATTCGTCCGAGTCGTCGACACCTCCGACCTCACCCTCTTATAAATTATCCGAGGAGGTGAGAGGAATGGGAATAACTTTGGTGTCGACGATAATAAGCCGCCCGACCCCTCGGCTGGGCCCGACGCGGTCGCTCTCCCGAGCCCGTCTTCTTCGGTGGAGGAGGAAGCCGAGGGAGTCATTCCTTACCCTTGGGAGGTGTCATTGGCTTATCCTCCTTCTCGGAGTTACTTAGACAAGTATTTGTCTTCGATGTAGTAAGGACCATGTCGAGGGGAGCAGGGGAGAAGCATCCACATCGGGTCGGGAGGCTGGAGTATCCCGACCTTGATCCGAAAGGAGGTCCGAGCTCTTTCTTTCCCGAGCGGGGGTGATCAAATCGGCCGACCAAGGACCTCCGTGGTACGGCGACAAGGTTTCAAATAAAGGACCCTTTCTACTTGGGTCCGACCGCAGGCCCACCATACTCGTGATCTCGCCTCCTCCCGGTTGCGTCACGAGTGTATTATAAATCTCCGAATATGGGGCTTCGGTTTCCCTTGACCCCTTTCGTGAAGGAGTTCTTTGAACGCCTATAACTTAGCGATCCGCCAAGTCTCCCCGAACTCTGGGGCGGAATCACCGCCTTCCAAGTCCTCGTGCAACCTTATTGACGTCCGACCAGGCCCTCAAATTATGGAGGCATCTCGTATCGGTTGGTCGAGGTCATGGCGGCCAAGAACGGACCAGGTTGGTGGAGCTTTCGATCCGACCGGGGTATCGGGCCGTCCTCAATCTCCCCACCTCCCAAAAAGGGTTCCGCCGAGAGTTTGCCTTCGTGTATTTCGGGGAGACTGGGGATTCTCGTTGGTTCCGCCTTCGGATGAACCCCTCATTGCTTTGAATTACCGAATGGGAGATCTAGACGACGAGGAAGGAGCCGCGGCCTGCTATATGCAGACCGAGGCGAGGATCGTCGACTGGGGCGAGGTGTTCGTACCCGGGCAATGGCTGCCCGATCGCACTCTCTTCCGAGACGAGCATTTTCTCTCGGCTATGGGTCCGAGCTCGACATTCCCGAAGGGTGTCTCACGGGGAGTTGGGCCGAGGTGGTTGGTATTGTCAATGTTATAGTTTCTCACCCTTTTTGACTAACTTTTTGTTTATGTTTTTTGCTGAGTAACCCGCCCGAGCATATCTTGAAGAGACCGATCCGTCAATGGCCGACAAACTGAATGTTGCAGCCATGAGAGCTGCTCGGCTGAAGGCGAAAATTGCTGCCAAGGCCTTGAAGGTCCCCGCTCCCCCCAAGGTGAAAAATCCGCCATTTTTGTTGGTTCTGTTTTGGTCCGACCGTTTCTTTTTATTTGCCGACGATATCTTCCCTAATGCAGGATCCTGCCAGGCCGAAGAGTAAGAAGCGGAAAGAGCGGTCATCCGACAAGGTGGCTCAAACCGAGAAGGCTGTTGCTCGGTCCAAAGCCGAGCGGGACAAGGCCGTTGCTCGGTCCAAGGCTGAGCGGGGAAAGGCCGTCGCTCGTGCGGAGACCGAGCGGAGCGGGTCGGTGGAGATCATCAGCCCCAGGGGTCCTCAGCAACAAACCGACGGGGGGGACCTCTCCCTTCATTCTTCTGACTTCTGGCCGGTCGGGAGCCCACAATATACTCCCTTGTCTCCATTTGAGGAGTTGCCCGGGGGTAGCTCGAGGGGGGCGGTAGCGCCGACCGTTCCTTTTCCGGGGCTGAGCCGGAAGGAGAAGGACAAGCGGTGGACTGCTGCCATTGACCATATTTATACTCCCGCCGATCGGGAGTATATTGAGGCCACTCATGGTCCGAACGAGACCAACGAGTTGTTTCGCTCCTGGCTCGACGTGAGCGTCTTTACCTTTTTATTTTGCTCTCTTATTCTGCTCCGATTCCGCTTACATCGCGCTTTGCTCTTCTTTGTTTCAGTTCTCTGCCCGAATGGCGAACGTTGCTCAAAATAGGGTGAGCTTGGCCAAGGAAGTCAAAGAGCTCAAAGAAAAGGCCAAGAAGCACTTCGATGAGGTCTATCAGGCCAAGGAAGGCAAGCGGATTGCCGAGTCCAAGCTCGAGGATGCACTGGTCGCCATTAAAAAAGACCAGGAAGACTTTGCCTCGGAGCGGGCGAAGTTAGAGAAGGAGAAATGCGACCTCCTACTTGCTCGGGACTTGGCCCGAACTGCTCGTGATGATGCCCTGGCCAAGCAAGCAGCGGCCGAGCTGAAGGTGACCGAGCTTGAGGCTAAACTGGTTGAGCTTGAAGGCAAGGTGAAGACAGAGGAGCAATGGTTTAAAGAGTAGGAAAATTCCGTTGCTGCCGAGGCCTATGCCAATGAGGTCGGCAGCGCTGCTCACAAAATGGGGGAGGATGAAACCCTCGATCGACTGAAGAAAGTCTTGGCCAAGTCTCATCCCGATTTGATCTGGGCCGAGGTTTGGTCAAGTTACCAAGAGTCGATTGACGCTGATAACGCCAAGATCCTGGCTCGGATGAAAACTGAGGGGAGTAGCTCGGATGAAGATGATGATGTGGACGACGAGGGCCGAGTCGATGTCAATGTCGTCGATGGTGATGACGTTGATGACGATGCTGATGTGGCCGAGGGAGTCGGTCCTGGGGGGGAGTTGGTCGGCGATAACACTGATGCCAATGCTGAGGGCTTGACTGACCCTCCCCCTCCCCCTAGCTCTTAGAGGGTTTTTGTATTTTAGCTTTCTTTTACATTTTGCCCTTGTGGCCTTTGTAGTTATTTCTTCTGTAATCAATGAAAGCTTTCTTTCGGCTTATCTGTTTTCTTGTTTGTTGATTGTAATACTGCCGACTGACTTTTGCTTTTTCCGACGGACTGACAATGACTTGGATGGGTCTTGATCTGTACCGATTGGCTTTGGTCAAAACTCCGACCAGCCATGGTTTCGGGAAGAGCCCGAACTGCTTTGATTGGTTAAGTCATAAATAAATTCCGACTGTCTTGTTCGAAACTCCGACCAGCAGTCATTTCAGGAGGAGTTTGAACTGTTTTGACTGGTTAAGTCTTAACATAATCCCGACTGACTTGTTGGAAACTCCGACCAGCTGTCCTTTCAGGATGAGTTTGAATTGTTTTGACTGGTCAAGTCTTAACATAATCCCGACTGACTTGTTCAAAATTTCGACCAGTGATAACTTGGAGATATGATGCCAACCATTTTGACTGGTTAAGTTGGACGAGGTGTAAAATATGCCGACTGGCAGTACCAATACATTATATTTGAAACCGACTATAAAAGTGCCGACCGGCTACAAATAAGCTATTACAATATATGCCCCTATTGCAAGTAACAAACTTTACACATAGTACTTCTTAAGGTTGTCTGCATTCCAAGGTCGGGCCAAGGGGATGCCCTCGGCGGATTCTAGTCGGAATGTGCCGGGCTTGATAATTTCTGTTACTTTGTAAGGGCCATCCCAGTTAGGTCCTAGCTTTCCCTTCAGGTGTGAGAGCCCGGTAGCTTCGACTTTCCGAACAACCCAGTCGCCGAGTTGGATTGGGCGGCTCCTCACTCGGCGATTAAACATCCGAGTGACCCTTTGCTTGTACCGAATGGATTTTAGCAGCGCGTTGCCCCTTGTTTCTGGCAACAGGTCTAGGTTGACGGGTTTCTCTTCCTCGTTCTTCTCGTATTCATAGAAGGTCATCCGAGGAGATGGGATGCCAATCTCCACGGGTAAGACAGCCTCACTCCCATACACGAGGCTGAATGGTGAGTGACCCGTCGCTTCTTTGGCTGTAGTTCTGGCCGACCACAGGACCCCGGGTAGGTCATCAACCCATGCTCCTTTGGCTGCCTCCAAGGACTTCTTGATTTCTTTGAGCACTATCTTATTGGCCGATTCAGCTTGCCCGTTTGTTTGCGGTCGGGAGACTGCCGAGAACTTGGTGAGTATTCCGAACCGAGCACAATAATCTCTAGTCGGGCCGCTATTGAATTGTCGCCCATTGTCGGAAATTAGGACTCTAAGGATTCCAAATCTGGTGATGATGTTCCTCCAAATGAAAGTTTGGACTTGTTTATCCGTAATGGAGGAGAGTAGTTCAGCTTCAGTCCATTTGGTGAAGTAGTCAATGGCGACTATTAGGAATCTTCTCTGTCCCGAGGCTGGGGGAAATGGTCCGAGCAGGTCCATGCCCCACTTGTCGAATGGCAAGACTGCTTGAATTGTTGTTAGTGGGGTGGTCGGTGCTCGGGGAATGTCCGAATGGATCTGACAGGATGGACATTTCTTCACTAGTTCCTGAGCGTCCGTTTTTAGGGTAGGCCAGTAGTACCCGGCTCGGAGCGCTTTTCCAGCTATGGTCCTTCCTCCTTGGTGACTCCCACAGGCCCCTTGGTGGATTTCCCTGAGGATGTAGTTTCCTTCCTCAGGGGTGACACATTTAAGTAAGGGATGGGTGAAGGACTTCTTGTAGAGTTGATTCTCATGCCATAAAAACCATCCGGCCTTGTGTCTGACTCGGTCAGCCTCCTTGTGATCCTCAGGTAGCTTCCCGTCCCTCAAGTATCCGACTACCTCATCCATCCATGCAGTCGTCCGATTTAGTACAAGTTGCTCTTTGTTATTGATGCTTGGGCTCGCCGAAGGACTTCCCACATGATTGTTCGGGAGCGAGACCTTCCTGCCGAACTAGCCATTCGGGCTAAGGCATCAGCTTGTTGGTTTTCCGACCGGGGTATGTGGGTGATATTGAACTGAGACAACTGCTCGATTATTTTCTGGGCCTTGGTCAAATACATTCTCATGTTGTCTTCTTTGGCCTCGTATTCACCCGATACCGGCCCACAATCGATTGTGAATCGGATTTGGCATTGATCACGGTTGCCCTGGCCAAGATGCATAACTCTAATCCGAGGATCAAGGCTTCATATTCTGCTTCATTGTTGGAGCTTAAGAACTCAAATTTGATGGCGTATTCCATCTTTTCTCCGACCAGGGGTTTGATGACCCGATCCGGCTCCCGCAACCTGTTTTGGTAGACGAGCCATCCACTTGCGCTCCCAGCTATCTTGTCTCGCGATTGGGGGCCCGGAGGTGCACTCGTTATGAAATCGGCCCAAGGCTTGGGCTTTGATCGCTCTCCCGGGCTCATATTCCAACCCAAAGTCGGCTAGCCGATCCGCCCACCGGTCATCCGACTAGAGTGGTTCCTCGCTTTCAATGAGCTTCCCGAGCGGGCGACTAGTGAGGACCTTTATAGGATGGGCTTGGAAGTACGGTTTGAGCTTCCGACCGGCCATTACTAATGCAAAGACCATTTTTTCCACTTAGTTGTATTTGGCCTCTCGCTCCTCGGAAGGCGTGGCTAACGAAGTAGACCGGGTGTTGTTTTTCTTCTCTTTCGGCTATCAAGACAGCCGCCGAGCGCGTATTACGAAATGGCCAAATAAACGAATAATGTTTCCCAAGTGGGGAGATCAATTTTGGGAGAGTTAGGAGATGTTCTTTTAGGGGAAGCGAAGGCCCGGTCGGCTTCATCGTCCCAAGTGAATTCTTTTCTTTTCAAAGCTACGAAGAAGTGCAAGCTCTTATCCGCCGAGCGGGATAGGAAGCGACCGAGGGCGGCCGGACAGCCGGTTAGGCGTTGTACTTCTCTTACATTCCGCGGGGCTTCATCTCTACTACGGCTTTGATTTTGTCGGGATTTGCTTCGATCCCTCTCTCATCAACTAGGAATCCGAGGCACTTACCCCCTTTCACCCCGAAGACACATTTCTTTGGATTTAACATCATGCGGAAACGCCTCAAAGTTCCGAGGGTCTCCCTTAAGTCAGAAGGGTGATGGCTATGGGCTTTGCTTTTGACGATCATATCGTCAACATATACTTCTATATTCCGACCAAGTTGGTCCGGAATATTTTGTTGACGGTGCTGCCGATATGTTGCCCCTCGCATTTTTCGGCCAGAAGGGCATCATCTTATAGCAATATACCCCCCGATTAGTGATGAATGCCGTATGGACTCGGTCCTGTTCAGCCATCGGAATTTGATGATACCCGCGTTTGCGTCCATGAAGCTTAGGAGGGCGTGACCCGCAGTTGAGTCGACCTGACCTATCAATTTTGGGTAGAGGGTGGTTGTCTTTGGGGACGAGCCTTATTTAGGTCCGTGAAATCCACACACATTCTCCAAGCCCCACTCGCTTCTTGACTAGAACCACATTGGCCAACCATTCCGAGTACTGGCATTCTTCAATGAATCCCGCTTCGAGCAATTTCTTTACTTCTACTGCTGCTGCAGCATTTCTTTCGGGGCCTTGATGCCTCAGCTTTTGCTTGATCGGCCTGAATCCCTCTTTGATGTTAAGTTCATGGCACATCACCTCGGGGGTCGAGTCCGGGCATTTCACTGGCTTCGTAAGCAAATACGTCCCTGTACTCTGTCAGAACTTGAATGATCTCGCTTCTTGTCTGAGGGTCCATGGCCTTGCCTACCCTCAGAGTCCGACCATGCTCCTCATCGATGATGACTTCTTCATCCTCCTCAGCTGGCTGAGGGCGCTCGTATTGTTTGGGATTCTCCGTAAGGTAGACCCCGAGCTCACTTGGAGGCCGACTATCCTCTCGCTTTCTCTTCTTCGAGTCCTCTTGGACGTCGACCTTGCTTTTTAGGCTGTTCACATAACACTCCCTGGCTGCTTTCGGTTTCGAATTGCATGAGGAGCTGATAGATGGAAATTGCAGCCTTGACCTTGTTCAGAGTTGGTCTTCCCATTATGATGTTGTATGGCAGAGGGATGTCCACCACTAGGAAATCAATCAGTAGGCTTCTTCCTTTGCCTTTCTCCCCTATCCGAGTAGGCAACTTTATAGACACGACCGGGTGCACCGAGTTTCCCCCAAAGCCTATGAGTGGCTGGTTGAGTGGGGTCACATCCTTTTCAGTGTACTTCAACTTCCTGAGGCATTCCAACATAATTATATCAGCTGAAGACCCACTGTCCACTAGCACTCGTTTGACTCTTGTGTTGGCCACTTTGAGCTCGATGACCAAGGGGTCGTCGTGGGGCGTGTGTAGTGGCCCTCTTGGACTCCCCGAATGTCATTGTAGGGCGGTCGGGTCGGGGGTGGTTAACATCGAGTACCTGATGTTTTAGACTTTGGAGGTGGGCTTTGCGTGATCGGCCGGTTAGGCCTCCCGACGCGAAGCCACCTGCTATGACTCCGATGAACCCTTCCGTGTCTCCGCTATTGGTTTGACCGACTTTTTGCTTGCCCTTCTCTTCACTAGTATGCTTGAGGTACCGGTTTAGCTTCCCCTGATCAGCTAGGTTGTTAAGGGATTTCTTGAGTTCCCTACAATCCTTAGTGGTGTGCCCGCATTCTTTGTGATATTCACACCAAAGGCTCTTGTCTCTTCGAGCAGCTGATGTTTTGATGGGAGGTGGTCGAGGGAGAGTAACTTTATCCTTTATATCCAAGTATATCTCTCTCCTGTTTTTGCTGAACCGGGGGTCGATGCCATGGTCGTTGAATCTATCTCGACCGACCACCCGTCTTCTGTCGCTTCGATCGATCCCCTGGCATTTCCTTCATCCTTCCTCTTTTTGCTCCCATCGTCGAGTGACGGCATATGTCGGTTGCTTGGATGAATCTTTGAGCTCGAGTCATTGCCTCGAGAGAAGGTTTTGACTTCGTTTTCGGCCGGGGACCACCTTAGCCGACCAGCCGGAGTTCGTACATTAGGGCGGCGAATGCTACCGCGTCCTGCAGATCTGAAATCTTCAATGATTCCTCATTGAATCTTTTAATATAGTCGGCCAGGTTTTCATTCTTTTCCTGCTTGATTCCCATTAAGTGGAGACTCGTTTTCTTCTGTCTCTTCCCGGCAACAAATTGTTGGACGAATAGGTCTTCGAGGACTGAGAAATCAGTTATAATACCCGCTGGGAGCTCTTGAAACCAGCTCAGGGCTAGACCTTTTAGTGTCGTCGGGAAGAAGCGACACCAAGTGGCCTCGCACCCAGTCTGAACACTCATTTGAGCTTTGTATGTTGCCATGTGATCATCCGGGTCGGTTAGGCCCGCGAATGGCTCGACAGAGGGCGTTTTGACCTTTCCCGGATTGGGCGCCTCGAGTATGGCCTGGCTGAATGGGACCATGAACTTGAGTGCCCCGCTGTTGATCCGAACGGGGTTCAACTGCGCTGAATCACCATGACCCTCGCGCTGAGCGGCCTTTTTGTTTAGTATGTGCCTCGCATCATAACCCTTGCTGAGGCGCTTCTCGTTGAGGAAGTGTCGGGCATCATTTTGCTTTTGACCCACGTTGCCCAGGGGATTTGGATATGTGAGTCTCTTGGCAGAGCCTAGCCGATCTTCCTTTAGATACGAGTCGGTCTCCTTCCCCTGCCTTGATCGGCGCCGGTCCGGCCGGGTTGTATTCCCTTGCCCCCGATTCTTTGCCGGCTAGGCCGACCGTGGTTCTCTCGCCCGAAGGGAAGGTACCAGGGCTTGGTCTTTAGGGGGTGAAGGGGGAGTCCTTCTTGTAGGTTGGCCAGCATATCTATCGAGCTTTGTTGTAAGGTTTCTTTGAGCCGAGCGGCTATCATGTTTATATCCGCCGTGGTTATAGGTCGGGGTCGGCGGTCAGAATCGACGAGAGGGGTCCCCGCCCTGTCTATGGAATGCTCTGCTTCCTCATGATCCAGGGTTTGAACGGTCGGTGTTTTGGGCCGTTCAGACCTTCGTTGAGGAGATGGGGATGGGCTCCTCTCGGACCTCTGAGCCTGTGCTGAGGGCTGGCGAGTGCGAGTGCTCTTGGCTGGGGCCATTGTAGAAGCGATCTTAATAAGTGGTGGCGAAGCGGCTTTGATTGTAACTTCCCCACATACGGCGCCAAACTGTTTCTGCTAAGAAATTAAGGGTTGTGATTGGTTGAGAGATGAAATGTGGGCCCCAAGAGCGATCGCCTGAGCTCCGATATCCGTACGCCGGAATCCTGCAAAACAAGGTTAGACTACCCCGGGGGTGTTTCCGGGATCGCCCTCCGACGCTCAAGTCGGATGTGTTTGAGGTAGAGAGAGTACCGTCTGAGAGAGATGCTCTAGTTTGTTAGGTGAGAATTCAATACTGTTCATTGATGAGGCAGTTGGTTTTTATAGTGTTGGGGATTTCCCAGGACGGGAAACATTATTCGAGATGGGCCTTTTTGGTAGCAATGGACATGTTACCTTTTCGGGCAATGATTGCCTCGGCTTTTAGAGGCTCCCCAAATACTGGTGATTAGGTCAACTTTCAAGTGGGACCCGCGGCTGCCACCTGTCCCGGGCTTCAGTAGGCTTTCATGCTCCTTCATTGGGCTGTTGATTAAATGAGCCCAAACAACTATATTTTCATCCGTGTATAAATCACAAATGATGGTCAAAGTGAAATTTGTGAATAGTGTAAAATGTCAAAGTGTGTAGATTAAAATGAAACGGAGGGAGTATAAAGAAGCAAAAGCGTGTTTTTTTTTAAGGGTACGTCAACTAATTAAGACCCCTTTTAGGGCATGTTCTCTTCGGCATAAAACAATTGAACTGAGCTGAACTGAACTGAATTAAATTATAACTAATTAATAGTAATGAATATCATTTAGGAACTGAACTGAACTGAACTGAATTGAACTGAAATAAAATGAATAGAATTGAACTGAACTGAACTGAACTGAAAATAAGCTGGGTATAAGTTAGATGAACATTGTATCACGTTCACATACAACAAACGTGACTTTTGTCAATAAAAAGTATTAGTAAAATCACAAAGTAATGTGTTCATCTTCTAAAGTATCTTCGGCAATGAGGAAGTAATTACTAGAAACATAATAATTAACTGGGTGAGTACATTTATATAATCAGTAAATGAGGAATTAAGTAATATTCCATAGTTGAATATACAAAAAGGTGTTCATAAAAGTTTGGAATTAGAAATTTCCACAAACTAGTGGACCAGTGATTCTACATAGATAATGTTTGTCTTTGCAAAGTCTTTTTCTTTTATCATTTTGTTTGTGGAAGTAGTTGATTTGCAAACTTTGGCTTTCTGAAAACTATTTGTTTCTAGAATTTTTGTGCTGAAACCTTGATGGCTAAGATTGGGATTATATTGGCCTCCCATAGTTGATACTTTTGAAAAATTTTAGAGGTTGGAGTAACACAAGAACTGAATTTTTTTTACCATATAACCTTGTGTATTTTGGTTGTTTCTCTCAAAATTCAAGAACCCAACGTTTACAATTTGCACATCTTCCTAAAATAACCCCAACTTGCGAAATTTCATTAAGCTTAATACTTCCCGAGGTGCCGTTTCAGGTCATTGGGTTTGGGTTCAGCTCATCTCGGGTCTCGAGTTGTCTTTGGATCAGATCATCAAGCTTAACTGGGTTCGGTTCCACCTATGTATCTGCAATTCTGCACCATTATATTCTGTAATGTTCATGATATTCTATTTACTGAATTACACGCATCAATTGCCAAAAAAAATAAAAAATTACACGCATCATTTTCCCACTTATTAAAATCAACTCTGACCTCCTCTTATGAGATCGAACTCTAATAGTTAGTATACAAAAGTTTCTTCTCTGCTCGTTATATCACAAATACTAAGAATAAATTTGTTAATTTGCACAACCATTATGAAAGATGATTTTGAACATCCAAAAGTTTTCAGATCAGAAGTTGGATATCAAGTACCGCCAGTTTGTTTGTAACTAATTCTAATATGCTATCAGCTATACTCTAATGTCTTGCATAGTTAGGCAATCAAAGCTCATAAACAGAAAAAAATATTACCAGATAGAGGGACGAGAGATGAGAAAGACAAAGCAGGAGAGAGAAACCCAAATTCAACACCAAAACCCAAACAACCCAACCGCCCTCCCGGCACAAAGTGAGGAAGCCCGCCGTCCTCCTTCTCCGCGAAGCCCGACGAGCGACGTAAATGCCACGAGTCAAGCTATGCAGCCAGGCCCTGACCCACCGTCGGGCCCCACCCAGCAACAACTCCCGCGTTTGGGCCCAAAAATCTCCCCTTTGGTCTCATTCAGGCAAGCCCTTCAATGCCTAAGTGGGGGGAATACCCAGATGATGTCTGAAAGTATGCCATTGCTGATGCCAACGTTACATTTTGCAATGTCCAAACCGAACCTAGTGGAGGGGAAGGAGATTTTTGTGCCCATATCCCAAGAGCAGTACTCGGAGATGGTGAAACCATGGGAGACAGTAATTATATTTAAGGTAGTGGGAAAATCTTTCTCTCAAGATTTCTTGAAGAAAGAATTACAGTCAATTTGGGATTGGAAGGGGCAACTAGAGATGAATTCCTTGGGGAAGGGGTTTTATAGTGCCCGTTGTCAGTCCAAAGAAGAAAGATCCACCATTCTTGCCGGTGGTCCATGGTTTATAATGAGAGCTCTCTTATGGGTTCAACAATGGAGTCCGGGATTCAAGCCATCTCAAACTAATATAAATCATTTCCCTATTTGGGTGACATTGCCGGAGCTACCCATAGAAATGTTTACACGAGCCATGCTAGAAAAGATTGGAAATTCCTTGGGCCAAACCATCAAAATTGACGCACATTCTTTGAAAGGAGATCGTCGGAGGTTTGCATCGGTGTGCGTCCTAAGCAAAGCGGGGATGAAAATGCCAAAGAGAGCATGGTTGGGGAAGACGATACAGGAAATACAGTATGTTGAAGGACCATGGTTATGTGCTAGATGCAATAAGGTGGGGCACAATCATCGAACTTGTCCGGAAAAACCACAGGTGGAAAGCACTAAGGAAAACCAGGGAGTTTTGGTGGAAAATAAAAAGAAAGAAGTAGAAGCTGGTAAAGGTGAGCAGGAACAGGGGTGGGTCCAACCATCAAAAAGAAAAGTCATAAGAAAGGAAAGTTTGGGAAAGGGAGAAAAAAGCCAAAGTCAACCCCCCCCAAAAGTAAAGAGTTGTATGTTCCCCAAAGATGGAAAGAGAAAAAATTAGAGGGGCCCATAATTAATTCGGTGCAGCCCTCTGTAGGAACTCCCTTAGTTCATAAAGAGGTAGGACCACAAAAAATAAAAAAAAGTATAAGTCCCCCTGAATCTTGGAACCTACGAAACAGGTTTGCAGCTTTGGAAGCTGTTGAAGATTTTGAAAATCCCAGCTCTTCGTCTCCCATGCCGAAACGTGGTTGTGATGTGCTACCTCCCTGCAACCCTACGGTAACCCCCCTCATCTCTACTCCCTCCTACCTGCAAACCTCCACCATAACCCAGCAGAAAAACCCGACCCCCCCTCTATAAAACCCGAACTCCCTCACCCTCTCGGAAAAACAATTTCTCACAAACAAACCCATACCACCTCAAAAAAAACCTCCCTGTGAAGATGGCCAACCGATCAATCCTAGACCTATCCGAATCTTCATCCCCGCCCCCCTCTCGCCACCACCAACACCGCCCCTCCCCGAACCCGCATTATATCTCCCCTCCAACCAGTCATTTTCTCCAGGCCGGTGAGACAACTTTTGCCGGAACTCAACCCCGGCTTCGTGACTTACTTGTCCCCGGAGTCATTTGTGATCCCATCAGACAAATACGACGAGATGACGCTTCAAGAAGTAAAAGCTAGGATCCTCAACCCATATCTTCATCCGGTGGGTGCGACACTACTGATGATGTACGCGAATGCGGAGTTCCATCCCGCGCATGTACCCCAGATACAAGATGCAGCTCACCTTACTCTTTTGATGAGGATCTTTCTGTTGTGGTTCCTAAAGAAAGAGGCCGAAGTAGAAACCGTCGAAAGAAATATCTTGATGAACCTAGGGCCATGGTTAGACCCGGCGCCACTCCTCCCGCTGGAGAGGATTATATCCTTGGTTAAAACAAGGCCCGTAACTCTTACAGCCCTCAGCAACACCGATGCAGTGTTACTAGGCCAGCTTCACCGACCACTCAAACAGCTGGGGATAACAGCATCTTGGAGCGAGGCAAACGGCAAAGGAAACCCACGGGAAGCCGAGGTTACTCTTTAGCCCCACACAAGACTGTGGACAAACCCAAACACAAAGGAGGAAATTGATCCATGGGTAGCCGGAAACTAGGAGATTCTCAACATGCTCCTAGGGAAACCAACATTATACAAGGGAATGACAGTGCTTTTCTGGAATGTTAGGGGGATCGGGAGACCCTCCTTTTAGCCGAATCTTCGGCTCTTGGTACAACAACACTACCCTTCTCTTGTCATTTTGGTGGAAACTTGGGTTGGGCGTGAGAAAACAAAAGGGATTATTCATGGTACTCGTGGCATTTAGTTGATCCGATCGGCTTTGCGGGTGGCATTCTCCTACTTTGGAACTCGAATATCTTGGATTTTCAGGTGGTGGGTGAAGGCGCACAGGGGTTGTACGGTTGAGGTACGTGCGACTAAAACCTCTTTTGCGTTGTCATCTATTTATGCTAGTACTAAGTTTAATAAAAGGAAATATTTGTGGACCGAGCTAGTCCAGTTTTTGCAATCTTTAGATAAACCTTGGCTAGTCCTAGGTGATTTTAATGAAGTAACACAACATAACGAAAAGCGGGGGGGTAATCCTATTTGTCGTAGCAGGGCGGATTTATTTGCAAAAACTATGGATAACTGTAATCTGGTTGATCTAGGCTTTAATGGGCCTAAATTTACGTGGACTAATAAAAGAAAGCATCGACCAATCTTTGAGCGTCTAGATAGGGGATGAGCAGATCCGGAGTGGTTTAGTTTGTACCCTGAGGCAAACCTTTGGCATCTTCCTCGTATCACATCTGACCACTGCCCTCTTTCTCCTTAAGCTAGAGACAGCTCCTTATCTCTTAGGAAAGAAACCCTTTCGTTTTGAACCAATGTGGCTATTAGATGGCGGATTCTTTGAGGAGGTAAATAGAGTGTGGCCTAGAAATAGTCCTATCCAGGAGAGTTTAGCCCAACTTAGCTTGACCCTAACCACTTGGAATAAGAATACTTTTGGTAATGTGTATAGGCGGAAGTCCAAAGCCCTAGCTAGACTAAGAGGAACCCATAACTACTTGCAGAACAACCCTTACTCTAAGTTCCACCAGGATCTAGAATTAGACCTCCAGAAAGAAATTATGGAAATTCTAGAGCAGGAAGAGGCTTTATGGAGAATAAAGAGTCGGCTTGATAGAGTTAATGAGGGGGATAGAAACACGAGATTCTTTTATAGAAGTGTTATTATCAAAAGAAATGTCTCTCGTATTTTGAATCTTAGAGATGATGTAGGCAATGAGATTCAGAAGCCGGACGCCATCCGGGATCTGATTAGGAATTTCTATGTAACTCTATGCTCTTCTCAAGAGGAGCATTGTGCTATATATCGTAACGTTTCTCAAGAGACCCACCGTGTAGGATTTGCTCCCTCTTCTGACGAAATCAGGAGAGCCCTTTTTGATATGAAACCTTTGAAAGCTCCTGGGCCTGATGGCTTTCATCCCATCTTCTTCCAAAGAACTTGGGAAATCGTAGGAATGGATGTTTGTAACCAGATCCAAGAGTGATTTAGGAGGGGCTCCATTCCGGAGAACCTATGTCATGCCCTGATTTGCCTAATTCCCAAACAGCCATCTCCTGAGACTGTAAAACAATTCCGGCCTATCAGTCTATGTAACACCCTTTATAAGCTGGTAACAAAGCTCTAGTGGAATAAAGTCCAACCACTGCGGTCGAAACCGGGCTTGCCGCTGCGGTTTTGGCCCGCAACGGTTGGACTAGCAGCAGTTTTAATTAAAAAACTGCTGCGGTTGTTGGAACCGCACGGCAAAGCACAAACCGGCTGCGGTTCCAAGGCAAAACCGCAGCGGTTAATGGGAAAAACCGCAGCGGTTTTGCCTTGGAACCGCAGCGGTTTTGCCTTGGAACCGCAGCGGTTTGTGCTTTGCCGCCAACCTCTTTGTATGCATTGGAACATTAACTGATGCGATTTTCTTAGTAAACCGCATCAGTTAATGTTAAATAATATATATATATATATATATATATATATATATATATATATATATATATATATATATATATTATTTGTATATATATATATAATATTTTATTATATCTAACCTGCTATAGTTGACACAAATCCCACAAGCGCGTCGTATACAAGTCAAATTAATATATATATAAATATAAAATTTGGAGAATGTACTACAAATGAAGTTGTACTAAGTACTAAAATCCAAAATAAACATCAATTATATTATTGTACCTAAATAACTAGCAAGTAGAACATTAAGAACAAATAAACTCAAAGTCGCGGCATCATCTTCACATGCAAACTTCGGTAAGGTAGTGTGCTAGCAAATCCCGAACCTCGTTTATCTCGGTTGTGGTGAAAGAACTCTCCCTTTGGTTGAAAACCTTAAACATAAGGAAACACACATAATATCAGTTTTAGTTTGAGTAAGACCTTAGATAATTGACTCTTATAGTTATATATGTACCTATTGGAACTATATATGACCTAACATGTGGCTAAATGCGGGAAACTAAGTGAAATGAGCTTCGACGGCCAAAATCGGCCCGAAATGGCCTTCATTTACCCAAAATGGGTTTCAAAGCATATGAGTGAACTTTAATTGACTCTTATAGTTATATATGTACCTATTGGAACTATATATGACCTAACATGAGGCTAAATGCGGGAAACTAAGTGAAGTGAGCTTCGAAGGCCAAAATCGGCCCGAAACGGTCTTCATTTACCCAAAATGGGTTTCAAAGCATATGAGTGAACTTTAATTGACTCTTATAGTTATATATGTACCTATTGGAACTATATATGACCTAACATGTGGCTAAATGCGGGAAACTAAGTGAAATGAGCTTCGAAGGCCAAAATCGGCCCGAAACGGCCTTCATTTACCCCCAAAATGGGTTTCAAAGCATATGAGTGAACTATAATTGACTCTTATAGTTATATATGTACCTATTGGAACTATATATGACCTAACATGTGGATAAATGCGGGAAACTAAGTGAAGTGAGCTTCGAAGGCCAAAACCGGCCCGAAACGGCCTTCATTTACCCAAAATGGGTTTCAAAGCATATGAGTGAACTTTAATTGACTCTTATAGTTATATATGTACCTATTGGAACTATATATGACCTAACATGTGGCTAAATGCAGGAAACTAAGTGAAATGAGCTTCGAAGGCCAAAATCGGCCCGAAACGGCCTTCATTTACCCAAAATGGGTTTCAAAGCATATGAGTGAACTATAATTGACTCTTATAGTTATATATGTACCTATTGGAACTGTATATGACCTAACATGTGGCTAAATACGGGAAACTAAGTGAAATGAGCTTCGAAGGCTAAAATCGGACCGAAACGGCCTTCATTTACCCAAAATGGGTTTCAAAGCATATAAGTGAACTTTAATTGACTCTTATAGTTATATATGTACCTATTGGAACTATATATGACCTAACATGTGGCTAAATGCTGAAACTAAGTGAAATGAGCTTCGAAGGCCAAAATTGGCCCGGAACTGCCTTTATTTACCGAAAATGGGTTTCAAAGCATATGAGTGAATTGTAATTGACTCTTATAATTATATATGTACCTATTAGAACTATATATGACCTAACATGTGGATAAATGCGGGAAACTAAGTGAAATGAGCTTCGAAGGCTAAAATCGGCCCGAAACGGCCTTCATTTACCCAAAATGGGTTTCAAAGCATATGAGTGAACTTTAATTGACTCTTATAGTTATATATGTACCTATTGGAACTATATATGACGTAACATGCGGCTAAAGGCGGAAAGAAAACAAAACTAAGTGAATTGAGCTTAAGAGGCCAAAATCGACTTTAAATTAAGCTACGTATATTAGTTTTATATGTGTGTATATATATATATATATATACCTTCTCAATATCCCTGACTTCCTTGCAACTTGAGGCTATATCGAACATGAACCTCAACACATAGTAGCCACACTCGGTTCCCCCTGGTTGCTGAGCACACTAATCATAAAATTACATAAAAAATCATGTAATTAACATACATGGTTGTTTTTTGCTAAAAGAAAGAAGTACGTAGCTTAACTAATATGTATTACCTTCATTACTTTCCATTCAGGTATTTTTCCCGTGCTCTTAAATTTCTTCAAAGAACTGTAGTTAAGTTAATTTCATGTGAGAAGTGGCCAAAGAATGAAATTAGTAAAAAGTGTAATGCTTATTAGCATTTTAAATAACAAATATACCTATTTATGCATGATTTGAGGAATAAGTGTCGTGGTGGATCTTGAGCTATAGAATCAAAATGATATACTGTGTTGTTTGAAGGACAAATCACAACGAGCGACCAATGAAGACTAAAATGCCAAAAATGTTAGGAAGCAATCATGTGAGTACTTCTATTGTATATATAATGATAATTAAAGTGGTAAAAATAGATACAAGGTTAAGAACTATACTCTTCAAAACAAGGGGCAAGTATGAACTTATGTTGTGCACGTAGAGATGTTTTGATACATAGCCAAATATACTCCTTCACCTCATTTGTGTTTTGCAAACAATTGTCGGCTCGGGTGAAATTTGGACATAACCACCCAAATTGCTCTTGTATGCTCTTGCGTCCACAATCATCTTGGAGTAATCTTTAAAGCACAACCAACTTCGTAACATAAATATATTATTGTATATTGCAAATCATTTTTATTTACTTCAAAAGTACAAATGTTTTACCTCATGAAGACTTGAATCAAGGAAACATTAAGCATCTCTCCGCAAAGGAACTCTTTCAAATCACCCTTAGACACCCATGTCGATGTATCCTCAAATTAGTTGAATTGCGTGGTACCCAAATTCACCTCGAGAGGTGCATCATCCGACATATCACGCGCATTTGCATGTAGCCATATGCATGCCTTAGTGAAACACTCGATCTTTGGTTTCTCGATCCAAGTATATGTAGTTGGTTTTTCTTGGTGACTTGAATCTTGCATTCCTTTGCCCGAAATGGCCTTCTTTAGCCCGCTTAAACCCTTCTTCTCTGAACCCTTCTTCGTCTTCTCTAGAGGAGGTGAGTCCGCCTTGCTTTCCTTGGGCTTGTTTATTCTCTCCAAAACCTAATAATTCAACGGTAAAAACATTCAACTTAGTTAGTAGGTAGGTATGAAACAAATCATTATGAATTTGGATTTAAGTTGCTTCAATTTATATCGTCTGAAAACCTCACCCATGCCGATGGCCACAACACACCCACCACGAGCGTCGGTCAAGACATTTATATCAATTGACGGTTTGGGCAGCGGAAGAGCAAAGTCTTCGTAACCAGGAATAATGGTGACTACACTAACCGCCAAGTGCTCATTGTCCACAGACTCATGATGGACTATTGCTCGTTCACTTCGTGGTTGTGCATTTCCTACAGCCACCACAATCAAACCCTCATCTTTTACATCTAGTAAAAGCTGGCAAGGCGTTTCTTCCTTCAAAAAGTAAATGAAATTGAGGTTACAAACATGCAATTACAAAATATAACATGTTACTTAGTTATAAAAATTATAAGGATAATAGTTACCTCTAACTCAAGTATAGATGGTGGGGATTTTTGTGTGTTAGGATGGCTAGCTTTGTCCTCCAAAAGACGATCCAGTTTAGGTTGATGTATCGCCGGTAAACCAAACTGTGAGAGGACCGCGTTGAAACTCTCCGTGACTTTCTCCGTCACTTTCTCCGTGACTTTCTCCGTAATTTCATCGGTAAGCTTCTCCCAAATAGCTTGTATCATAGCTTCCATATCATGTGGTTGAGAGCGTGATTTTGTACCCACAGAGTAATCTTTAGAATACGCTTTTGTCACACCTAGACGAATACCACCTAAACCCCTCAAACGTCCACTATGGTCCTTTCCCAAAGTCTCATAAAGGGAATCTTTGTTGCCTTGGGGAGTGAACTCGCCGCTAACCTCTTTTTGCTTGAGCCCCATCTATAGAGAAATTAACAACGGTAAGTTTAAAAAAAAAAATTCAACATCATTAGCGGCGGCGGGGGAGTGGGGGCAAGCACATGCGGGACGGAGGCGGGGGTGGGGGCGGTGTGCAGGGGGTGGGGGCGGTGTGCGCGGGGGAGCAAGGGGAGTGGGGGATGTGTGCAGGGGTAGGGGCTGTGCGGGGAGTGGGGGCAGTGTGCAGGTGGGGGCAGTGTGCGGAGTGGGGGCGGTGTGCGGGGGAGTGTGTGGGGAGTGTGCGGTGGGGTGGGAGTGTGCAGGGGGCGGTGTGCGGGAGTGGGGGCGGGGTGCGGGGAGTGTAGGGAGTGCAGTGGGGTGGGAGTGTGCGGGGTGGGGGGCGGTGTGCGGGGAGTGGGGGGATGTGCAGGGGGTGGGAGTGTGCGGGGGCGGTGTGCGGGAGTGGGGGTAGGGTGCGGGGAGTGTGGGATGTGCGGGGGTGGGGGCGGTGTGCGGGGAGTGGGGGGATGTGTGCGGGAGTGGGGGGCAATGTGCGGGGAGTGTGCGTTGGGGTGGGAGTGTGCGGGGGTGGGGGCAGTGGGCGGTGGGCGGGGGAGTGTGCGGGGGGTGGGGGGAGTGTGCGAGGCCGGTGTGTAGTAGGGTGGAAGTGTGCGGGGGGGATTGTTAGGGGTGTGGGGGGGAGTGTGCGGGCCGGTGTGCGGTGGGTGGGGGGATTGTTAGGGGTGTGGGCGGTGTGCGGGGGATTGTTAGGGGTAGGGGGATTGTTAGGGGTGTGGGCGGTGTGGGGGCGGTGTGCGGGGGTGGGGGAGTGTGCATGGGGGTGGGGGATTGGTAGTGCATGTACTTACAACGGCATTGGCTATCTTCAAGGTTCCCGGATCTCGAAATGGTCATTTGATTGTTGATATCACGCCTATGCAAGGAGCACCACCAATCAGCGACCCGATCAACTTTGACAGACGGCGCGGCCTTAGAGCTAGAAGACGGCGTTGTGGTTGTATCGGTAGAAGGGTAAAATTTCTTGTCAATCCACAACTTTCTCGCGCTCGCATAAGTATGGGAACCCATATGATGGTAGTGCTTCCTCTGTCTTGCACTGAGTGAATGTTTCTCACACTTAGCCTATAAATTCACATGGGCAATTAGAAAACACATGTAATTGTATTGAAAGTGAACATGCAAAGTCGAATATATACAGTTTAAAGTGCAATACTTACCACCATCTCCAGCGTAGTATTTTGGGCAACAAATGCCTCCCAATCTTCTGGTTTTATATGTCCCCAAATCTGATGAGGCAAAGAATCCGGTTGAAATGTATCTTCCTGCTCTCCCCCTTCCTTTTCTGTTTCTTTTTCGGCCTCCTTGTCCGTCTCATCCTCATTTTGCTTTGATTTTTGAATTTTCCTCCTCTTTATAGTCCTCTTTCTCCGTTTCGTGATCCACCCACTCACTAGTTTGCTTTTGAAAGCTCTAAATCTTTCGGCCACCGCGGATACAAACGCCGCCTTTTTTTCCTCATTATGAGTAATATGGAACGTATTCTATAAAAACAAGAAACAAACAAAAAGTTACCCAAAATGTGTTTCAAAGCATATAAGTGGAGTTTAATTGACTCTTATAGTTATATATGTACCTATTGGAACTATATATGAACTAACATGCGGCTAAATGCAAAAACTAAGTGAATTGGAGTGTAAAGGCCAAAATCGGCCCGAAACAGCCTTCATTTACCCAAAAGGTGTTTCAAAGCATATAAGTGGAGTTTAATTGACTCTTATAGTTATATATGTACTTATTGGGACTATATATGACCTAACATGCGGCTAAATGTAAAAATCTAAGTGAATTGGAGTGTATAGCCCAAAATCGGCCTGAAATGGCCTTCATTTACCCAAAACGTGTTTCAAAGCATATAAGTGGAGTTTAATTGACTCTTATAGTTATATATGTACCTATTGGGACTATATATGACCTAACATGCGGCTAAATGCAAAAAAACTAAGTGAATTGGAGTGTAAAGGCCAAAATCGCCCCGAAACGGCCTTCATTTACCCAAAATGGGTTTCAAAGCATATAAGTGGAGTTTAATTGACTCTTATAGTTATATATGTACCTATTGGGACTATATATGAACTAACATGCGGTTAAATGCAAAAAACTAAGTGAATTGGAGTGTAAAGGCCAAAATCGGCCCGAAATGGCCTTCATTTATCCAAAATGTGTTTCAAAGCATATAAGTGGAGTTTAATTGACTCTTATAGTTATATATGTACCTATTGGAACTATATATGAACTAACATGCGGCTAAATGCAAAAACTAAGTGAATTGGAGTGTAAAGGCCAAAATCGGCCCGAAACGGCCTTCATATACCCAAAATGTGTTTCAAAGCATATAAGTGGAGTTTAATTGACTCTTATAGTTATATATGTACCTATCGGGAATATATATGACCTAACATGCGGCTAAATGCAAAAAACTAAGTGAATTGGAGTGTATAGCCCAAAATCGGCCCGAAATGGCCTTCATTTACCCAAAACGTGTTTCAAAGCATATAAGTGGAGTTTAATTGACTCTTATAGTTATATATGTACCTATTGGTAGGGGTGTGCATTATCGGATATCGGATCCGATCCGATCCGAAATTTCGGATCGCCAAAAAGTCAATCCGAATCCGATCCGAAAAAATTCGGATACCCGGATCGGATCGGATCACCGGGTAGTCGGATCGGATCATTCGGATCGGATTTTTTTGCACACCCCTAGGGACTATTTATGACCTAACATGCGGCTAAATGCAAAAAACTAAGTGAATTGGAGTGTAAAGGCCAAAATCGGCCCGTAACGGCCTTCATTTACCCAAAATGGGTTTCAAAGCATATAAGTGGAGTTTAATAGACTCTTATAGTTACATATGTACCTATTGGGACTATATATGAACTAACATGCAGCTAAATGCAAAAAACTAAGTGAATTGGAGTGTAAAGGCCAAAATCGGCCCGAAATGGCCTTCATTTACCCAAAATATGTTTCAAAGCATATAATTGGAGTTTAATTTATAGTTATATATGTACCTATTGGAACTATATATGACCTAACATGCCCCTAAATCCCGGAAATAAAAGTAATTCAGTTAAAAAATAAACTTACACAAGTGTCTTCCCATAATGATTTCTTCATTGCATCGGGCACATCTTTCCACCCCACCAAAATGCTCAATTTGCGCACACATAACCCTAAATGCTGCCCATACTTTTTACGCCATTGACCACAAGGTTGACCCATATCATCATACTCGAGGGTCATAGGGGTGTTATAATTCAATCCCTTGGTCGCACCCCTTCCTTTCCGCTTCTTTGTTGCAACTTTACTTGGAGTTTTGTACTAAGAACCTCTTTCCCCGCATTTTTTTGTGGCACAATGACGGATGAAGTACAAGGATAATCTTCCCTAGCATTGTTGTCAATGGGGGGAGCCTTATCGGCTAGCTCCTCATTTATTTCAGCCAAGTTAAGTTCCATTTCACGCAAGCGCGTCGCCTCATCATGCGCTATGTCTTCCGGGTCACCTTTATCGTTCTCCTTCTCCGCATCATACTCATCATCATCATCCTATGACTTATCATAATCATCATCGGTTTCTTCCTCCACAATCACATCATCTCGGACCATATTTGAGACTCCTGAAATTTTAAAAAACGATATTAGAAACGCGTAAGATTAAACAAACTTATGATTAGAAACCCCCCCCCCCCCCCCACCCCCGCATTCCCCCACCCCTTGCCCGCCCTTGATCCCCCGCCACGGCCCCCCTTCACCCCCCTTCACTGCCCCCGCACCTGCCCCCTTCACTGGCCCCCCGCACACCCCCTTCTCGCCCCCCTTGCACAGCCCCACCTCACTGCACACTCCCCTGCACTTCCACCCCGCCTGCCCCCCCTTCACCGACCCCTTCACGCCCCCCTTCAGTCCCTCCCCCCCCGCATGCCCCCGCGCCTGCCCCCTTCACTGCCCCCTCTTGCATAGCCCCCTTCACTGGCCCCCTGCACAACCCCCTTCACTGCCCCCCTTGCACGCCACCCCCACCTCACCGCACTCCCCCCGCACTTCCCCCCGCACTGCCCCCCTTCACGGCCCCCTTCACCTTGCCCTCCCCGCATGCCCCCTTCACAGTCCCTCCCCCCCGCACACCCCCTGACTGGCCCCCGCATGCCCCCCTTCACTGCCCCCCTTGCACAGCCCCACCCTTACCGCACACTCCCCCCACCCGCACTTGCCCCCCTGCCCCCTTCACTCCCCCCAATGTTGCCCCCCCGCACCCCCCTGCACACTCCCTCGCCCACAGTCCCCCGAACTCGCACAACCCCCTTCACTGTCCCACCCCCTTCACTGCCCCCTTCACTGTCCCACCCCGCTTGCAGTCCCCCCCCAAAACAATCCATAATTACACCCTAAACGACATTCATCTACCCAATCCGATTTTCAAATCATGTGACCCGACTTTAAGTGACTCTAATAGGCCCGAAATGACATTCACTTACCCAAAATGGGTTTCAATACATGTGAAGCGAGTTTAGTTAACTGTAATACATATATATATATACATATATATATACATATATACATATATATATACATATATATACTAATAAGAACTATACATGACCTAACATGCGGCTAAAAGCGAGAAATTAAGTTAATTGAGGTTGAAAAGCCGAAATTGGCCCGAAATGACATTCACTTACCCAAATTGGGTTTCAATACATGTGAAGCGAGTTTAGTTGATTGTAATACATATATATATACTAATAAGAACTATACATGACCTAACATGCGGCTAAAAGCGAGAAATTAAGATAATTGAGGTTGAAAAGCCGAAATTGGCCCGAAATGACATTCACTTACCCAAAATGGGTTTCAATACATGTGAAGCGAGTTTAGTTGATTGTAATACATATATATATATATACTAATAAGAACTATACATGACCTAACATGCGGCTAAAAGCGAGAAATTAAATTAATTGAGGTTGAAAAGCCGAAATTGGCCCGAAATGTCATTCACTTACCCAAAATGGGTTTCAATACATGTGAAGCGAGTTTAGTTGATTGTAATACATATATATACACTAATAAGAACTTTACATGACCTAACATGCGGCTAAAAGCGAGAAATTAAGATAATTGAGGTTGAAAAGCCGAAATTGGCCCGAAATGACATTCACTTACCCAAAATGGGTTTCAATACATGTGAAGCGAGTTTAGTTGATTGTAATACATATATATATACTAATAAGAACTATACATGACCTAACATGCGGCTAAAAGCGATAAATTAAGTTAATTGAGGTTGAAAAGCCGAAATTGGCCCGAAATGACATTCACTTACCCAAAATGGGTTTCAATACATGTGAAGCGAGTTTAGTTGATTTAAATACATATATATACAGTAATAAGAACTATACACGACATTACATGCGGCTAAAAGCGAAAAATAAAGTTAAATGACATTGCAAAGCCGAAAGCCGGAATTGGAACCAAATAAGTCGAGCCTATTGTTTACTTTTGCCACCTTCATTTGAAGTATCAACCATTATCCCTTCCCCGTGATCTGCACGCATGTAACTTGTCGCTAACTCCGCATCAGTGACATCGGAGTTGGGAATGGTGAAAGGCGGGGTGTCTTCAAATGCATCATACTCCTCCTCATCCTCAACATCACCAACTCCCAGTATACTTCTTTTTCCCGGAACAACAATTGACCACTTGTTATCAGAAGGGTCAGTTACGTAGAATACTTGCTTAACTTGTGATGCAAGCACGAATGGCTCTTCACTATCACGCAACCGACCCAAGTCTACAAGAGTAAATCCACAAGGGTCATCTTTTCTTATGTAACGCCGGTTATACTCAACCCACTTGCATCGAAATAAGCAAACCGTGAAACCAGAGTAGTCAAACTCCCATATATCTTGAACTCGTCCATAGTATAACAATCTAGCATCAATTGGAGACTTGTCTTTGGCACTTGCATACTGTGTAGATGATGCCTCTACTGAAACACCACTATTCTGGAGAGATCTCGACTTTTGATCTTGACGATCTGTCCAATACGTATATCCGTTAACATCATAACCCTCATAGGAGTGCACAGCTTCTCGAGGACCAAATGCTAGCCACTTCAGAGTTTCAGAAAAATTGGAATCTACTTCACGCATTATTCGGTTATGGAACCAATCAATAAACGTCTTATTATGCAACCGCATCAATGCTCTAGACCCTTTACGGATTACGGTCACGCAACTCCTCCAAATGCTCATCCAAGTACGGATGCACACTGTACCATATGCTGCAATACAAATAAGTGTGCTTGTATGCGCCTTTCAACAGGAGGTATTATCATTTTGGAGCCAAGTGTACCTTTACCCGCGAGTCTGCCCTCGTGTCGAGATGTAGGAAGTCCAATAGGATCAACATTAGTTAAGAACTCAGCCACAAAATTACCGACCTCTTCTCTCACAATCCCCTGAATTATACTTCCTTCTGGTTGCGTTGGATTCCTTACTTTATCTTTCAAAGAGCCCATATGTCTCTCAAAGGGATAACACCACCTCCAAAACACCGGACCACATAGCTTAATTTCTCGAACTAGATGTACAACCAAATGGACCATAATGTCGAAGAAAGCAGGTGGGAAGTACATCTCAAACTTGCACAAAGTCTGTATCACGCTAGCCTGCAGAGCATCAAGCTTCGAGGGTTGTAACGTTTTGCTACATATAGTATTGAAAAAAGAACACAACTCTGTTATGGTATGTCTCACATGTTTCGGCAATATCCCTCGAATTGCGATCGGTAAGAATACTTGCATCATTACATGACAATCATGAGACTTCATGCTCGATAATTTCAACTCACCGTCTAAGGTAACAAATCTTTTCATGTTCGATGAGTACCCTGATGGAACCTTAATGTTGTACAAACACTCGCAAAAAAGACGCTTCTCAGCTCTAGATAGAGTGTAGCAAGCCGGAGGTAAATAGTTCCTATCATCATCCTTCACCGTTTTCTTTCCTTTTCTTTCAATTCCTGCAGGCGACCCTTCTTCCTGTTCCTTTCTTTTCCCTTTCTTTTTCCTTTTCCTTTTCCAGACACTTTCTCTTTTTCTTTCTTTTCTTAGTGTCCCTCTTTTGAGCCCATAGTTCTGGTCGAAGCCCCTCACTTTCCAGATACAGTCGCACCCCTTTGCTATCCTTTGTCTTATGTGGAATATTCATAAGTGTCCCCAGAATGGCGTCACATACATTTTTCTCTATGTGCATGACGTCGAGACAATGTCTAACCTCTAGATCTCTCCAATATGGAAGTTTCCACAGAATAGACTCCTTTTTCCAAAGTCCCTTATCACCAACACTCGCTCCTTTGCCGAATATCGTTTCAATACCCTTGACTTGATCATAAACCTCAATACCAGTCAATGGTCTACGAGCAACCCCTTCCTCAACTGTTCCATCGAATGCCTTCTTCTTATTACGATAAGGATGGTCGCGTCGAAGGAACCTTCGGGTGCGCATATAAACATCTTTGTGACAAGTAGTAATGTATTTAGATGCTGTGTCGTCCAGGCAAATCGGGCATGCTTTCTTCCCTTTGTTCTTGTACCCGGATAAGTTCCCATAAGCTGGGATAGTCATTAAGAGTGAATAAAAGCATGGCACGCAATGTGAATACCTCATCGGCATGATGCGTCATACACGTAAACTCCTTCATCCCACATTTTTCTCAAATCATCAACAAGTGGCTGGAGGTAGACATCTATGTTGTTTCCAGGTTGTTTCGGGCCTGAAATAAGAATCGACAACATGATGTATTTGCGTTTCATGCACAACCAAGGAGGCACGTTGTATATAACTAGAAGAACCGGCCACGTACTATGTTGAGAACTAAAATTGCCAAATGGGTTCATTCCATCCGTGCATAGGCCAAGCCTCAAATTTCTATCCTCGGCACCGAAGGTCTTATGACAATGGTTGATACCTTTCCAATCAGGAGAATCAGCCGGATGTTTGAGAAAACCATCCTTTTTCCTTCGTTCTGCATGCCACCTCAAGTTCTTAGCATCTTTTTTGATTGAAAACACGCGCTTGAATCGTGGTATAATCGGAAGATACCACATCACTTTGCTGCAGGACCTTTCTTATCACCAACCCCTGCGCGCCTGTAACGCGACTTCCCACATCGAGGACACTCATCCATATTTTCATATTCATTTCGATATAACACACAATCGTTTGGACAAGCATGTATCCTCTGGTACTCTAAACCGAAGGGACACATCAGTTTCTTAGCATAGTAGTTCGACTTGGGTAGTTCATGGTCATCCGGCAACATATCACCAAATGCTTGCAACAAGGAAGTGAAACAAGAGTCACTTATACCGGCTTTCGTCTTGATATTAAATAGTGTTATCATGGCCGTCAGCTTGGTGTACCTCGTACAACCGGGATACAACGATTTTCGAGATGCCTAGTCCATGCACTCAAAAATACGAGGTCGTTTGCCACAATGATCTACCCCCGCCATCATCTCCTCGATATGATCCCCTTCATCATCATCATCTTCTACTTGAATATCCTCATATTCATCCTCGATGTTGTCATTCTCAATGACATCAAACTGACCTTCTTCATGCACATCGTTAACAATGGCATTTCGACCATCAGACATACCCTCCTCACCGTGCCAAACCCATACATAGTAGTCTTGTCTAAACCCGCGACGAAAGATATGCTCCCTAAGCGACTCAATGCTATTAACGATGCTCACATTACCACAATCAACACAAGGACAATAAAACCCCTCGGTTCCCTTTGCAGCCTGATGACTTAATGCAGCATCACAAAATTCAAAGACCCCATCCACGAATTCACACGTGTCACGACTACCATACATCCATGCACGATTCATTTCAACCAAACCTAGCTCTAATTAAACACAAGCAACAAGGACCCAATGTCAATGATGAATTTCACTACATTATTAGAGTTTATACACGATATATATTTAATGAAATTAGGCATGCTTTCCAAGGGTCCTTATCACTCCAACCTAACCCATCCTTAGATGTCTAATCTCACTAGTGAATGTATTGCCTTCAGTTCGAATCTACGGAAAATCCGGCAGCATTTCCCTACAGTTCTCCAAGTACACGATGTAGATATATAGTTATTTATATCTACATATGTACCTAGAGAACAAAAGTAGGGAAACGACGAGCCAAGATTTTCCTCTAGAATCGAACTAAAGACATACATTCACCACCTAAGTGAGATTAAACATCTAAGAACAGTCCCAAATCGGGGACTATTCAAGACTTACTCCTAATGAGTAAGTCTCGAACGGGTATCTAGGCATATGATATGATGATGCAAACATAGGTTTTTTAAAACAACAAAACATTTTACATCTAATCTCAATTCAACGATAAATATATACACATTTGCACATATAAACCAATTTACTATGAAAGAAAGTTAAATATGAGTGATAACATACCAATGTAAAGGTTGTCAATAGAGAAATCGAGCTCAACCCTCCGTCACTAGCTAGCTTCAATAATCAACAACAAAGTATAAAGTTAAGATTAGTATAAATTAGAAAATTAAACAACACTAAACCAAACTAAGCTAAACTAAACTAATTAAATAGCTAAACCAATAATCATATTCAACGTTATACTTTGTTAGTTCAAACCTAACCAGTTAGTAAGTACTACTACAACAACAACAACAACAACAACAACAACAACAACAACAACAACAACTACTACTACAACAACTACAACTACTACAACAACTACAACAACTACAACTACAACAACAACCACAACAAAGCCCTAGTTTTGTAACCTAAAAATCAAACTAACTACTTTAAATAAAATCAAATAAACTCAAATCAATCAAATTTTCAACCTTTAACTATATTACAACCTAATTTCAGTGACAATTATTCATAAAACTATAATTAATTATAAAACTTAAAGCTTCAAATACGAGATTCAATAAAGTTGAGAAATTTTAGGTACCTAAGAAGAGGAGGAGGAATGTAGGTGTTAAGGGCACAGTGGAGGTGCGGCGGTGGAGGACGCACAGTGCAGCCGCAGAGGAGGACGCCTGGAATTGCTGTTGTTGATGAAAAGAAAGGAGGGTGCTTCTAGGGTTTGTTGTTGATGAAGCGTGGAGGTGCGGCGGTGGACGTGTGGCGGTTGAGGTGCGGCGGTGGTGCGTCGATGAAGCGTGGAGGGAATTGAGAAGGAAGGAGGGAGTTCAAACTTCGAACCTAAGGAAGGAGGGAGTGCAGGTGAGTGTTAGTTCGCACAAAAATTGCAATCAACTCCACCAAATTCACGCGGGATTTAGGAAAAAAAAATCAAAATAAACCGCTGCGGTTCAGAAAAACCGCAACGATTAACTGAAAACCGCAACATTTTCTTTTAACCGTTGCGGTTTTCTCTAGACCGCAGCGGTTTATGTTCCCCCTTTTCCCCCCAAATTCTACGACAATTTACTGCTGCGGTATTCTTAAGGACCGCAGCGGTTTTCTTGTGACATTTAGCGTTTTTTTCACTAGTATAGGTTGAAACCACACATTCCAGAGTGGATATCTCCTAACCAAAATAGCTTCATTAACGGTCGGGGTCTAGAGGTTAACTTAGTGGTTGCCTCAGAGGTCCTTCATTCCATGCATAAAAAGAAAGGAAAATGGGGGTGGTTTGAGTTAAAAATAGACCTTGAAAAGGCCTACTATAGGGTTGAGTGGGACTTTGTCAGGAAGTATCTCCAATACCATAACCTTGACTCGACATCGGTCAAATTAATCATGGATTGTATTTATAAAGCCTCTTCCGCTGTCCTAGTAAATGGAAGACAAATAGAGAGATTTTGTCACTCTAGAGGTCTAAGGCAAGGAGACCCTATGTCACCCTACCTTTTTAACATATGTTTAGACGCTCTCTCGCAAATGATCAACCAATCTTGTTCTCAAAAGTTGTGGACCCCCTTTCTAGTTGGGAGGAAAAAGGTCCCAATTTCCCATCTTCTTTTCGCAGATGACCTTCTTCTCTTTGGAAAGGTTGATGAGACCACGGCTTATGAGGTAAGGAATGTGCTAGAAGCCTTCTGCCAAATGTCAGGCCAAAATAAACGAACAAAAAAGCAAGCTTATGTTCTCCCCAAACATTAGTGAGGAACATAAACAACTCTTCCAGGACACACTAAATATTCAGGAGAATGAAAACCTTGGGCTATACCTAGGGATGCCCATCTCTCATAAGAGACCCAATCGAGCCCAAGTCCAGTTTGTTGTCGATAAAGTCATAAACTGCCTTGCTAAGTAGAAAACTAAATTCCTCTCCAAAGCTGGTCGGCTATGCCTAGTAAAGTGCACCCTTTCCACGATCCCAGCATATTACATGCAAGCGTCAGTTCTCCCAAACCCTTCAGGACCTCGATAACATCTGCAACAACTTCTTGTGGGGGGAGGAAGATGGGGGGAAAAAGAAGATTCACCTAGTAAATAGGGAACCTTCCGATCTTTGAATCAAGAGGGTCTTGGGATCAGGAACCATGGTATGATGAATAAAGCCTATATGGCCAAACTTGGGTGGAAAATGTCCCAGGGGCCACCAAACCTCGCCCAGGACTGCATTACCTCAAAATATATCCACACTGACTATGTCACGAAATTCCAAAAAGGTTTGGTTATTCGGAGAAACATTGGGAAGGGTTGGGAGATTTTAAATAAGAATACTTCGTGGTCCCTTGTGAATGGCCAACGCATTGACTTTTGGTATGACAACTGGCTTTCCATTGGGCCCATTCGGGATTTCATTCAGGGTCCCCTAGCTCCCCCAGGATGTCGATCTGAAAGTTGCGGATGTGGCTCCCCATGGAAGCTGGGATCTTGCGCTACTATCCATCGACCTCCCAGATCTCATTGCTCAACGAATCCTCAATACCCCTCCTCCCCTTCCTTCGGGGAGGAAGGACCTTCTGATCTCGGATTTTGTATCTCTAAAAGGTTTCTCGGTTGCCCGTGCTTACGAGGCCCAAATACAGACTAATTTTCAGGTAGATCTATGTTGGCTTTGGAAAGTAGAGTGCGAACCCAAAATTAGATTCTTCTTATGGCTAGCATGGCTAGATTGAATCCCCCACAAAAGCCTTCTCGTCAGTAGGCGTCTGAGTATAGATTCGTCTTGTCGGAGATGTCAGGGCCCTAGTGAGAATGTTGAACATTTACTACGTCATTGCCCCTCCTCTTCAGAAATCTGGGAGATTCCTGGAATGCCTAGAATTGTTCATCCCGAGTTCTATAGGTGGTTTAAGGCAAATATGTTGTGTCAGGTCCAATTTAGGGATTTAATGTAGGGGGCTTTATTCCCTTATGTGTGCCATGAAATCTGGAAGGATCGGAATGCTTGTGTTTTCAATGGGAAAAGACCTGCTAATATTCAATCTATCCTGGGTAGAGCAAGTAATATGGCTAGAACCTTTAGTACTAGACCTCTTGTCTTAACCCAAAACCCCAACTTAGCTAACACTCAGTGGAATCCCTCCCCTGATAGACTCATGATTCATGTTGATGCTTCTTTCATTGACCCGAAGTTGTTCGAAATAGCAAAGGGGAATGGCACAGTGGTTTTTGGAAAGAAAATTTATGCTAATGATCCTCTAGCAGCTAAAATTTCGGTTATCCAGGAAGCGTTCTACTTTATTGAGGCTAACCAAATCCCCAATGCTATAATATACTCAGATTGTAAAAATGCGGTTGAGCTCGTTCTGAAACAGGTACACGCTGATAAATATTTCGCCATGGTTGATCTCTGCAGGCAATGGCATGAGAGGTACCCGCAGGTGCAGGTCAAGTATTGCAGGAGGAGATTTAATACAGTTGCGGATGCTATAGCCAAGGAGTGTAGGTCCATGTTTATGGAGATTTATGTAACTAGGGCTTTCCCCACCCCCTAGTTATTGTATGAACCATCTTATCTCAGATTGTAACGCTCTAAACATTATTAACTAATTTATTGTTCTCTTTTCACCCAAAAAAAAAAAAAAAAAAAAAGTACTGCCAATTTCAAATATGCTGATTCATGCTAACCTAACAAACGGGTCGTAGTCTTTTTGTGATACTGTAACTATAAGTTCTCCATATGAAAAGGGTTGTGCAAGGGGAAGCATAAATGTTCATGAGAAATTAATGAGGATACCAATGTGTTTCTTCTAAAACACCTCTTCATGAATCTAAGCACACTCCTTAATGAAGGTCTTTCAAAGAGGTCAATGCAAAATCACAACAAACACAGCTTTGAAATAAATCAAAACAAGGGACAATACCAAATTGGAGCTCATGGAGTTGCCACTGTCTATAGAATAGCTTTGACAAACACTAAGAAATCAAAGACTGGACAATTATTAAATATACCTTTTAATAATTTAATATATTATGACTAATGTCGAAAAAGGAGTTCATACGCTAATTGCTGACAAGGAAATATGAGTACAGAGGAAAATTACGTTTTGTAATTAGAATGTCAGCGAATAAATCTTCAATTTTCTGAAGGCGTCAAACCCGGTCCCAAAACACCTTCATCCAGTAATCTAAAATCAATATGTGGAATTTTATGAGTATTCGAAATGAAAAGGTTTAGAATAATTCTTGATCTTCTGAAAGCTGCAGCAGAGATGTCAGAATGAGCTTCTGTTCTCAACTGCCTTCTTAATTCTGCAGGTAAAGTCATCAACTGACATGGTGCCCAGTTCCCCACCAAATCTGGATCTGACAGTGACAGATTGCGCCTCCACTTCTTTAGGGCCCACAACTGCCATTAATGGGACTCTTTGCTTCTCTGCGGTTCTGATGAGCTTAGGCAGGCGCTCACCATGACAAACTTCAGCACGTATACCATCTGCCTGGAGCATGTTGGCGACCTCATTACAGTATTCGAGCTGCAGAAACACCCATAGTGATGTTTGCTCAAGATGTCAAATTTCAACCGTGTAAATAAAATGTGCCTATAGTAACATAATATTCCACAAAGATTCATCAATTCTTACCTGTGAGTCAGTCACAGGCAGGACCCGAGCTTGTACAGGAGAGAGCCATAATGGGAAATCCCCAGCATAGTGCTCTATAAGAACTCCAAAGAATCTCTCTAAGGATCCAAGTACTGCTCTGTGGATCATGATAGGCCTTTTCTTCTCTGAATTGGAGTCGACATATGTAATGTCAAATCTTTCTGGCAAATTGAAATCAACCTGCGAAAGCAAGCATAGATTAATATCTTAGCAAGCGAATTTAATCACTCGATGCAACTTCTGTATGTACATTTTATCCGATTTTGTGTCATATCTAACAATAAACTAATAAATCCCCTTCAGAGAAGGGTCTCCTAATGCCTCTTCGTACCTTTTCAGTTTTTACAATTAAAAAACTAGAACTAATAAAATAAACAGATATAGTGATTTCATGCTTGACAAGAAAGAAATCACCAGAATAATTAAGCTCCTCTAACAGCATATTTGCCCCGATAATTTAATTCTTACAGAAAACCATCTTGTTTTTTTACCTGAATTGTTGAGCACTGCCATTTTCTTCCAAGTGCATCTTCAATTTTAAGATCAATTTTCGGGCCATAGAAGGCACCTCCACCTTCATCAATTTCATAGCTCCAACCCTTATCATCTAAAGCGTCTTTAAGAGCAGATGTAGCCTTTTCCCATATATCATCACCTCCAACAGCTTTTTCTGGCCTTGTAGATAGATTCACCTCATATTGATGAAAACCAAACTGAAGCAGTATTTGTTCTGTAAGATCGAGAACCCCCCTTATTTCATCTTTAATTTGATGCTCTAAACAAAATATATGTGCATCATCCTACAATAGTGTGAGTACAGTTAGTCCAATGCTCAAAGATCGCTAAGTAAATTTCAAATAGAAATTTTTTTAAAGTTTCAGAGAGGTCGCGTGCTAGGCACAGACATAAGAGAAGATAAACGGATAGCCAATCTTTCACAAGACTACATCTTTAGCATAAACTTAGGGGGGGTGGAGGAGCAGCGTGATTCCTACACAAATGTGAAAAACAAAAGGTACACAAATAATAGGGATTTCAGCACTCATTTTGACTTGAAAATCATAAATATAAACTGAAAAGGATGCCCCTCTTGAACTTCAAATAATGGTGCATAAAAAGGTTCGAAACAACAAATTATTATAGTCTCATTGATGGATTCTTCAGCAGCATCCTCGTGCTTGCTTACGACATTATCTGATTTTCTTAGTTATTTATCATTCAAAACTCAAGTACCACAAGGGACTTACAGAAATTGTCGAGTGATTAATGCAATTTTGAAGCTAATTTTTTTTTCCTCATGACCCAGACACGAGAAGCAGAGAGAGAGAGAGAGGGCGGGGAACACAATCCTGGAATAATAAACAGGTTATTGACAACTACAAAGTTGGAAAAGATAGACAATGAGCTTCTAATATGGGTCGAAATATGGCTTTGAAATTAAGTTCCGAAATAGTGGATGCTGTCAAAGGGAGTGGCGATTCCATAAGCAAATAGGAAGACACAATAATTTGAACAACACAAAAGCTTCTAACACTCGAGTAATCAAGCTGCTAACAAAAGTGACTTTTTTTTTTCAGAAAAAAGATAAATCCAAATAAAGTCACAGTAAGACTTCATACCTGGGTGAAACCTCTTACACGGAAAAGGCCATGCAAGCTTCCAGATAACTCGTATCTATAAACTGTTCCCAGCTCCGCGACTCTAATTGGAAAATCTCGATAAGAGTGCATTTTTCTTTTGTAAATCAAAATGTGGTAAGGACAGTTCATTGGTCGTAGTTGATAAAGCTCATCCTCGATATTCATTTGGTCATACATATTTTCTTTGTAGAAATCGAGGTGACCACTTATCTTCCATAGATCTCCCTTCGCAACATGGGGAGTGTACAGCATACTGTATCCACGTTCAATGTGCAATTTTTTCCATGTATCTTCAATGATGTGCCTCACAATGGCGCCTTTTGGATGCCAGAAAACCAAGCCTCCTCCAGCATCTTCCTGAATACATCACACAATGATACTTCATCACATATTAACAATAAAAATGCAAACGCAGAAGTAACAATATTATCTCCTAATTATATGAGGTTGTCCTATGCTGTAATGAACTGACATAGCTTGGACTGAATTTAAGAGACTGATTATAGAAATAAGATAAACTTTGATTGATAATTTCTGGAAGACAGTGAGATAAAATGATAACTACAAGCTTTTGAGAGGCTTGCACTCTCCCGATTACCAAACTAATCTCACAACAATATTCAGCATACTTTATCTCTCCCTAATATGCCCTAATTATAGTGCTTCTCCTCTAAAAAAACTACCCATCTTCTTCAAGCTACTAGCAAGTTGATAATAATTCTACTACCCAAAGTACCCCCGTCCATAATATTGATTCATACATATGCATTATTTAATTCTATAGTATCATGTCGACTACTTTACCCCTTCCTGACGTAAGTGTTCTCATCTTGGTATAGGAGTCTCTAATCTTCAAAAAAAGTTTTTTATAAATGATTCCACTACACCGTGCAAGTATGCAACCACACTAAAGCACGCACACACACACACACACACACACACACACACACACATAAATATGTGTGTGCATGTATAATATAGATATGAACAAATGCGTGTAAGCGTATAGTTCTAAGCAGAAGTGCACATACATGGGAATACATATTCACCATTCACGAACACGAGAGAGAAAGAGAGAGAGACACGCGCACAGTCGCACACACAATGTATCATTCTTTAAAGTTCAATTGGTGACTGAAATGGTGCAAGGCAACCTTCAAAAATTAGCAAAAAGGATGTCAAGACACTTTTAAAGAAAAGAGTGTCCTCTTTACAAAAAAAAGTTCGCAAAGGTATAGCTCATAGAGCCTGATTCTTTCCAGTTCTTAAAAGGCAAGGGGGAATTTCTTTCATTCTACAATCATAATCTCTTTTCAATAAGCAATGAGAATTATTCTAGTTAATCTCTCCATACCTGAACTTTTCACAATAAATTAACCAAAAGCATAGAAGATTCAAACTTCAGCCTATGCTACAGAGTCTAAACTCTAAACCTAAGAATTCCTTCCTTCATCTAAACCTGGGGTTTAGAATTTTAATCTTCAGTAGATCTAATGTAATTAGGTCAAAATTTTATGGTAACCACAAGTGGCAACCTCGTCAGTAATTTTCACGCCAATCTATGAGCATCAGTTGACAGTGGCCAACAGCTGCCAGTTGTGGTGCCCCAGAGATCATGATTTGTGATAGAGGATGAAAGGGGTGTTTTAATTTGAATAGTAATTGTATGTAGAAGAAACATATATTTCTATTGCTACTGAATTCTAGCAGGGCTATATTTTGAAGGTATATATGCGGCGTCACCAGAGGTACACAAAACCATCAAGTTGTAGGGGACAAGGGAGAAGCCAATATTATGACAAAAGAGATTTAAGGATTTTAACATGATTATATGACATATGACCATCAAACAGCTTTTGCACACTTATGAGCTTGACTCCGGCTCAACACAAACTCCATTAGCACTTATACAGTAACAGTACAAAGAACGAAGCTTGAGCCACTTAATTTTATAAAAAAACTCAGCTTCTCCATTTCCATAACACCTGATGCCCCTCATTAGCAATCGTAGAGCCATGGATAATCTGGGATTCAGCAATTGGCAGAAAGATATGAAAATATTATCTTGCTTCCAGCATCAGCATTTTATGAGAAAATCCTACTATAAGCTTTCCGAATGGAACTACAAGTCTACAACCAATATCCTAGTGAACAGGACAAATAATATCTTGCGAAAGAAAGACAACAATGTGCGGGAAATAAAGGATAATGCATGAACTGAAACATCTATAAATAATCTTAGAAAAGCAAGAAGCCAAGAAGCAATAGACTTTGGATACCTGTATGGAAAATAGGTCAAGATCTTGGCCAAGACGCCTGTGATCTCGCCGTAAAGCTTCTGCTTTGAAATGCAAGTAAGCTTTCAGCTGTTCTTCATTTTCCCATGCTGTGCCATAAATCCTTTGTAGCATTGGCCTCTTTACATCTCCTCTCCAGTAAGCACCAGCAACAGATTCAAGTTCAATGGCTCTCCTATTAATAGTTCCAGTAGATTCAACATGTGGCCCAGCACAAAGATCCCACCATTCATCCCCTACAAGTCGATAGAGTGAATACATTACAAGACAACAAAGTAAGAAAATATACCAAGAGCATAGACTACATTGCATTAAACCATTAAAAGCTCAGAAAGGCACAGAAGTGTATTATGCAAGACAAGTCAAACACATAATCATCATAACTTCATAACTGGATAACACAGGAATATGCTATGAATCCATATTAGGGAGAAGGGTAATTTAGATATTATCTTCATTAGTTAGCTTGAGGAATAAGCTAGGTAGTTATGCCAAGGAAATTACTCTATATATAGGGATAATTAGAGAGAGAAAATTATGTTGAAAATAGATGAGAATTTGGGTGAGTTTTTAAGAGTCAATTTGGGAGAGAATCAAGCCTGTCGAAAGCTTGAATATCTTTACAATTGCTGTATTTTCAGTTTTATTCATCAAATACTGTTCTTCTTCCTTATTTTCTACCATTAATGATGCTCAAGTTATGTTAATTCATAACAAAATATCTTTTTGCTGTATTTTCAGTTTTATTAATCAAATACTCTTCTTCTTCCTTATTTTCTACCATTAATGATGCTCAAGTCATGTTAATTCATAACAGAATACTTCAGCAATTTCAACAAATTGCTCTGAAATTTCTCAAACTTCATCATATTGACACAATTACTCAAACTTCAGCAATTTCAACAAATTTCTCTGAAAAATGCTGCACCATAACCAAATGAATACAATTACAACAACTCTGATCCGAAATTTCATAAGGATAACAGATTCAGCAAATGCAAACCAAGCAGAAGCAGTGACATTCAAAATTGATGATGACATTTTTCAAGTCTTACTAAGTAAAGTTATCTTCACCAATTCTTAGCTCGATTATCTAGCTATGTCGAATGCAAAATAACGGACTTCAAACCCTATGACAGAATGGATAGCCCGAGAGAGTTTTATAAATTCTTTTTCCACATTTTACGCTACCAAGAAGATGCATGAGTCAGACAGAAGAAAAACATTCAGAAAGAGAAAAATCAGGGTACAAAAAAATTATCACAGTGAAGATGCTCAATAGTGTTCAAAGTTCAACGTTAAACTCATTAGCAAAGGACTAACCAAACAGAAAAGAAAACTCAAACTGCACACAAATAAAACTGCATAACAAAGAAAGAGACCCTGAAAAGACCCCAAAAAATATATGCCCAAAGCGATGCTAGGAAGATAGCCCGATCCCACAAGAGACTACAATCTTTAACCTTGTTCATCTTTAGCCATACTACCCAGAGAATCACCAAAACTACACTACTGTAAAGGATCTTATAATCCTTATCCCTCTTGACACAAGCAAAAAAAAACCCACTCAGTTTCACTTTCACCTGTGAGGCCTATGCAAAAGAAAGCTGCTTTAAACTGCCTGACACTTTCCGAACTAACAACCCTTTGTAGAGCAGGCAGCAGTGCACAAGCAGAGCTGGAAAGATAGTGCAATTCAGTTAGCAGAAATACAGCTTAACATGAGTGTCAAGCTTATACAGCACTGCCACCCTTCACCATTGTAGGGACAATTGGTTTTCTAAAAAAGAATGCAAGGAGGTATGTGTCTAGAAGACTAGAACTCTAGATGATGTGTTACAAAAAATTGACAAAGGAATTACAGAAAAATACACTACTAGAATCGCAATTTTATGCTGTAACCTCGAGATTTGGAGGAGCTAAACTGTAACATAAATAGAGAAACAGAAGAATAACAGAAAGGAAGCTAGTAAGACACATATCAGAAAGCTTTCTGCTTTGCCTCAACAGCTATCTAAATCAGTGCACTGAAAGTCGGTAAATGAAACTGACATGACAGATTAACTTGATGATGGTCTACAAGTGTTACAGATCTCCGTAGTGGTCACATTGAAGAGAAGATTAATCTTTTTTCATTTTTGAGCGGATGTTTGAAAAGAAGATTATCCACGGAAAAAAGTCAAACTCATTAAAGGGACCATTGCCAGCAACATTTACTGAAGATATGCAAGCGTGTCATATTTTTCAAACCTAAATCAAAAAATAAATTGAAGTTTCTACTGTATCAGGTAGCAAAAGATTAGTCACATGTAGGAGCAAATATCACAACTGAAAACAAAAAGAAATAGCAATCATGATAGCTCGTACTTCTTCACAAAAGCTTACCAATGTGATATACTGTAATGGGTTCTTCTTTAATGCTGTCCAAAATCTCCAACTTGTAAGGTTCATTCTGAGCCATTATTCTCTTCTGGGCTTCATCCCGGGAAACTTCTTCTCTCACTAGCGGTAAGTTTCGACCAATAATGCGGTCCTACAGACGATGTAAGAAATAAATTCTGTACCATGAAACCATGAACTAATAAATACTTTACCCACCTAGAAGTAACTATGGTTAAGAATTTGATTGATAAACAGTTCTTAACTAACCATTTCCTTCTTAATTCTCTTCAGATCTTTATCAGTTATAGGATCCATATCAAAATCATAATAAAATCCATTATCGATCCATGGCCCAATTGTCACTTTGGCATTCGGGTACAGCTTCTGAACAGCCATGGCCATCACATGTGCACACTGCAAACAAGTATACCAGCATTACTCCCCACAACCAGTAAAAATCAATTAACATACCAATTAGCAACACAATGCCAGAGCTGACAGATAAGAGTAATCCTGTCAATTGTCGATTTGTCATACATATTTGCACATAGTGAAAAGTAAAAACAAATTCTATCATAAGAAAGATGAGCAGTCATAATGTCATACAAACAGAACTACATTCTACTAGTGCACAGCAACTCAGATGGGGCTAGGAAACACCCCAAGATTTGTGCTCTTTTTTTATCGAATCATATATCCTCAATTTGAACAGCAAACGAGAACTTAATTTAGAAGTCATATATCATATTGACCTAGTTTATACTATATATAAGGGTGCACTTTCTTCACCAATTTTGCGAAACTAAACTTATCTCCACTTATAATAACTTACGTGAAGTTACTGGAACTTATATTAACACCTAAGTCCTAACTAGAACTTATCAGAACTCATCTATCCTGAAACTTATTTTTTAAGGTGAAGAGAACGCCTAAGCAAACTTTTAAGTCCCCAACTTCCACACCTCCGGTCCTCCAGCCATTGCAAGCTTCCACCAACAATTTAATCCAGTTACTACCCAAAATGTCAGTAAGATAAGAAACACTTTTCAATCCACTATCAAGAGGTTATAGGCCTGAGCCAGAGAATCCCCCCATCTCAAGTATGCACCTTTCTTTCACACATGTCATCCAATGAAACACCAAAATAAAAGAACCCAAATATACTCATTTTAGCAATAAAAATACAAAAGACCAAATGTACCTATTTCATGTTTCCATGTATACTTCACGAAATCCATCCAATTGGGTACCCCAAACTCAAAACACAATCAAACTTCCATCCACTCTTCACAGATTACATCCAATGGGATACCCAAAATTCAGATAACATAGAACATTAAGTACCCATTTCAAGTTTCAACCTTTTTACACAATTCAAACCAAAATGGATACCCAAATTTCAATTCATCCATCTAATTCCCTTGTTTCAGCCATCAAAAACAAAAAACCAAGAAACACCCATTTCGATATTCCATCTTTCCTTCATAAATTAAGTTTCAAAAAGAAGAATAAAGAACCCAAAAAATAAAATAAAAAACTAAACCACTAAATAAAGCAATAGAAAACTCACCGTATGACGAACCCTCAAAAGCTTTTCAGAAGATTCATTGGTGGGAAGCTTAATTCTAACCTCAGAAAAACTTCCCTCCTCCAAACTTTTCTCATCTTCATCAACTAAAGTTTCTGTAGATTCAGGAGAAGCAATAGCAGAAGTGCAGAACCCATTATTACGCCTACCTTGTAAAGAAAAAGAGGTGATTTTTGTGGGAGAGATTTTGGTGGAAATTGAGAAGCCATTTTTTAGAGAAGAAGTAAGAGAAGGAGAGGTAGAGAGCTTAGTTAGGAGGCGAAGAGAGTTGGAGAAGAGAGAGAAAGTTATGGGTGTGGTGGCCGCCATCCTATGGATGACCAACATGGTGGTGGCTCTCAGCTTTTATCGAAATTTTTACCAGAAAATATTGTGAATTTATGATGTCGCTGTCTTTGATAATCAGCTTTGTTGAAGGCCAGAAATACAATTGTACATAGAATTCTCAGTTCTCACTTCTCACCTGGCTGTGTGTGTGGTGGAGTTCACTCATGGTACACCCAGGTATTTTTGTAATAAATTAGAAGTTTAGGGGTGCGTTGGTAATTCCCGCGGAATTAAATGACTTCCAAAATTCGTTCATTTCAGGGGATGTTCGCTCATTTCTCTTCCCCAATTTCTCTGAATTCATTTCTCCCCCAATTTCTCTCTCGATTTCTAGGGTTTCGCTCAATGCGATTGTAAAACCCTAAAACTCGATCGCGACGAACTTTACTTTTGAATTTTCCGGCGAGATTTGTTCGATTTTCCGATGGAAATTCCGGCGACTGATCTTCGATTTCAGAGTTCTGCTGTTGCTGCTCTTCAAGAAGCTGCTGAAGCTTATCTTGTTGGATTGTTTGAGGAGAACGAGCTTAATTTTTAGGTTGAATTCTGGAATTTCGGTGTTGTAATTTTGGGCAGGTAGAATGTTGGATCTTTGATGTCATTGGAAATCTGAGATGCAGTGTTGTGTTTTGGTTAAATTTTTTGTGTGGATTTGTGTTTCTTGCATTTTTTTTTTTTTTTTGAATGACTATGCTTTTAGTTGAATTTGTGAAATTCTATGAGATTATACCTCAAAAATTTGACATATGAAGTGTAGACGTATGAAATGGAGGAGAAAGAATCGACCACCATTGTTGAGATGTTTGTTATTGAAAAGCGAGAAATAAATGACCAAATTGCTGATGAGGAAGATGATGATGAGCAATGATAAAGTTTGCTCATTTGGGCAAAAGTGTTTGTTAATTTTTTTAAATGAGTAGAAATGCTTGCTCATTTGCTCATTTTGCTCATTTTGCTCATTTGCTCATTTGGAGAAAATAGTCTTGGATGTATCATGAGCATGGTACACCCAGGACTAGACCTGATCAAACACCGGGCCGGGTTCGGGCCGGGGCCGCGCAAAAAAAAAAAGTGCCCATCTTGCGGGCCGGGCCCAAATCCGGGCCAAAAAATTGTGCCCAAAGCCCGGTATTTCGGGGCGGGCCTAGCGGGCTTTTGCGGGCCAAAACGGGCCGAGCCCAAATTTTAGGCTAAAAAGTGTTTTTTTGCTTGTCCAAAGTCCGTCCAAAAAAAAAATTTTTGATCGGGGCGGGCCCAAAAAAACTGCCCAAACCCGCCCAAAAACCGGGCCGGGCTGGAGTTGATCAGGTATAACCCAGGTGTACTATAAATATTCTCGTGTGTGGTGAAGCTTTTTTTCCAAACAAAATGGTAAAATAAAGTTTCTTTTTTATGTAATGTCCGTTAAATTCTACGTTGTATCCGATTTTTTTGAACTTTTCACACTATACACCTAAATCTTTCAAAACATTATATAAAATACCCTTATAAGAAAAAGGGAAAAATTAACAGGATCAGTCCCAACTATAGGTGTTGCGTCATTTTCAATCCCAACTACTGATTATTTCTTAACAGTCCTAACTATTGGGTATATTTTATATGAACGGTCCCAGTTGACTGGTTACCGGTTCAACAAGGTTAAATTTTAATTCCTTCCTCCTCTTTCTCTTTCCTTCCCTTCTCCCTCCCCTACCACCCCTCTGCCTCCTCTCCCCTGTTTCGCACCACTTTTCTCTCTATCTCTCTCTCCTGTGCTTGGGTAGGCTACCCACGCACCACCGCAATGTCGCCGTAAATCCTCCAAACTCCAACCACTAGAGCACCACCGAAAGCCACCTGAAACACCAACTAACCTTGTAATGGACCGTAAACAGCTGCGTTTAAGGAGAGTGATTGGCAGGGGAGGGGGGGTTTAGTGGGTGGCAGGGACTCTTCGAAAACAACCAGTAATCTCATAGCTCGGGATTTTCACAAACTCTTTCTCCCTCTCCTCCCTCTTCCACGTCTTTCTCTGTCCTGGTGCCTCCCTCCTCCACGTCTTGGGTGGCTATGGTTACAGTTGGTTTCGAAAAGCTAGGGTTTTGGGGGCTGTGTTTGTGGGTGGAGGAGTGGTTTCGGGTGGCCACCAGCAGTACAACTACAACAATTGGGTCAAGAAGATAGAACCCATCAACAAATGAATTAACACGAATTCGAAAGAAATCAGTCATTGTTAATCATACTAGCGAAATACAAAGACCATGATCTTCCTAAACCAACAACACCCGGCCACCATTGCTTGAACAGAGAGAGGTAATGGCAGCGTTTTATGACTTTCTCCTCTCCTTGTTCAATGTTGCCATGGTTTTCTCTCTCCTCTCCTCAACTTTTGCCATCTCAATTAAATTCAGGTATAGAATTCAACAAAAATGGGAGGATTATCCAATTCAAGCAAGGAGCAATAGGATGGTTTCGAGGGTGGCGAGAATGGTGGGGGTGGTGGTTTGGGTGGGTTTTTGGGTGTTTCGAGGGGGAGGTTTGGATGGGGTAGATGATGAGTCGAGTTTTTCAGGTGGTGGGGTGCCTGCGGCAGGTTGGTGGAGTGTCATGGTGGTTTTATGGGTGGCAAGAATGGTGGGTCGATGGTGGAGGTGGTTTTAGAGTAGGTCATTAACCTGTTGGGATCGTTTTTATAAAAAATGATGCCTAGTTGGGACTGCTTTAGTTGGGACTAAAAATGGCGGAACGCCCATAGTAGGGGCTGTTCCCATCTATTTAACTAGATTTTGAAACTTTCTTACCATGTGGGTATTTTGGGGTATCATCTTGAGATGTTGAAGGCTGAGTGGAGTTTGGGGTAGTATTTTCCATTGGTAAGGGTATATGGTGACATTTAGATAGTTTAGGGGGTACAATATTAAAAATTCAAAAAAGTAGGGTACAACGTAGAATTTCGTAAAACGCAAGGGTATTATGTAAAAAAAACCTTAAAAAAAATTACCTCGTCACAACCATTACGCTACAGGGTAATAATACTCTCTCTCAACCCAAAAAAAGGAGGTGTTTTAGGGATTAATGAAAAATAACAATAACTTTTAGAATATTATTGATTGGTTGAGGATAGAGATGATCATGGACCCAGGTGCTGACCCAGACCCGGTTGGACCTAGGGATGTCAGTGGGTAATGGACTATACCCGATCCGTGGATCCAGATCCGTTTTTACCGGATCTATATCCTCAAATTTTGGGCCCAATGGATTCGGGTAGGATATAGATCCTAGTTTATAAAAACGGATCTGGACATGGTCCTAAATTATTCTCCGGATCCGTTTACCCGTTTTTTTTTTGTTATTTAAGGTTGAATGCTTGTTTACTTCAACATCGACAAATGATAATGCTAAATGGCGTTGTTTTGTTCTTTAAAATCTTTAATTATTGTGAAAATTAGGTCGTTTGAAATAAATAGGTTAGGATCCGTTTTCAATCTGGGTATGGATACTCAATTTTATTACCCAGCGGATCCTGGTTGGATCTGGATCCGACCCTTAAAAACGGATATGGATCCTATAGGATCCTATCCAGATCTTACCCGTTGACATCTGTAGTTGGACCCGACTCATTTAAAGGGTTTGGGTCGAAAAAATTGAGACCCATTGGATGGGTCGGATCTGGGTCTAGGTGGTAAAATTCGGGTCTGGGTCCGGGCCTCATGAATTCAGACCCAGACCCACCCTGTAAACCTATTTTTGTTTTTACATACTAACTAGATGTATTATAATACAAAATACATAAATTCTGGATTCCTACTCAAACAAATATGTGCAAGCTAACAATTTTCAATCTTAAAACTTAAATTAAAATGACTACTAAACAAACCTTCAAGATTCTGGAAGATCAAGATTTACGGCGATGTCGAAAAAAGTTAAATTCGCCCGAAATTCTTTTCTCTCACAGATTATACAAGATCAAAAATCCCGGCTTCTAAATCTTTTTTTCCCAACCATGGAGGAAGAGGACAACACTATGTAGCACAAGGAGATGATTATGATCAAATCTTCCATATCCTTTTGAGAATATATCTTCTTTTGGTAGTGTCTTTATGAATCATCATCACACATGTTTTTATATAGAGCGTTAATGAAAATTGATGCTATTTAGATCTTTTCTTGCATTATTATATGTTTGATGGTTCATTTTATTGAGATGTGTATGTGTAAATAGGACCCTTAGCCGCAGTGTGTCTTCTCTATATGTTAATTTTACTATCTTATTTATTAGGTTTTTCCTAATTGATAAAACAAATTTATTGTTATTTCTTTGTCTCTAGGGTAGCTACACCCACAACAGTTTTGCTTTCCTCTATAGCATTTGCTTTGTCAAATGTAGCAGCTACTTTGACTTTAACTAGTACTTACATCCGCAACCTTTTTTGTTTGGTATATATCTTTAATTTTTCATTTTAATTATGAAATTTCAATAATTATCATTCCAATTTATTTCTAGAATATATCCTTTTAAATTTTGTGATATTTAATTAAAGCACTTTTATTCTTTAGGCTTGGTCTGGGAAGTTGCGTATCCGCACTCCAGAAATCTTGTTGCACTAATTGCGCAACCCAGTTTCTGAGATTTTAGAGGCCTAAGGGTGAATCTGCTAAGTTGAGCCCTAATTAGGTGTGTTAAGCTTCCCATTCGAAATGAAAAAATAGACCGGTCTTTGGTCCAAGTATTCTAAAGCTTTGATTTTTCGGTCCAGATCGGTTGGAAATAATTTTTTTTAAAAATAAAACTTAATTTTACTATATTTTATCTATTATTTTACATATAATATATCAAAATATTATTATTATATTATTAATATCTATTTTTTTTCAAATATTAAATAAATTGATACTATATAGATTTTTTGTTGAATTATTATATGTTTTGATGGTTCATTTTATTGAGATGTGTATGTGTAAATAGGACCCTTAGCCGCAGTGTGTCTTCTCTATATGTTAATTTTATTATCTTATTTATTAGGTTTTCCTAATTGATATAACAAATTTATTGTTATTTCTTTGTCTTTATGGTAGCTACACCCACTACACTTTTGTTTTCCTCTATAGCCTTTGCTTTGTCAAATGTAGCAGCTACTTTGGACTTTAAGAAGTGCTTACATCCGCAACTTTTTTTGTTTGGTATATATCTTTAATTTTTTCATTTTAATTATGAAATTTGAATAATTATTATTCCAATTTATTTCTAGAATATATCCTTTTAAATTTTGTGTTATTTGATTAAAGCGCTTTTATTCTTTAGGATTGGCTTGGAAAGTTGCGTATCCGCACTTCATAAATCTTGTTGCACTAATTGCGCAACACAGTTCCTGAGATTTTAGAGGCCTAAGGGTGAATCTGCTAAGTTGGGCCCTAATTAGGGGTGTTAATCTTCCCATTCGAAATGAAAAATAGATCGGTCTATGGTCCAAGTATTCTAAAACTTTGATTTTTCGGTCCAGAATGGTTGGAAATTTTTTTTTTTTAATATAAAACTTAATTTTACTATATTTTATCTATTATTTTACATATAATATATCAAAACATTATTATTAATATCTATGTTTTTTTCAAATATTAAATAAATTGATAGTATTTAGATTTTTTGTTGAATTATTATATGTTTTGATTCTTTAATTTATTGAGATGTGTATGTGTAAATAGGACCCTTACCCGCAGTGTGTCTTCTCTATATGTTAATTTTACTATCTTATTTATTAGGTTTTCTTAATTGATATAACAAATTTATTGTTATTTCTTTGTCTCTATGGTAGCTACACCCACAACAGTTTTGTTTTCCTCTATAGCCTTTGCTTTGTCAAATGTAGCAACTACTTTGGACTTTAACTAGTGCTTACATCCGCAATCTTTTTTGTTTGGTATATATCTTTAATTTTTTCATTTTAATTATGAAATTTGAATAAATATTATTTTAATTTATTTCTAGAATATATATCCTTTTAAATTTTGTGTTATTTGATTAAAGCGCTGTTATTCTTTAGGTTTGGCCTGTAAAGTTGTGTATCCGCACTCCAGAAATCTTGTTGCACTAATTGCGCAACACAGTTCCTGAGATTTTAGAGGCCTAAGGGTGATTCTGCTAAGTTGGGCCCTAATTAGTGGTGTTAATCTTCCCATTCGAAATGAAAAATAGATCGGTCTTTGGTCCAAGTATTCTAAAGCTTTGATTTTTCGGTCCAAATCAGTTGGAAATATTTTTTTTCAATATAAAACTTAATTTTACAATATTTTATCTATTATTTTACATATAATATATCAAAATATTATTATTATATTATTAATATCTATATTTTTTTCAAATATTAAATAAATTGATACTCCCTCCGTCCCAGAAAAATCTGAACACTTGTTGGGACACGTAGTTTAAGGTGATAAGTTGTGGTGTGGTTATCAAATGTTATTTTATTTAAAAAGTAGATGTGATAAGAGTTGGTGGGGTATTTTTTATTAGAGGAGAGAGAAAGTTGGGTAACTTTAATTGATAAAAGTTAGAGTGTAGGGCCAAAGATGTATAAAAGAAATAATATATTAATGGTGGGACAATGCCAAGAATGGAAGTGTTCAAACTAATTTGGGACAAACATAAAAGGAAAGTGTTCAGACTATTCTGGGACGGAGGTAGTACTATTTAGATTTTTTGTTGAATTATTATATGTTTTGATGGTTCATTTTATTGAGATGTGCATGTGTAAATAGGAACCTTAGCAGCAGTGTGTCTTCTCTATATGTTAATTTTACTATCTTATTTATTAGGTTTTTCCTAATTGATATAACAAATTTATTGTTATTTCTTTGTCTCTAGGGTAGCTATACCCACAACAGTTTTGCTTTCCCCTATAGCCTTTGCTTTGTCACATGTAGCAGCTACTTTGGACTTTAACTAGTGCTGACATCTGCAACCCTTTTTGTTTGGTATATATCTTTAATTTTTTATTTTATTTATGAAATTTCAATAATTATTATTCCAATTTATTTCTAGAATATATCCTTTTAAATTTTGTGTTATTTGATTAAAGCACTTTTATTCTTTAGGCTTGGCCTAGGAAATTGCGTATCCGCACTCCATAAATCTTGTTGCACCAACTGCGCAACACAGAGCCTGAGATTTTAGAGGCATAAGGGTGAATCTTCAAATTTGGGCTCTAATTACGGGTGTTAATCTTCCCATTCGAAATGAAAAATAGACCAGTCTTTGGTCCAAATATTCTAAAGCTTTGATTTTTCGGTCCAGATCGGTTGTACATATTTTTTTTTAATATAAAACTTAATTTTACTATATTTTATCTATTATTTTATAATTTATATATAATATATCAAACCATTATTATTCTATAATTAATATCTATATTTTTTCAAATATTAAATAAATTATGATTATAAACCCAAAAATACGATTATATTTTTAAGGTGAAAAAAATGAAAAATAAAATAATCTAGGTCCAAATGATCCAAACCATGATCAGACCAGTTTTTTACGTCTCGGGAATTTTGAATTTTCGGTTCGCGGTTTGGTCCCAAAATCTAAATTTTTTGGAAGCCGAATGAACTTGTGCCAAATTTAGGAAATAAATAGGTTAATTGGCGAACAAACTAAGTTTTTGAGAACGTAGAAAGTTGTGTAAACTGTATTTTGACATTATCCATATATTATCAGGTATAACAAATGAAATCCAATTAGCATTTCTACTTCAGTGGAGGAAGTTACCTCCATTAAAAAACATGCTGCTTAATTGTGTCTATCAGTTGTCTCCATTAGATAGAAATAAATAGAGGATCAACATAACATGTTCCACTACTTTCATCATTTCTTGTCCCATCTTCTCTTCAGGTAATACCCAATTCTTAGATGATCTTCAATTTCGGTTAAAGTTCAGCAAGATTTGGGTTGTATTAAACCTTACAGCTTTGATACTATGAAGAAAGATTAAAACTTTCTCAGGAAATAAGTCTGGTTTTCGAGAGCTCAATTAAGCTCAGGTTTTCTTTCTATTTATCAAGGGTTGCGCCTCTTGTTTACAAACCTAGGGATCATCTACCTTTTATACAATAACCTTAACCAATGAGATAAAGACAACAAAAAAGCTACAGTTGTACATTAATGTAAGACAAACTATACATCTATTGTAAGCTATGCATCAAGTTTTAGGAAGGTAATCCTCAATTTTCTTCAAGAAGTCATGATATTCGAGCTTCAAGATTCTCTAATGGTTGTTAATGAGAAAGAGAGAGTAAGAGAAAAAGAGTAGGGAAGAGAGTATGAGTGAAGCAAAGATTACTAGATTAGGGAGGTGGAATGCCTTTTTAGAATTTCAAATTTCAACTTTTTAGAATGGAATTGAAATTCGGTAAAATAGCATGAAATTGACCCAAATTAAAACATAAATTCTTTTAACTCCCAAACAACGTATTTGGGTCAATTTCATACTTTCATTATTTCAAATGAAATGAGTTTTTATTTTGACTCTTCTTTTTTTTTTTTTGGTCTAAGATTCAACTCCTGTGTGACTGCCATTGCGAGGATTAATTACTTCTTATAGAGTGGCGTCATTGCGATGGATCTAGGAGTCTTTTACGGATTTCATTTGGTGACTTATGAGTAATTACAGTATATTTTAAAATATTAAAATAACAATTTCATTTATTTCATTATTAAATTCATATACATGCAGGTTTATATCTGTTGTACAAATGTATAGGTTTAAAAGTGGCATGAAGATCGGTGGTTTGTATGGGCTCCATCACTTTTACAGACCCATACCAGATGACGTGATCCATTGGAGTTTGGGCCATTCTAGTTTCCTGTACGGACTAGTAGGTTTGGCCGTGTTTGGTGATGTTGCACTCGCATTTCCGCCGCACTTACCTAGTTTTGATGTGACTTTATGTTTTTTTTTTTTTTTTTTTTTTGCATTTAGAAGCAATTATATCAATTATTAAACATCATACATGCTAATTTATGTACGGTTGATTTTTAATTTATTTATATTTTTTTAAGCAATATTCTAAAAATCACATCGTCAAACAAAAGAAGTTGATGTTTTGTACAAATATGAGCATCATTTCTTCTTTTTTCCAAGTGAATCTAGCTGAATTCAACACCGATCGTGAGATTTTAGAGGTCTAAGGGCGACTCTGCAAATTGGGGCCATCAATAGGGGTTGGACATATTTTGAAATGAAAAATTGACCGGTCTTTGGTCCAAGTTTATTTATGTTTTGATTTTTCGGTCCAAAGCGGTTGGACATATTTTCTTTTTTGTTTTTTGAATATAAAACTTAATTTTTCTATATTTTATCTATTTTGTCATAGATAATATGTCAAAAAATTATTATCATATTATTAATATCTATATTTTTTCGAATATCAAATAATATATGATTATAAACCTAAAATACGATAAATTTTTAAGTGAAAAAAATAAAAAATATGTCCAAGCGATACATAATATGATCAGACCGATTTTTTTTCCTAATCATGTCTACGTTTTGGAAATTTTGAATCTTCGTCCTCTGTTCGGATCCAAAAAAATCCAAATATCTTGAAAGCCGAATAAACTTGTATCAAATTTAGGGAGAAAAATAGGTTAATTGGTGAACGAACTAAAATTGTGAGAACTTAGAAAGATGTGTAAGATGTATTTTGACATTATCAATATATTATGTTTTGCATTGTTTGTGATTTATATGTTAGGAAGATATAATCATGTTGTAATCCCACTAGATTCGTCTCAATAAATAATTTTGAAATATCAACTTTTATAATTTACACAAATACATAAATTAAAGATATTAAGGCTTCAAATTTTTATTAGTAACCGGAAAATGTCAGAATGTAGCTATTTTTGTTCGACACATGAAATGTTATATATAATAAAAGCTCTTTAAATTACATTACATAGTGTTTGCGATATTTCTTCATTTCAATTCTCGAAATTGAACTCCCTATATGCAAATTAAATTAACTTTTTAATTGGGAAAATAAGCGATTCTAAATCCATAATTTCACTATTAGTGTGTTGTTTGACTATACATTGGAATTTTAATTCTAAAATAACTTTTTTTTACATTGACCTTAACTAAATCTTATACAATTTTTCCTCATATTTAACCAACAAAGTTAAACAAATCTAAATCTTAAATTTTTTTCTCTCTTTCTAATCTTCAAATTATGCAGAAAATATCATTCACAATATTAAAAAGATTATTTTGTTATTGATCGTGGCAAAGACGCTGAAAAAGTACATGGTGATGCTAAATCGAGTACTGGAAATTGGAACACCCTTTTAATGAAGCGTCGCTGCCACGTCAAGAGAGTTGAGAAAGAGAAAAGAGAGTTAAAAAGAGATAAGACGACGAGATAGCTGAAAAGAGAAATGGTGAATTAAAGAAGATAAGGCGACGAGATAGTCGAAAAGAGAGAACTTGAGAAAGATTTGGTTGTACCACATAGGATTTAGAACAGTTGTAGCTGATGATTTGTTTCTAGTCTTCAACTTTAATACTTTCCTATTGATGATTTTTTTTTTTTCAAATTGTGACTATAAAAGCACTCCCTTGGTCCTCTAATAAACTTTACTTCTTTTTCTCGAACAAAGGTTGAGGAGAGTAAATATATAGAGAGTAGCCCATGTTGTGTAGGGCCGACCACACCTATAAATATAGGTGTAGTCGTGCGTGCGCGTATCAGCCTGTTAGCTCATTTTCAAAAGGTCATATCTCACTCGTGTCTCATCAGAATTGAGTTTTTGATCAGGTATTGGAAAGATATCGAGCCAAATTTTCATCCCAAACTCAAGTCTTCCCAAAATACTGAGTGTTATGTGAGATATGGCCTTTTGAAGTTGATCCTTGTGCACAAACCCTTATGAACAAATGGAGTTACTTGTATGAATATGTGGTTACTCTTAACAATATAAGGGTACTACTCTTACAAAAAATGTGGTGACTTTTTGTAACAAAAGGCCAAGGAAAACTAATCAGTTTACTCTTATGAACGAATGAGGTTACTCGTATAAAGAAATGAGGTTAATTTTGTGAACAAATTAAGTGGGGTTACTCGTATGATTAAATAGGCTCGTCGTATGATTAAATGAGGTTACTCTTATGGACGAATTAGGTTATTCGTATGAATAAATGGGGTTACTTTTCTGAATAAATGGGGTCATTTGTTTGAACAAATAAGGTTAATAACTAGTTTACTCTTATGAATGAGAAACTAATCAGTTTATCCTTATGAATGAATGGGGTTACTCGTTTGAATAAATGTCGTCACTTTCGTAAATTGAGATTACTCGTATGATTAGATGAGGTTACTTGTATATATAAAAGAGGTTACTAGTAACTCTTATGAATGAATGAGGTTACTCTTATTAATGAATGAGGTGACTCGTATGAATATATAAGGTTAATTTTATGAACAATTGGGGTTACTGATATGATTAAATAGGATCGTTGTATGATTAATGATGTTACTCTTATGAATGAATGAGATTACTCGTATGTAGACATGAGGCTACTTTTGTGAACAATTGAGGTTATTTTTGTGAACAGTTGGGGTTACTTAGGGTCGTTGTATGATCATATGAGTTTACTCTTGTAAACGAATGAGGTTATTAGTTTAAATAAATAGGGTTGTGAACAATTGGGGTTACTCGTATGATTATGAGATTATTGATATCAATAAATGAGGTTTTTTATGTTTAAATGGGGTTACTCATAAGATTAAACTATGTTAATCGATCATATGATTAAAAGAGGTTATTCATAAGATTAAACAAGGTTACTTCAAAAACTAAATGAGGTTACTAAAAAAACGAGGTTACTCATATAATATTGTAAACTTATGCATAACAATAAAATGGGTTACTAAAATCTCTTCATATCTTCAACTTTCACCACAATTGCATGATATTGATCAGTCCATCGTAATATCATAACAATTACTATAATATAGTATTTTGCTCTTTAAAAAAACTATCCCTTTCTTTACTATAATAAATCCTCTACTTCACTCTTGTTTTACTTTTCTCCCTCAACTATACCATCATTTATATAGATTTTTTTTTCTTTTAAATTTCATGTGTTTCAAACAACAGATTAGAGCGAAAGCTCCCCCAAATTCGATATCCTGAGAGCAAGGCCTTGGCCACCGGCGAGCTCCACTTGGGACAAGAGGGTTGACAGCGAAAGGGAGGTGAGAGAAAGTGCATTAGGGCAAGTGATATGACTGAGAAAGAGAGGAGGGACTAGGATTCCCTCTGTAATTCCTATTTAAGTTTTATATATGGACCGGTGAGTCCGTCGATGGTGCGCACGAGTATGGAAATAGGATGGTGCGCACCATCCAAAACGCACCAAAAAACAAACAAAACGCGTAAAACTGGAAACAAAAAATAACCCAATGAACATCTTCAATTTCCACTGAACATTTAAAAATTTACCACATGGGAACCTTTTTTGAATCAACAATATGTTAATGCAGTGAACATCTGTTCATCTCCAATGAACATATAAGTAATGACAACATAAATATTTATCACAATGAACATATAAGTAATTTGAAAGAACATTTTGAAGACTTGGATGAACAAACTAACATTTGAATCAACAATATGTTAATGAAGTAAGAAATGAACAATAGTAAATCCCACAAATGTTTATTCCAAAATTGCAAATGTCCATTGAAAATTAGCGTGTGTTCATTAGACTACAATGTCCATTGGAATAATCTCGATGTTTATTGGTTTACATGAACAATAGTAAATCCCACAAATGTTTATTCCGAAATTGCAAATGTCCATTGAAAATCAACGTGTGTTCATTAGACTACAATGTCCATTGGAATAATCTTGATGTTTATTGGTTTACAACGCACATGGGGTGAAAAATTTGAGGAAAGAGAAATTGAGGTGGGTTCCACAAATGTTCATTGGAAAACCGCAGATGTTCATTGCAAACCGTTTAAACGATGCGTTTTGAAGCGTACGCACAGGAAGCACCATACTTCCGTGCGTACCTTCGAATTTTCGATGGACCGGTGGCCACATATAAGAATTTGTGTTCATTGTAAATCTCTTAAGTTATCAACATACGTGGATCTCCTTTAGCATAAATTTTTATTTCTAAATGAAAGATTGGATTTTTAAAGTAGGAAGCAACTTACTAAAATGGAGCTAAGATTCTCAATTTTTGCGCAAATGTTTAACCATCATAACTTTCACCTTCAAAATGAAAAGGGTAAATTTAACCACGACTCTAATATAACATCATTGTTAGTATTTTAAAATAAAATATAATAAGGTTTCTATAATTATATCTCATTAGAATACTTACACAAGTAGTTAAGACTCTAATGTTTGTATGGTAATAACAAAAGACTATAAAGTTAAAATATTGCTTTCATCCCAAAACTCTCAAATATTATACAATTACTTATCACGTCATGACATCAAATTTTCTTCACTAGACAAAAATTACGAAAAGTATCAACCTGGGAAATAAAACCTGATCTCTATAAGCATAATCCATGTTTATGCTCAAAACTCAAAAGTGAGAGGTTGCTCTCTTTCGAACCTCATTTTTCATCAATCATGCGAAGAATATCATTTAAGACAAACCAATACATAAGCAGGCACTAGCACTGTAGCACACAACGATTAGAACACGGTTCCAATGTACAGCAAAATCTACCAGGCTCTTCCTATTACACAATTTATCTTCCGTACCACGGCATCTACATAATTACAATCCACTAGAGAACCAAAACTAGAAAAACACTAGCTTAATACCTTGCTTTGCTTGCCAGGATATCAGGAATCAAGACATTACCATTCAATTGTTAGAGATATATGCAAACAATTGAGTAAATCTGAACATTTGAGTTGCAGTTTAGCACACTTAATGTTTAGATCGCTTTTCCCTTTTCTTCTTTTTCTTATCCTTTGACCTCTCTTTTGATTTATGCTTGCTGGAGTGTTTCTTTTTTGATCCTTCTGAGCTAGTCTTCTTAGTTCTCTTTCGCTCTTCATCGTCAGACAACTCTTCAGAAGATTCACAATGTCTCCTAGAGGGCTTCTTCGGACCAAGAATAGCCTGACGATCTCTCTCATCATTGATGTAGTCGGTAGCCACCCTATCTGGAGATTCTGAAGAACGGGGAAGATAAGGACCAGTTTCATCCATCCTTGACCCTATAGAACCCCTTCCGCGTTTAACCCTGCCATCAGCAGATAATCCTGGTCAGCTATTTGACATGAGATCTCATTGCGAGCAGGTAATGCACTTGATCCAAAATACGGATTGCCTTAACATATTTCTTTATGTATATATCTTTTTTGTTTGGTTGTTTTGGCGAGGTGTTGGGGAGCTCAGAACATAAAAAGCCCAACAAGAAAACTGACTACTGGCAAGACTTGACACAGAGGTAGTCTCAAATAGTTCCTTAGAGAAGACATTTTTAGGTAAAGAAAGTAATAAAGATGTGGCAAACGATAAATGCAAATGAGATGTAACACTCGTGGGAAGAACAACAATATGTTTGGTTCAAATTATAAGTTTATTGGTGATGACGAACAGGAAATAAAAATAATTAATTTATCATATTTGGAAAAAAAAGGAAATAATTATCAATAATAAGTCAACCTTTGTCCCGTCCACTAAAAATAAGTCATCTTTTGATTATTTCCTAAATGAGTCTACCTTTAATACTTATCAATTTAAACAAGTTAAATTACAAATAATATGACTTTTTTCTTTCTTTTTTGTAAATTTTAATTTCTTTTTGTTTTCTCTCTCATCCCTTTGAAGAGTTACACATATCATATTAGCGGTTAAATAAGTTAACAACATGCAAGGACTTGTTAAAAACAGATTGGTATTAAAGGTTGACTTATTCAAGGATAATCAAAAGGTTGACTTGTTTTTAGCGGATGGCTTAAAGGTTAACTTATTCTTGACAATTTTTCTAAAAAAAAAATTGCAAATTAAATTTTGCAAAAAAGATACATTATCATAACAGGAAGCAGACAATAATTCTCTGACCTCCCAAATTAACATAAATCGTAAACATTTGATCAAAACCATTTTTCAACATAGAAGGAAGAGAAATTCATCTCTATTATATAAGTGAAGGGGGGAGGAAGATGGTGTCCCCTCTTGAAAAGTCTAATATATCCTTAATGAATTTAAATTGTCATATATATTAAATAATCTTTTCTTCTTCCTACTTGCCATTTATATTGAACAAGTTAATAATGGTATTGAATTTGAAATTTCAATCAAATATTAAATTAAGGAGAATGATTTCATCTTCTTACATACATGTGGAAAACTCTGTTCAAATATTAAATTGACAATATAACATAATTGACACAATTAGAAGAAAAAAATAAAAAATTAAATTTCATATTAATAATTATACTCATAATATTTTAAAACCTAAATGTTGATTATTCTGCGGTAATCTCTATTATATAAATCAAACTCTTTTCGATGATTGAATCAGATAGACAAATTTTTCCACTTTATTTGAGCACAAAATTTCTTCTACTGTCAATTTCTTTCTCTCGATAATATATTTGAATAATAATTAACAAATAACTAAAAAAACAATGAAACATTGATTTAAGAAAAATATAGTTTAAAAAATAATAATAATTATTATAAATGTATTTTCGAATCAATTTTTTTGTAGCATTGATGAATAACTAATTGAGAAAAACAAAAAAGTTTATAGGACACGCAAAAAGTTGATGAATAGCGTGCAAAAAATTTTGAATTTATGAATAATATTTTTTTTTTTAATGTAATTGACCCGAGACATCGCCCGGGCCAAAATACTAGTACTTCAATGTTACAAGCCCAAAACATCAAAAAAAAAAAAAAAGATGAGACAGTAAAAAATGGGCGGCAGTCTTAAGACAATAAAGAAAATAAAGTATTGAAAACAGAATATGAACTAAGGAGAGCTAAGTGAATCATGCAGTGAGGTAGATGACAAGTCTGCCATAGAAGAATTTAAAGCAAACAGAAAAAACAATATAATGGGGAAAAGAGTTAAATGCAGGAGCTGATTAAAAGACCTTGAGTGCAGAAACTCCTCGATCTCTTCATCCCTCAAGCCTTCATCTTCTTTGGCATGATCTTCATATGACCTTTTGCTTGATGCGCAAGAGGCATGTGAATCATGCTTCTTGCTTTGGCTTCTGTTTGATGAGCAAGTGGCATTTGAATCATGCCTCTTGCTTTGGCTTCCAGACAACTCTCGATGCCCATCTCTGCTACTGTGACCACAATAGTCCCTCGACCTGCCCTTAATCCTATCATCCAGCTCCAACTCTTTCTGCCGAACCCGCCACATTTCATCCACCTCCACAGCTCGATTTACTGTTAAATGAATAATAGAGGGTATATAAGAGAATTGAAAGTGTAAATCAAATTATTATTCTAATAAATCAATCCTTCAAGAAGTTCATGAAAAATGGTAATAATAATGAATGCCCCAGCTAAAGAAAACCATAAGCATAATTGATTAATTGCCATGCACCCAACCAAGCCCCTATAAGGTTCGGATATCTAAGGCGCAGCAAGGGGAAGGGTAATTCAGGAATTGCATCCGAGATTTAGAAGAATAGTGACGTTGGGAATGATGACGTGGGGAATTTGTTAGAGGGTCACAATGTCAGAGATGGAATCATATCTAGAGACTCTATAAACAAGAGGGGAGGGGGCCAGTGAGAGGTATCCAAATATTTTGAGAATTTAGCTTGTATTCAGTGGGAGTGATCCAGCCACTCAAAAGCTGTTAAAATTGTGCTTGGTGAATTGAATGCAATAGAATCTCTCTCCTTTTTTCAATCTTTTCCCTTTTGCTTGTTTTTGTTTCGATTTCCCATATTCTTCTCTGTTCTTGCATCTATAATCCTCTGGTTGTTGTTAAATCAAAGTCAGTTTATAACAATAATTCAAAAATTGTGCAAAAGCTAGAGGCTACCAAAGTCCAAAGTCCTCCAGACATCACTACAACAACAATGTCAAAGCCTTTGGAAAAAACAGTTGCATGAGACAAAATTATATCTCCGATGGCCATCCACACAGATCATTTGCCTCCACTCCCTTCTAAGTTCTATCAAGTGTTAAATGCTCCTACAAATATAATTTTTTCAAAGTTCGGCCTACCCGGCTGCTTCTAATATCTCCAATATCCCAACCTTCCACTACCAAACCGGTGTCCGGTGCACCCTCTAGACAACGTCTCTTGTGCCCAAACCACCGTAGTGGATTCTCTCTTATCTTAACCTCACGTTTGCAACCCTTCAGCCCTCATTCATATATTTTCATACCAAATTCTATCTCTTAGGTATTCTCACACATCCATCTCAACAGGTCCATCTCTGCCACTCTCATCTTCCTAATATGATCCTTCCTAAATGTCCAACATTTAAACACATATAATAACGTTGATCTAATAATTGTACTCTCGAATTTTCCTTTCAACCTTAGAGGAACACTAAGGGTCGCACAAAATATCAGTTGCCCCTCTCCATTTCTCTCCATATAAGCCATCCTGATGGAGTCCTATGAGTTATGTTTTAGTCAATATTTCCATTCCTCTTAGAGATCGGCCCAAGGTACTCAAAACACTTATTAACAGGCACCTCCTTTCCCTCCGATATTACTATATCCTCAATTGACTCCCTCTTGATACTAAAGTTGCACTCCATATACATGTTTTGCTCTGACTTAACTTAAACCCTCATGATTCTTATGTTTGCCTACATTCCTCCATCGCTCCAATCTAGCTTAAGCCCGCCTTTAGTCTCATTCACCATTCACAAATACCATATTATTCGCATGTAGGATACATTTCATCCTGAATAGGTTGTCTTATTTCATGAAAAGGATTAATTGCAATTTCCTGATCGGAAAAAAAATCTATTACTCCTCCACGTGTCTTGCCCTTTGTATTCACTATCCAATACACGTCCTCCAAATGTCTCTCCAAACGTGTGTCATCTGTCCTATTAAGGTATTTGTAAATTCCCAAACACAGAACTTTTACCTGCTACACGGCAAAATTTAGGAGTATACTACTTCACCCAACACAAGGATGAACTACAATCAAAGTAACAAAAACACAAACCAGGATTAGTTCATGAAAGTAGCCAAACTTCAAGCTAAAAAGCCAGATCGTGAAGATTTTTAAAAAATTACAATCTCAACGGAGAGTTCTCAGAGTGGCTAATGAATTGTGAAAGGAGAAGTAAGATTTATGTCCCAGATATGAAAGTATTACATTTACACTAATACCCTTGACCATTATGATTAACAATGTATTCTCAAGCAGCAGTGGAAGTTGCTGAAATAGTAAGCATAAAAAAAAATAGAGATATAATAATTATCCTTTCAAACCATTACCTAAACCAAAAGAGCGACTCTACAGGGATCCAACTATGTGTGAAACACAAAGGGAAAAAAAACACTAAACAGGCCACATGCTGCTTATTTCAAAAACTATCACTTTTCATACGTGAAGCAAATCTAGTTGTCGACCAAAGTGACTTCAACCTGCAGACCAATGTGAAATTAGCAACTTTGGTTTCCCATGACACAAAGTTGGGAAGACACCACTGAAGGAAAACCTAGACATTTCCAGACCCTCTTCTCTCTCTATAAATATCTATAAATCTTATAAGCAATGCTTAATACACTTACATTATGTGCAAAGAATCTAGCTGCCCCAGCTAAACCTTGAGCATTTCACATAAATCACACACAATAAAACAAGTGAAAATTTAAAAGAAGAATAACAGAATGATACCTTGCAAAATAACTAATCAAGTAAAAAGCAAAGACCCAAACAATGATATGATATCTACCTTCTTTCCTAATCACCCTACCAAATGTTTGATCACCTATAGATATAATATACATAGGCTCTAGCAGTTAACTGAAAAATTAGTAACATATGGCCAGAAGTGCCTTATGCAACATAGAAACGAAATTGTTACCAGCCCACCCCAATAGGAAATGTTTCTTTGCAGCTCTTATACATACTTTATGTAGAGCTTTCTGAAATTGATCCATAGATGCCATGAAAGAACCAAGGATATCCTCATATATATTAGTAGTTATTATATAAATGTAATTATAACAAAGAAAACAAGCAGATATTAATACTAGACACCTAAAATGTAAGTAATGAATAAAAGCATTGTCTACAGCATATGTGGCTGTGGCTACTGGCTAAAGAGATAAAGATTCAACAACTAAAAAAAGACATTGAACTCACTAAGTAGGTTTAGACGTATACAAAAAAAAAATACTAAAATAGACTTCCTAGGATAATTAAGACCTAATATCCTCTAGGATACCAAAGCGCACAAGAACAAATGCATTATGGCAAGAAATAAGTATAACACAAATTTGGAAGGGAGATATAAATATACAACATTTATTCAATTCAAGAGCTCACTATAAAACAATGTAACTAAAATTCAATTTTCTGATTACCGTTGCATATTCTCATCCTGTGGAACAATTCACAATCCATCAGAAAACTGGTAAATTTCTTTTTACTCATTTTGGTTGTGCAATTATCCTCACCCCCTCCCTCTCTTTAGAAATAGCAAAAAGACCCTTTCATTAAAAACTTCAAACAAATGACTCAAATCACAATTTCCAAGCAAATTACACTAAAATTACAAAATATTACTGGAGCATACGTGCTTATTGATATAGCATAACCTTTAAAGGCACTAACCATTCTAATCTATTGTCTTAATTAAAAGAAAACTATGGAAAAAAAAATAGTATGGACAACACATATTTGATACATGGTGCAAAGCCATATAAAGCTATATCAAGCTGTAAACCCTTTTCTTGGTCTAAACTCCGAACAGAAGAAAGTAATAGTATGGAAAATATGTTTATCTGATGATTCAATCAAATACGCATTTTCCGGCACCAAGTAATGATTCAGATAAAACCCTCTAGTCGGATGGATCATAGATGTACACTAACCATATAAAAGTTATAGGGCTCATTGCACAATCAAAACGATTTAAAAAATAAACTTTTCCAATTTGGCAGCAGGTTCAATCATCCCCAGGCCCACACATAAGTACATATTGGTTTAGCAAAGGTATGAATTAAAAGGCTAACAGCAACTAATTTCAATCATCCTAAAATAATAACAACAAAGACAAGTCACCTTGCTGTATCCCGCGAACGGTGGCTGCAATAAAACGAGAATTAGGGCGACCCCTGACAGTAGGCTTGCGAAGATAAGCAAGCACTCCCTCTTGTTGAGCTTGTCGCCGTAATTCCGCAGCCTCTCTCAATAGAACTGCGGCTATTCTATTCTCAGTCTCCAAATCCATTTCAACAAATGCGCCTAAAATCAAAGAAAAAACAAAAAACACACAAAAGTTTACATTCGAGAGCTCCAATTTTCAATTCAAATACAGGAATTCAATTGCGGAATGTAAAGTAATGTACTTTAATTTCAAATATGGTGATGTTACTATTCAAATTCAATGATTTCAAATTACAAATTACCCAAAAAAAAAATGGACTTATACCAATTCTAGGATACGAAACGAAGTGATGAGATGTAAATAGGTTTTTAGAGCTTGAATTAGGGTTTCTAATACGAGAAGAGGTTGGATTAAATTGACGAAAAGAACAAATAAATTATAGAATTTCGGGAAATATTACCTCAATTGAAGCTAGAAGATTATCGAAGATGAACAATCCGGAAATAAAATCGCCGGAATCTCGCCGGAGAAGGCGATGCGAGGGAATAAATCCCGGTGATGAGAGAGAAAAAAGCGACAAGTAGGGTTTCAAGCAGAGTTTTCCCCCAATTCTCGTGGTGCGCGTAAGACTACGCCGTTTTAAGGCTTGACAAACAAAATTGCAGAATGACGCAATGTTAGCACGTGACAGTTAATACTAATGAGAGAAGAGAGAGGAGAGGGAGCAAGAAAACGTGTACATTTACTAGGAGAGGGAAGAGAAGATAAAGAATTTTTGTTAAGATCTGTAATTGTCGGAAAATAAAAGGTCATTGTGAACACATAATTGGATCTCTCCATTTAGCATTCAATGAAATATACCGTTATCTTAATTGGTTCAATACAAAGGAAAAACAATTGAAAAAGTTAAGAACTAAATCGTTTTAAGAACATACGGTCTACAATTAATTATTTATAATAATTAATTGCATTTTTAAAGCCCGTTTTCAAAAAGCCTAATTAATTATTCCTAATTATTTATTGTATTTTTAATAAATACTATTAGTTATTCCTGATAATTATATTATTAATAAATATCTTCCATATCCACAATACGAGTTCGAACTTGTCTATTTACTTCATACTCATATATTACACCCTCTTGTATAGTGTCCCACACGACACACACCCACATTTTTTTGCAAAATCTTAAAACACCATCATATCGAAAATAAAGCTAGATGACTTGAGAATCATATAAAGGTAAGAATCAATCCAACATCATTTTTGCTATGAATTCTAGCTCTCGAGGTAGATCTGCGTCGACAATACCTAGCGCAGTGCTTGCATGGCCCATGCAGAGGATAGATAGCCTAGTGGTAGGCCCACCACTAGGATCCATATACGAGACGCATTGAAGTTGATGTTAAAGGCCCAACACAAACTAATGGCATCTTTGAATAGTGAGAACACGTCACCGATAATGGTCGTGTGTTGTTGAACCAGTGTTTCAACATTCTCTCTTTGGGAGCAAGTCAGGATGTAGTAGACTCCTGTTTTTTGAACAGTCGTCACAGAACCTCTCTTAATCCATTGGGAGTTTATGATACCCTAAACAATATGCAAGCGGGGAGATTGGGAGCCAAAAACATGCTTATGACTGAACATTGCCCTATAGGCGGATTGTGGTTATTATTAGGAGAGGCTTCAATATATGCTCCCATCTTGTAAGGGGAGGATTGAGAATTTATGAGAAATTAATGAGAAACTTTTTTTTGAGGGGAAATTAATGAGGAAGTTGAAATTGCTAGTATTTAAGGTTATTACAAGGGAAATGAAGCGTGAAAGATGAGAAGTCTACGGTGGTTGAAAAACAATAAATAAAGAAGCAACAAGCAGTTTGGTTAAACCAGATAAAAAATCGCTTTTTTAGGGTTTGCCAAGTGTGGTGCTACACTATTGGTTGAATTGTGCATGACAAATGCAAAGTCTAGACGCACATACTGCTGAGTCTAGGTCGCATGCGGAGATTCTCGTAAAAGGAAAGGAATGGATTGACTGAAACAGAAAGTTCTTCGATTTTAGGGGAAGAGCAGACAATCGTGCAAAGAGGAGGAAATCTCTCTACATGGAACAGTAACCTAAAGTGAAAGACACAACAGACTCACTTTCCTAGTGAGAGAAACTCTCGTTGTAGAGAGAGATAATAAGGTACTATACTAATCTACTCTTGTTGATTCATTTGGGTGGTAGATTTCATGGGACTTCAAGGTGCTCATATTTGTGCGCTCTCAGCCTCTCAAAATTTCACAAGGAATTCAATGATTTGTTTATGAAGTTCACCTCTCTGCTCCATCATCTTCCGAGTTCCATCTCTGATAACAACAATCCTCGCAACAAGATTACCGTGAAACGAAGAAACACAAGAGATCGCTAATATATATGTAATAGTTTCTTTTGCTTTATGATGCTCAAGTAATTAACAAAATAGAGTTTCGTAATTTAGCATGAGAACAATTTTAGGCTTTAAATATTTAACTAACTAGTATTTTTTGCGCGCACGCGGTGATATTGTACATGTTTCATTCTTTTGTTTTCAAAAATCAGGAAGTTACTTTCACTAAAAAAAATGTGGTAGTTTTTGTAGGGGAAAAATCTGGCAGTTACATTAGAGCTTTTTTTAAAAAAAAGTTATATGATTTTTTTGCCCTCATTAGTTATCTTGGAAAAATAAAAACATAAAGAGTATTTTAGGGAACTCAGGTGGACACTAAAGTCCTCAAGAGTTCCCATATATAATAGAGATATTGGGTGTTACTTCTTACTTGTAGTCAAACTATATTTCTATTATTTGATATTAGCATGCCAACTTGCTAATTATATGAGGCTAAAGAAGAGCGAACTGATACCGAAAACCTTTCTTCTCTTTGCCTCTTTAGTATGTCATCAGGTTTACCTCCTGTTTTGCTTGATATATTTTTACCCCTTTTTTGTTTCCTGCTACGACCATGTTTCTGTTATATACTTTCTACCAGGAGAGAAAGGCAGCCAAACGAAGGAACTTTTCGCAAAGAGTCGAAGCAAACAAAGACAAACTAATTTAAGAATTTTGTATTGTACAACCGACCCTCTTTCTTTTATAGAAATCGTAGAATAATTTAAAGTAAAGGAGCAAGAAAAACCAAATAATGAAGAAACTGTAAATGTTGTTAGTGACGATCACGCCAAGAAAGGGAATGTAACAAGGTTAATGGCCGTAACTCTAACTTTATTGCCGGAATCCAGCAACAAGGTGCTTAATTTAATAAGATATATAAGGTGCCTTTTAACAAAAATGATTATACAAGGTGTTTTTGCAAGAAAAAATGTAACCGATAATAGTAATCGAAATAATAATAATGATATTGGCAAAAACAGTAGTAATAATTTCATTTCATGACTATGATTAAGATATTGAATAAGATAAGTTTTACATGACTTTAGATAATCCACATTAGTTACAATACATATTGTTCACTTGAGTTAAAATATGTTAGATAGGGAGTATGTCTAAATTAACAACGATTATGATGTCAGTACTTATAAAAAATGATGTTATAAGCTAAAAGGAGTTGCTAAACAAGTCAAGATAATGAACAATCTCAAAAAAGTTTAAATAACTTATACTCCATCCGTTTCATTTTAATTTACTCACTTCACTTTGGGGGAGAATCAAGGAGAAAGTGTAAAAGTATGAGAGAGAAACTGAAAAGGTGGAGAGAGAAATTGAAAAGTGAGAGAGATAAATTAAAAAGTGGGTTAAAATATTAAAAAGTAGATGACATGGGTGGAAAAAGAGGAAAAAGTAGATGTGACATGTTACCAAAAATAGAAAAAACAACAGTGTGTAGATTAAAAAGAAACAGAGCAAAAAGGAAAGTGTGTAGGTTAAAATGAAACGGAGGGACTATCTAATGGAATACAAAAAAAATGATTACAGAATATGTCCATTTTCAATGCACTCAAGAAGTGAAACAAATTAGCATACGCTACATTGATCTGGAGCAAAACTTGAACTTCTTATTGCAAGTCAACTATTTGTCTTTTCCACAGCACCTTCACATAACCCATAGGAAAAAAATTAGTCCTAATGAAGGAACAAATGCTAATAGAGAATCCATGAATGAATAATGAAATTCAACAATATTTAGGACATCAAATATGTTTAGCAAAAACTTTAGTTAGCTAGATTATTGTTCCAAAGAGTCTTAGTCTCTAGTGGGGGCAAAACCCTCTTACACTTGTTTAGCCAAAACTAAAATTTAGCCAAATAGAGTTTTGCGAAGGAGCAAAATGTATGCAATAACACTAACGTGCTTCCGTTAGTTTGCCCTGACTAAATCTTCTCATGCGTCCTCTCAACAATTGTCCCCCCTATTCAGCAAGGAAATCCCCCAAAATGTCCAGTATATGTCATAATTTATATATATCAGATATACTCGGATACCCTGAGATTAGACCCTCTTGTTCCAATTTTGGAGACAGTGTCTTTGATCTGAACTCAGAAAGGAATCTCATCTAGCTCTAGATCGAGATACAATGAAATAGAAATCATGCATAACATAAGCAGTAAATATTGCAGGAAAATGGCCTAGTGATGAACAATAGAAGCACCTTTTGTATCTCTTTTTGGAACCACAAGGGCAAAATGCATTCCTACTAATCTGACCACTCTGAGCCATATTTGATTTAGCAAGATCCAAAGGAGTAGAACCCATCAACTTCTGGACCTGAAAAAAAAAAACTCGTTAAGCAATGAGAAGCTTCAGATACACGTACGAAACAAAGATAATAGCACCAAAATCAAAGTCCCTACGGTTTTAGATGCTTCACTTTTTGCAATTAGAAGTTTATCAGTTGCATTAACTTTCAAGGATCGTCTTTGTTTCCATACCCTTTTAAAGTAAGCGCATGTCAAGTGTGTGTCATATAACCATGGTTTGTAATATGTAGATCTAGAGGTGACAGCATTACACAGTTCTCGGTTTGCTCGAGATCAGACAAACTGGTCGGAAGTTGGAAACTTCACATGAGCATGTTGAAAGTTGAAACATAGTTATCCGGTCAAAAAAGTCGAATCCCAGGTTCCAAGTTGGACTTAGTTCAGAACTGAAAATTTTTAGTATCCACAAATTGAGATCCGCAGACCCTCTCATTCAGCACGTTCTAAAAATCAGATATCAAAACCTGGTTCTATGTCAACCTGGCAAAATCAGGCATCAAGGTTCGTGCAAAGTTTTCAGTCGTCAGCCGTGTAGGCCCCAAAGAAATGGACGATACAGCAAAAGAGAGATCGACTGTGAAGTAAGAGTCATTGTCTTCAAAAGGAGATCCAATTTCAAGTACAAGAGCAAATTTCCTCCTTGCAACACACTTTCTAGATTCATGGATACAGTCGTTTTACCATTGGGAATCAATGGAGAAAACCTGGCAGCTATCTTATACAACTCAATCAAGTATGCATTTCCCACATACAACCAAAAAAGAAATGTTTTGACTTGATTGCAATCGCCAATCCAAGGCTGTTTAATGTATGCGTAAGCACTCTTAGTAAGAGAGAAAACGGGGTACTAAGTTTACCCTTAGGGCCCGTTTGGTAGGTGGTATTAGATGGCGAAAATGGCAATGAATTCATATATAATTGGGAAGGAAAAATCCTCAACTCGTTACACATAGTAAGGAATCTCATCCCCCAAACATGTGATGATTTTCAGAGATTTCCATTCCCGCTTGTACAAGTACAACATCTAAAGTGGTATATATTAGTGAAAATTTATGAAGAGAACCACATGTTTGGGATGTATTCTCATCACCGAGGACATCAACATGATTTTTCTCTTAAAAAAATGCGCTAAATATCATTACCATTACAGCCAACCAAACGGGCCATCCGCAGTTCACGAAATAGGAGAAGTTTGATAAGAGACCACAGTGCGAAAAAGAAAGAAAAACAGATAAGTGGGTTACTTGGCAGTTGGCACTTGGCACCAGATTATACTGGTACTGATGCTTATGAGGACGTAGATTTCCAACAGAAAACTTGCACAAAAATTTGATGGCCTGGGCATATTGATAAAATCATGAAGTTTATATGTTACTCCCTCCGGCTTTTTTTAGATGCTACATCGTTTCAGGCACAAGTATTTAGGAAAGGTAAAAAGGTGTGGTAGGGACCATAGCTTTATGGGAGAGTCATAGGTAGGAAGATGACAAAAGTAAAGGGGAATATTGGTACTTCTTGATAGGCCATGGTTACCAAATAAAGACATGTAGCATGCAAAGAAATAAAGACATTAATGGAAAATGTAGCAAGTAAAAGAAGACAGAGGAAGTATTACAGAAGAATGATCAATGGCTATGCATGATTGGAAGAAGAATCACCAATTAAGAGTTCTTGGATTTTTTTTTCTAAGTAAGAATTTCATTTCATTCAATAAATTTACAGCCTAAACTATGGAAGTAAGGGTACCTTCTAGGAAGAGCTCTTCAACCTAGGATTTCATACAGATTACAAGCTCTAAACTATTCTGTCACTAACACGGTAACACCAATACTCTTCAGTCCTCCCCATTACATTCTCAATATGAATTTTATCATAAACTTTACACTAGTTTACAGCTTGGAAACTATTAGGAAAAGGAAGCTTATACCCCAAGATAGTAAGAGCAGCTAGGCAAATATTTCCTAGATTTTTTTTTGCATTTTGCCTTCAAATATGCTTCCAGCTTTGGGTATCCTCTTTGCCATTTCTGATCTGTAACCAATTGTAAACCAAGGCTGCACATCTTGTAAATATGATTGTGGGTTTCAGTTTGCATCCCACAAATAACACATCTATCATCATCACTAACCCCTACGCTTTCCAATTTGTCACGCGTACTCAGCTTTGTAAATTTTAATAGCAAATAGAATTGTGTTTGGGAACATTATACCTCGTCCACACTCATCTTTGCTATGGCACTTTGGTATCCTCTCCTTTCATCCAATCATAAGCAGATCCACTATATACTGCTCGGATTTGTGATGCTGACATGTGTTTCCAGTATATCCATCCACCAAAGTAGCTCTCATCCCACATATTTGTCTCCAAGTGCAGGTACTAGAAGGGTAATCCCACCAGTTTAGATCCTGAACATATAAGTGATGCACCCACTTAACCCACAAATTGTCAGCTTGGATGGCAATATTCCAAACTTTCGAACCCACAAAGGCAACATTCCAAACAGCAATATTCTTAACACCTAAGCCCCCCATAGAAAGGCTCTGCATGGTGAAGTAAATTTTTGAACAACATTGGCAGGAAGAACAAAGATTGTAGCCCAATATGAGTGAATACTCAGAAGCACACCATTCACAAGTTGGAGTCGTCCACTATAAGAGAGGTGTCTAGACTCCCAAACTTTAATCTTAGCCGTCATCTTATCAACAAGGCAATCACAATCAGCAATAGATAACCTTTTACTAGAGAGAGAAGCCCCAAGATAACGAAAATGCCATATTACCCACGTTGAAACCAGATAAGGCAAGAGCTCTCTCTCTTCAGTTCTGGGGCCAATATTACAAACTACACTGCAGACTTTCCAGGATTTTGCAGCTAACCCAGAGGAACTGGCGAAGGAAGCAAAAACCTCTAAGGAGAGTGATTGAGTAAAAGTTCCCTTTGCAGAACATCAGCAAGTCATTAGTACAACACAAGTGTGTGAGGAAGCAAAACCTCTAAGGAGAGTGATTGATTCAAAGTTCCCTTTGCAGAGCATCACCAAATCATTAGTATAACACAAGTGTGTGAGGTTCAGAAAAGCGCATGGACAGGGAAAAAAAAGACGCGGTCGCGGTCGCGGGAACGGCTTGTAACGGGGAAATAGAACGTTTCGCGGCCGACGCGGCGTGAATTTTAAAAAATTCACATTAATATGTATTAACCTTATTTACATTGTTTTTAGTTTATGAGGTATTACTACAACATAATATAATCAAATCTATTAGAATATCATGTTTCATCAACTATATAATTAAAACATAAAAACTTTTTGGCCAATGTTCGAAAAGAACAGATGTAACGGGAATAAAAGTGTTCTAATGCGGCGTGTTTGCGTTACGGACAACGCGGCGAGAAGTATGTGAATTTTATTACGGCGTTCCGTAACAGGATTTCGCGGAACGGCAAATCCAAAACTTGTTACAGAACGGGAGAGTTTTAATTCCATGCGCATGGATGAAATTTGAAATCAGGTCTAGCAAGTAGCAATCACCTCATTCAGGATCTACTCAAGTAATCCATACATATCACAAAAGGTATGGAGATAAAAGTCCCCCTGCCTTAAACCTTTAGCCCCAGGAAACTACTATGAAGAGCACTATATGGAGTAAACAACTAATGACCAGTGTCACCCAATTTACGGCTAACTCCATAATGCGAACGGAGTTCTCGTTTTACGGTATTGCTTTCAGGATAGAGCCCCCTTCCTATGTGAATTGCGAAATGTAATAGACTAGCCTAGGGGGGCAAGGGTATTTTAGTAAGATACTCTAGTTAATATGTTAGCTTGGTGAAAAGGCAAATACACTATAAATATAGGAGATTAGGGAGAGAAGAGATTATGAAGAAGAAAATATTTGAGAGTTCATTTTAGTGATTAGCTTTAGGAGTGTGTCAAGTCACTCGAAAACTTGATAATCTATCCTTATTTTCTGTTATTTCCATTGTTATCAATCAAAAATCATCTTCTTCTTCCTTTATGCTACTGCCAACATACCCAGTTCATTACACGAAATGGAACGATTGAACCAATTCAGAATTCAGGAGGAGGTGGGAGAATCATGTGACACTGGTATGACATACAACCAATGTAGCACACGCACTTCTTCTAGGTCACATAATTGTACCAGTACCCGATACAATATGTCGATACGTATCTTGTATGGGTACACGTACCCATTCCTAGAATTTTGAAATATCGCCGTTTTCCATCCCCAAATCCAAACCTGTATTCGTATCCGTCTCCATGCAACCTAGCATACAACAACTTACTCCTTTTTCATCAAAATGGTCAGCCAACTATGACTTTGATGGTCATCTCATGAGTTAATTTGTCAATGTACTTCCTCCATCCCTTAATGCATGCTCCATTGGACTTTTCATGGTCTCCAAGACTCATATTCGAACAACTATATTTTTAATTATGCATAAGTAAAAAATTATGACAATTAGATGTTTATACACATTGAGACGGTCCTAACAAGATCTGACATGCTTCTTTTTGTTATAAATTGGTGAGATTAAACGGACAAATTATCTAAACCTTTGACCCCCAAAAATGCAACGGAGCATATATTTAAAGCTACAGGCTGTTCAAACTCAAAAGTAATGTGAAAACATCATTTGGGGATTAAAAGCACTTCCATAGATCCATTTTTCATACATTTATTAGTTGTAAAGTAACAAATATGGCTATTCATCCACCTTTCCAGAAAACCAGATAAAGCAAAAGCCTGGACATATTGGAGTCAATTCGGTCGCCAAGTTATTTCTAAGTTCCAGTTCGATCAGATTCAACATTCAAGTTCCCACCCTTTTCCCCAACAAAAAAGTGAGGGAATTCATTTAATCATTTTTTGTCGTTTCCTTTCAATGTCTTTGAGACTTTTGAGAGCTTCATGCATAAGGGTGTTCATCTTAGGATTTTGCTTCTCTATCTCTTTTTCCTTGGGTAATGTGCAACTGGTCCAGGAATATATTTGAATCGTTCAGCCTTGGATTTCACATTAGGGAGTGTCAGAGTTCCCAAATGGTCCAGCTTTGAACTGATGAATAATCCTAGTATATATTGATTGAAGTTGACTAGCTTTGAGAAAAAGTCATAAAAAGTCATATGTGGCCAATTAGTTCAAGAAAAGAGTGGCATATTCATATATAAAGGAGCAGCTCAAGTATAATGAATACAACAATGTGTCGATGACACTAAATATGGAAAGGTCCATCACATCATGTCCTTTAAATATGACAGGTAGATCATTTTACATTATTCTAGTATCAGAATTCTGACTTCCAAGGTTCTGCAACTAACCAATTCATACACTACATACTGCACACCAAACACACGTAACTAACCATTTCAAAAACTACTTAGTGTGCAACAATCACACGGAATATTACGGAAATGCTAAACAAGAGCATAGAACTTAAAAAACACTGATTGAGGAAAGACATCACTAACCTCAGCCATGCTCTTTGGCATTGGTTTACCCTCTTCCTTTAACTTCTGTAGTTTAAACTGTGCTTCCTTAGCCCACGTATACTTTGCCAAAGTATTCTCAACATCAGCCATCGTACAATTGCACTGCTTCGCTGCTGCTTGTTTTTGACTGATTTGGAGATTCTGCAATCAGTTAACATTACAATGACCCAATCAAAATATAACTCGAGATATGAGAGCTTAACAGGAGGTTTCAGTGAGTGTTGCAATTATAATTGAGAACTTGCTGAGCACAAGATTGCCAAACCGAAAGTATCATAAGAACAGGACTTGTCCAAGCATCCACTAAACATCTGATCTCCCTCCTCTTAAATTTATAGTTAACTATCCTTATGGAGGGAATGTATACTTCCGCAATTCCATGAGTATTGCAATTTGCAACATTTTGATTTTTACGCTATTCACACACTTCTCTTTGACCATCTATGGTGATTTACTGATTTATGCACAACGAAATATATGTAGCTACTAACACAGGAAAAAAATAAACAGACTTTCTATATTGCCATATGAGATAAAATCAACCTGTCCATTCGGATCGAAATTGCCAAGATATCTTAGAATTTCTTCCTGCTTCGCAAAAGCATCAGCAAATGTGGCTTCACTACTCCGACCTACTACATATTGCTTCAAAGTTCCCAGCTTTCTCGCCTTACCAAGCTCATCAGCAAAACCTTCAGTTACCATAATACATTACAGAAACAAATTAAACTCTTCCACTAACATAAAGTAGCATGATATGACTTATTATAGCAAATAATAATCATGATATAATGATTAATCCCATTTCATAACTCCCAAAAGACTAATGATATTTAAAACCATCCCATATGGAGTAGTATATCTTAGAAATCCCATTTTTTCTGTATAGATATAAACATCAAAATGTAGTTAATCATTATTCATTACAAAAATAAAACTTCCAGAATATTTTTTGAAAAAAAAAACCCTTCAAATTTCGACATTAAGATGAAAATGACGCCAAAATTTCAAAATCTAATTCAATATTATGAACGGACAAATACCCATAAAAGAAAAATAATTAAAAAATAGTTTCAAATATTAAAAGTGGGAACTTACGATCGAGAGTGAAGGATTCCTCTGTAGAATCTGGTGAATCAGAGGTGGGTTTATTGCCGGTGAAGACTCCTTTAATCTTGTCCATCCATGCGCCATCAAGGTGAGACGTGGCGAAGATCGAACGGTACTGTGACGGAGTGTGGTGACTATGACTGTGAGGGAAGAAAATGGAGGAATTGTTGCGAATGTTGTTCAAAATTCTGTGAGCCATTTTTGGGGTTTTTGATCTTGTTTTCCTTTTGTGTAGGGTTTTAGCTTAATGAGGTTTTTCCGGCTGAATTTTTTAAACGGTGTAGTTTTGCTTCTGATTATAGCTCTTGTAAAACGTTAGTGATGAATGATGAATGATGAATGATGAATGATGATTGATGATTGATGATACAAGCAAGCTAGCAAAGGCTCATAAAACCAAGTAAGTGTTGGCCCAGTGGTGATAGGACTGGCTTTGGTAGGACGGACCCGTGTTCGAATCCCCACAACACCCTTGGGAGAGGAATGGAACCTAACCACCCCGAACTTGGCCTCGATCCGAATGTAGCCCGAAGGGTGAACCGGGTGCAAACACCAAAAAAAAAAAAGCAAAGGCTCATAAACTAACGAGTGAGTTATTTAGGTTCGGTGATGTAATTGATGTTACTAGGTGGAATTAGCAACACGTGCTTCCAATTATGAGGTAATTATATTTACTTCCTCCGTTCCAAATTAAACGCAACAGTTTCCTAAAATGGCAATTTCATATTAAATGCAACAATTCCTTTTTTCTATTTTTGGCAAAGTTTTTTAGTGTGAATTTACAAAAATACCCTTAATGAACCTAACAAAATCTGATTTAAGCCAATTAATCTACACTAAAGTAACAGATTAAAAACATAAGATTGGATTCATTAGCTTAATGATTCCCACCAAAAATAACAATCCATCTCCCACCTACTAAATACCCAAAACAGATTAAATGAACTGTTCTTCATTTATTGCTCCTGAAAATATGAACCCTAAAACTAAGCCCCTAACATCAGTCAAGCGTTTCTTTTGTTCTTCTTCTCTCTCTTCTTTTTCTTCCCTCTCTTCATCTTCTTCCCTCTGTTCACCCAACAACCACCATGAATATCACTTAACCTCTCACGGATGTTGCATTTGATGCAAAATCGAAGGAAGAAATGATTATATGTCGTGATTTGGCAAATTCGATTGAAGATGGCAGCCCGTACGCATGGAAAATGTACTATTCCAGTGAAGCCGCGAAGTATTTGAGCGATAAATCTCTGAAAGCTTTAGAAACCGTCATGGGAAGGGCCGAAAAATCAGACGACATAAGAAGAGCGACGAAAAAATTGGACTTCAACCCCCCTCTTGGTAAGTCTCCTACAACAAATAGTAGATCTAAGGTTTACCTTCTTAGAACTAGGGCAATAGGTGCGAATATTGTGGATGTGGAGGAAAGAGAGAATGTGGTTGCTAAGAAAAACGCAAATCCACCTATTGTTTGTGGTTTACCGGCTTTTGATGTGAAGAAAGATCGAAAGGGTAAAGGGAAGGCTTCGGTAATTTCGAATGCGAATAAGGGGAAAAAGAAGATTTTGGTTGAGGGTTCGTCTGAGGAAGATGAGGGGCTTCCAATTGAGGTTGAATCTGATGAAGACTGGGGTAACGAATTTGACATGTTTTTTGAAGATGATAAAGGGAATCTTAAGCTTTTCAAGGTCTATGAGGGGTTAGATGTGGGGTTAGAGGACGATGGCCCGGAGATCCCCATGAGTCCGTTTCTTGAAGACGATGAAGAGATGGATCCGGATGAACATGCGTTCCTGTTGATGCGCAGAGGAACTCATTAGAGTTCCTAAGGTATTGTTCATCACAGCTTTAACCTTTTTTTTATGCTGTTGTTTGTGGTGCTTTGTTGTTGTTTGTGGTTGCAACAGTTTGTCTTCTTGGTATCAATTGTTTGCTTTGTACAATTGTGGACTTTAGTTTGCTTTATTTTATGGTTTGTTAGATCTTGTGTTCTTTGATTTATTGTATGGTTTGTTAGAGTTTGTGATGTTTGATTTATTTTGTGGTTTGTTAAAGTTTGTGATGTTTGATTTATTTTGTGGTTTGTTAAAGTTTGTGGTGTTTGATTTACTTTGTGGTCTGGTTTAGTGGAATTGGTTGATAATGTTTGTGATGTTGTGCTAGTGGATGGTGCTTTGTTGTTGTTTGTGGAATGTGGTTGATAGTTTTAGGGTTGATTTGCATGAATCCTAAATAAGATGATCAATGGGCATAATAATGTTTGTGATGTTTCATTTAGTTGGTAGTTTGATTTAGTGGAAATGTTTGATAATGTTTCTGATGTTGTGCTGGTGGATGGTGCTTTGTTGTTGTTTGTGGACTGTGGTTCATATAGTTTGAGGGTTGATTTGCATGAGTCCTAAATAAGATGATCATGTGCATAATAAACTTGTCAATGTCATAACTACACTTCGTGCCTAAAATAACTACACTTGGGTTGTAAGACATTAGAGATACATGTGCATAACAATACCCATTCACAATAACCATTCACATTAACCACTTACATATACATCAATGCAATAGTAAGTTACATGACTGCCCCATCTGTACTTAGTATATATACACAAAACACACATAACCAAACCAAAAAACAACTCATAATCACAATGCACTACCTAAAACTACATCTAAACAAAAGTTTGCATTGTGAGTCATACTTACCAATAACTAGAATGGTTATGTATAGCAGTCATCACTAATTGCATTCCAAAATGGCCAAAATATAATTCCCCAGACTTTGCTATGTTACCTAATCTTCATCAATACTCACTTCATCATGTAAGTACTGGATTGGTTCTGAAACAGGCACCAATATTGCATTTAAATACTCAACTGCTTCATCAACAACTGACTGTTCAACTTCTACATTTTCTGGTAGCATTCCAATCCTTTCCATATGTGCCTTCCCATGATGTGGGTTCTTATAGTTGTTACCTCCCTTCACCTTTAAAATCTCAGTCATGACATATTGAAGTTGTAACCAAGCAAATTTAATCTTCTTTATGTCATAGAAATCATATGCATCTTGGACCCTAGTGATTAAATCATCTGAATTATGTGGAAATACTTGATGTTGAATAGATTGCACATCCATAAAAAGACACAAATCCAACAAGTTCAGATCAGGGGATTGGGGGGTTGATTGACCAGCTTAATATTGAACCCATCCTTTGTTGCTGCCTCTCTGAATTCCATATCATCATTAGATATGTGGGGTCTTGCATTATCTTGCTGGATGATTACGTTCTTTGATAGATGAGAAGGCCATTTGCTGATAATGGGCGGTATGACATTGTCAATGATCATTCTCCTGATCACTTGTTGTGTGACTGAATCTACTGCCTTAGTTTCAATAGTGCCTGCTTCCCTATTTCTGCTTCTTTTCTTTGCTGCCACATAATGTACAAAAGGGAAAATCCCATATTTGCCATCATGTATTTCTATTCCATTGCTATCATACATTGGCCTTCCTATGACACCCATGAACATGATTTTTAGTGGATACCTCCTTGATTGACAACACCTATAAGGGTCATCTTCAAAAGGTAGGAGATAGAACCTCCTCATCTCAGGGTTCAAGTAAAACCATTTCTCATTATGTGAATAACATTTTGCATGTCAACAAAAGTGGGATTTGTTGTTGGTGTAGCTAGAAGAAAATTGGACAGATGCCACTTCATTCTAGACAACTTGTGTTCCTCTGTGACCTTAGGGTGGTTACTTGAAGTATGTGACCTTAACCTACCCTTTTTCAGCAGCCTATAAACAGTAATATGGCTAAGTTTGAGTGCCCCTGCGAAGGACCTTATTGTGGTTCTCTGATGTAGGGGTACTGATTGCAAAAATTCATCAGAATATTCCCTGGGTTTCCTCCCACATTTCCCAAACCTCTTTGCCCTCACATCTATTGCATTACCTTACTCTCTCTGTTTCAATGCATCTTTGTATATTGTTGAAATAGTGCATTTGTGTACACCTACTTGTGCTGCTAACTTTGTTTGAAACCCCCATGGAAGTTTCCCATCAACTTGAATTGCAAGTAAGTTGTCGACAATGAGCCTTCTTTGTGTAAGAGTCAAATTTGGTTTGGTACTTGCTATGATCCTCTCAATATTTTCTTCTTCTTCTGCCATCTCATCTTCTTCATTGTCAATGTCTTCTTGCAGCCTTGCAGGAGTAGATGTTCCCACATAAGCCTCTTTGCTAACCAGAAACCTTCATCACCCCCTTCAACATTATCCATGGTGACTGATCATACAAACATGATGAAGCAAAAGTATTTTTCCGGGTTTTTTTTTTTGGGTAAATTGTTCTGTTAGGAGTTGTAAATTTAACTAAGATCTATGGTGCAGTGTGTGAAAGTGTGCTTCATCTGTGTAATTTTTTTGCTAACAAGTAAATAGTGTGGAAGAGGTAGGAGTAGAAAGAGAAATGTTGAAAGGCTTTTGAAACTCTTAAATATGATGGAGTTGTTTAAGATGGTGTAATGCAGGTTTGAATTTTAATTTTTGGTGGCAAATGAAAGTCATCTACTGACTTTATTTTGGAGCCAATTTGTATTTGGTGGCAAATTGTTTAGTGGGTCCCAACTTAATTCCCTCCCCCCAAAACGTCAGTAATCCCTCCCTTATTTTCTTTTTGGGCCCACTTTCTCTCTCCACTTAAAACTAATCACATGCCCCTCCCTTTTTCTAATCACCCCTTAAGAAATTTCAACTAGGAGTCCGTGCCTTCCAAATTGTTGCGTTTAATTTGGAACGGAGGAAGTAGTAAAAGAAACTTATATTGTACAATCAATTATATAAATATTACTTATGTTTTGCACGAGTCTTTTTATACTGACACATGTGATGCACACGTTGAAAGTGTACGTAGCAATCAGTTACACAACCTACGCAATTAAAGAGAGTAAAATTCTCGACATTTTTAGACTTATATACAACTTAATGTCTTTTACCATCTTGAATTATGCTCTTAGAGTATTAGGTAAACTATTGATGTCAAACTATTAATGTCCCCTTGTTTCACTATATCATCAATTGTATCATGCTACCATTTCAATGATCCAAGAAAAGAATATATATTGATCTAAAGAGCATGTATCGTAGATAATTGATTTGTTTTGTGATGAACTTGCAACAATGCAATTGGAAGCTTAAAAGATGCCTTCTTTTCTAGAGATAGTGACTAATTTAGAGTAGAAATATTTTGTGAATTTGACAACATCCTAGCAATGTAAGTGCGAATTTTGTACTCACAATGACATAACTATGAAAGAATGACTTGTCAAATTTGATTTCAATAAAATCTTCGTAGGGATGCTTCTGCTGCTATGATGCTAAAGTTGAACTAGATTAGAGTTTCCATACTTTCAAGTCTTTAAAATATACAACTAATATAAGGGAAATTTCCTCAAGTACCCTAAGGTTTGACGTAATTCTCAAATTACCCCTCACATTTAGGAAATTCCTCAGATCCCCCTGAACTTTGTGTTTGGGCTCAAAATACCCTTATCATACACCAAAATTCAAGTACATTTATTTCCTAAGGTACCCTTGAAACTTAAACTTTAAACTTCAAATTCAATAAAGGTATTTTGAGAATTAAGCCAAACCTTAAGGGTACCTCAAGAAATTATTGCAACTTGAGTCTTAATTGATTCACCTTTAGGTATGTGATTTTCGGTGTATAATTAACTTTAGGCACAATTTGCTTAATGTAACACATGATCCCTCCATCCCAAAGGTTATGTCCGCATTTCTAATTTTGTTTCTTTTATCTTGTTGTCTTCTTAGGCTAAGTGAGTGCTATTTATCCAATGAATTTTTTTTTACTACACTCACATACTTTTTGGTTAATGCTATCCATTAATTGTAATCCTAAATCTTTTGTGATTAATTAACATGAAAGGTATCTATGGCGAGAGAGAGGTGGTAGCTCAGTGGAGTACCACCCCGAATTTCAGGGCATTGACAGGGTTTGAATCCTCATCCCAACAATATGTTGGGACATTTACTCCTGGGCTGTTTAGCCTTGTACCCAGCCTCTGAGTTGGTGTGCCCTGCAGACTAGTAGCCTAACAGGGGTTGGTCTTCGGACTAATTATATTTCCTAATAAAAAAAATGAAAGGTATCTATGGGAATAGAGGGACTAACAAATAGATGGGTTTTGATCTCTGGTCTTGGGCGCCACCTCCCAAGACTTTGACTAACTAAGTTAGTTGAAATCCACACTATCAAAAATCTAAAATAGTAGGAATGATAATGCTTCTCAACATATTATACGTTCTTTTTAGGTGAAGATGTAGACAATAGTTGACTATCGAACTAAAGATCCCTCGAATCTCGATAACATAAACAATACGAGATTCTAGCAAAAGCAAAGAGAGCAGATAGTGCTTCTTAAAGACATTGGCGATACAATTTAAGTAAAGTTGTAGGCAATGATTAGCTATATCGATAAAAAGCTGTAAAAAAAAATACCCTCTATTATAGTCAAGGCAAAGCAAAATATATATCCAAGTTTTTTCACCCCATTACTCATTCTTAAATGAGAGGCTCTTTAGTTGCTAGTATATTTTGTGAGAATAATGATACGGCTTAACCCTAATCTGGATGCCTGGACTCATATATATATTATAGTGTACGATAGTACAATGACAAGATACCCTTAGTATCCTCTATTACACCCCCTCAACCTGTGCAGGGGGAACCACATACAGATTGGATCTCAAAAACTCAAAACGCTGACCAGACAAACTTTTTGTAAAAATATCAGTAATTTGTAACTCAGTAGGAACATAACGGACAACTAAATCGCCATGAGCAACACGCTCCCGAACAAAATGATAATCAATCTTGATGTGCTTGCTACGATCATGTTGAAACGGATTGACAGCAAGATAAGAAGCAGAAACATTATCACAAGACAACTTAACGGAGGCGCAGATGATTAGTCCCAACTCAGCTAACAAGGAACAAATTGAGAGGGTATCATGTACTGTGTACGCAACAACACGATACTCTGCTTCTGTGGAAGACCTGGAGACGGTGGTTTGCTTTTTCGAGCACCAGGAGATGAGATTACCAGCCAAGAAGATGGCATAACCAGTGGTGGAACGACAACTATCCGGACAACCAGCCCAATCAGCATACGAGTAGGCTATCATGATGGACATCTTGCAAGTACCTATAAATACGCTTAACAACCACCAAGTGAGATGTGCGGGGGTATGCATAAATTGGGAAACTAAATGCAAATCATGCATAATATCAGGTCTTATCATAGTCAAGTACTCTAAACCCCCAACCATAATGCGATACTCAGTAGGATAGGATTATAAATCACCATCTGTAAGCGAGAGAGTAGTTCTACTAGGGAGTGGCGTCCGAACAAGTTTAATAGTGTGCAGAGGAAATTTGAGAAAGAGATCATTAACATACTTTTTTAGACACAAGAATAAACCTTTGGACGTGCGAATAGCCTGCACACCAAGGAAATAGTGAAGATCACCTAAATCCTTCATAGCAAACTCAGCGGACAAAAGAGAAATGAATTTTGTGATCAAAGAAGCTGAGTTGCCTGTGACAATAATATCATCAACATAGAGAAGAAGATAAAGAATACATTTTCCACGACGAAAAATGAACATAGAAGTATCCGATTGACAACAAAAGAACCCTTGTTGCAGCAAGAAACTACTGAAGTGAAGATACCAAGTTCGAGGGGCTTGTTTCAATCCATAGATGGCTTTCCTAAGACGACAAATGTGGTTAGGAAAATCAGGATGAACAAAACCTGCAAGTAGTTTCATGTAGACTTCCTCAATGAGATCTCCATGTAAAAAGGCATTTTTCACATCTAATTGACGAATGACCCAATTATAGGAAATAGCTAATGACAAGACCAACCCAACAGTAGTTGATCGAACAACAGGGCTAAAAGTTTCAGAATAATCAATACCTTCCTGCTGACCAAACCCGCGAGCAACCAGACGAGCCTTAGGCCAAATCACATGACCCTATTCATCAGTTTTAATCGTATAAATCCATTTTGTACCAACCAAGTTCTTTGACGCATCATACGGTACCAAATCCCAAGTTTTATTGACAAGCATGGCATTAATCTCTTCCGCCATGGCTTGACGCCATTTTGGAATTTTATTAGCTTTTGAGAAACACGTCGAAGCTTTTTCTTTTTCAAGTGTATTTAGAGTTAATATGGAATTTGGTTTGAAAATACCGTCTTTAGCACGAGTTTGCATGTGATGAACATTATGCGAAGACGGAACAACAAAAATACTGGTCGACAGAGGTGCGGTCAAAGAGACGGGAGGGGTGGACATAAGACTAGGATGACGAAGGGTGGATAGGGTGACTCAGAGACAGAAAGGGGTTGGGCAGCACTACGACGCTGCTGGGCAGCAAGGGGTAGGACACGGGATGGGAGCCCATTGGGCGCTGTGGTGCCAGTGGGCTGGACAGCAGCGCGAAGGGAGGGGGGATGGCCAAGCGGGCGCTGCTTAGCCAGTGGGCTGGTTAACAACACGAGGGGAGGGGGGATGGCCCAACGGGAGCGGGGAACCATCGGGCCGGGCAGTAGCGCGAAGTGGGGGAACCCCGCCGAGAGTTGGGGATCCAACGTGCTCGTCAGCAGCACGAGGGGAGGGGGGAATGGCCCAGCGGGAGCTGGGGAACCATCGGGCTAGGCAGTAGCGCGGGGGCAGCAAGCGATGGGGATCCAGTGTCTTTGGACAGCAGTGCGAGGGGGAGGGGGATGGCCCAAGGTGTGCGGCGGTAAGCCATGGGGTTGGGCGACGAGCCTAGGGAGGAGGGAGAAAACGCAGCGGGGGAGATCAGGTTAGCCGGAGGGTATGGGTTATTTGGCGCATAAATCGTGTAGGAAACCGCTAAGGGCAGCTGGAGGAGGGAGGGGTCCGTATCGCTAGAGTCAAGGGAAGACGAGGGTTGAGACGACACTGGCTGACGATAGGGAAACACCGACTCATGGAATTTGACATTCCGACTCACATAAACACGACCTGACTTGGGTTCATAACACCGATACCCTTTGTACCCCGGAGCATAACCAAGAAAAACACATTGAACTGACCGTAGAGTTAAGTTATTTGATGGTTTGGCAGTAAAATTTGGAAAACACTCGCAACCAAAAACACGTAACATGGAATAATCCGAGCATTTATGGAAAATAATTTTTCAAAAGGAGATAAACCCTACAAAACTGGAGTAGGCAATTGATTAATGACATATGTAGCTGTATACGCAACATCGATCCATAATTGACCAGGAAGTAAAGACTCAATGAGCATTGTACGAGCAAGTTCAATAACATGTCAATGCTTACGTTCAGCAACACCATTTTGTTGTTGAGTATCTGGGCAAGATTTGCAAAAATAAATACCACATTTACGAAAATGATCAAGGAGAGGTTTATTATCAAATTACCCCCATCACTTTGGTAATATTTGATTTTGCAGTTAAATAAATTCTCAACCAATGCTTGGAAATCCAAAAAACGATCATGCACCTCTGATTTGCGTTTTAAAGGATAAATCCATGTATAGCGAGAAAAATCATCAACAAAACACACAGAGTATTTAAAACCAAGATTTGATAATATATTTGATTGCCATAAATTAGAATGAACGAGTTGCAATGATTTAACAAAGGAGTGTATTACATCCTGAAAAGGTAAGCGATGAGACTTGCCTGAGCAACACGAAACACAATCAAATAGATGACTAGTGGCACAAACAATGGCATTATTTTGCTTAAGAACACCTAAAACTCTATCACCACAATGTCCAAGACGACGATGCCAAGTAGGACCTGACGCAAAGAGAGATAAAAGAGCAACTGGCCTCCTAGGATGGGTGGTGAGGGTGATGGAATAGACATTGCCGTGACTAGAAGCTTTGGGAAGCATCGCCCTCGACCGATTATCCTTAACAAAAACATGAGAACCATTAAAACTCACAGTACAATTGTTATCTTTAGCCAACTTTTGAACTGACATTAAATTAAATTTAATATAAAGACAATGATAGACTGAGTTGAGAACCAGAGGATGACTGTTAGAGTTTAATGTGACTGTGCCAACATGTTTAACTGGGATTTGAGTACCGTTTGCTACTTCAACAGAAATCGGACCAGTATAAATAGATTTATTAGATAAGATACCTGGATCGTTGGTCATGTGAGAAGATGTTCCGGAATCAGGAAACCAAGTGGTTTCATTGTGCTCACTAGTGGGAAGGCCAACAAGGGCAGCATTAGATGTCTAAGCATAACAAGAAGGACAAGAAACAGTCGAATGACCTGGATGAAAGCAAATTTGACGGACTATATTCGTAGACTGAGAACCAAACACGCCCTCAACAGTTAACCCCCTGCAGACAAATGGTTATTATAGCAAGAAGTAAGGGTTACAACAACACTTTTAGATGACAAACCAGAATTACATATAATTGTACCTCCTGAATTTGGTGTTTGGGATTGCTTTGCACCCCCGCCACAACCTCCACGACCACGATTTCGACCTTTGCTACCTAAACGACCACCCTGGTGATTGGTATGAGAACCAGAGTTAGAGGAGGGGGATTCAGACGGAGGAGAACTACTAGGAGCATGAGCAAGAAAGGCCTGATGAGAGACAAACCCTTGTTCTCGAGCATGACGACCCTTAATAATCTGCTCTTGAATCAATAATTTTCCCGAACATCATCAAAACTCTTATTGCCAGAAAAGTGGGTAATACTAGTAGTGAGGGAGTCATAATCTTTCCCAGGCCAAGTCCCATGACAGTATGTTGAATCAAATCACGCGATGAAATAGGAGCACCAATCGTAGCAAGAGAATAAAAAATAAGTTTGATTTCACGCAAATAGGTATCCATGGATTGAGTTTCAGTCTTAGAGACATGTTGCATCATACTTTTCAATTCCATAGAACGAGCTAAACTAGCATTCATAAAGCGGGATTGGAGTCGAGTCCATATTAACATAGAAAACTTAACATCATGCACCTCAACAAGCATATCTTCGGACAAAGTAGCATATAACCATGAACGAATAGTTTGATCAATACGTAACCAATGATAGTATTTAGGATTCATGGATTCGCGATTGTGATGATCAAGCAAATAAACCTCAGGCATTGCAATAGAACCATCAATCATTCCTAATAAACCATGGGAAACTAAAAGCGATTCGACTTGAGTACGCTAAGGTAAATAATTTTCAATAGTCTGAAGAACAGTAGTAACAATATTTTTAACATTAGAAGTACATGTTACTAGTGTGGAGAATAACGAAGCAAGATTAGGTTGAAGAGTAAAGAAACCAGGCAGACCACCAAAATTGGTGGGCGTGTGGTGATGCGACAGCATCCCCGGGCATCCAGCAAGCGTGGAGCCACCAAAAAGTGGTTGCTACGGCGAGGTGTGTAGCCCGCGAGACACATAATGGCCCGAGGAAGCGGCCCCAAGCGGAGAGGAAGCAGCCTCGAAGAGGCGCTTGGGCATGGGGTGCGTAGGACTCCACGTGAACCCCCAGGGAGTCGCCTTGGGTGGAGGTGTGTGGGAAGCCGAAGCATGGTGCACCTGCAGTGATGCAAGGCTGCGAACAAGTGGCAAGGGCAGAGGACATTATAACAGTGCTGGAAGTCGGCGGCACAGATGCTGCGGTGGTGTATGCCGAAGGTATCACGGCAGACGTGGAGGCAGAGGCGGAATTTGCACCCATCGATGCAACACACGAGTGGTGATTCGGAAAAAAAATTGTGAGCGAAAGTGAGAGCACCAAGAAACGTAGCATAGGGTTCAAAAAACCTTTGTTCTTAATACCATGTGAGAATAATGATACGGCTTAACCCTAATCTGGGTGTCTAGACTCATATATATATTATAGTGTACAATAGTACAATGACAAGGATACCCTTAGTATCCTCTATTATATTTGATGTTACAATTTGTCAATTTGAGTCATGAACCTATTGAGTGTTGAATAATATGAACATTGATAATAGGATGTTGTCGATAAATCAAGTCGAATCATCCACCAACTTAAAGCTCAAGTCAAGTTTACCATCGTAGAAATGGCAAAACAGGGATGTGCCTGCTTCAGCCTTCAAGCCAGTATGATAAAGCTCATATCACCCTGCAGTCTGCCGTGGCTCGTTATACATGAGCTAGTTGAGGCTAACGCTAACCATTAATTAACTAAAGTTTCATAGATTGTGGAGGCTTCACGAATTAACCAAGTCTGTAATAGACCTAGTTCACACAACTTTCAGTGGCAAAACATCACGGGGGCGGGTGGGAGCCACAACCCCAACCAACTTTTGAATTTTTCTAAAAATTAATGTTAATTTTAAATTTTAACCCCCTTTAAAAATACAAATTATATTTTTGGTCCCCTCTAAAAATATTTTTCTAATTCCGCCCCTGCCAATGTTAAATACAGTTCAGTAATGATATGCTAGTCAGGCTAACCATAAACCAACTAAATTTTCATAGATTGTCCGGGCTTTATGACCCTTGAAAGAAACTAACGACTAATAAAGCCTGTGACAAATCTAGTTCATCCAAGTTTAGTAAAAGCAAAGAATGATGAATCCACCAAATGATGGAAGAACAGGCAATTATCAATAACAAAAACAAACACATCAGAAATTTACTGTATAATCAGTTGACGGAAATATAAACAAAAAAAATGATCCACAAAATAAACGATGCAAGAAATCTGATCCACCATGTATAAACAAGTCCTAAATATATGAACTTGTGAATCTCATTCCACAATGGTCTTAACACTAGAAAGGACAAGCACAAGAAAACCAAAAGAAGGTGAAACTCTACACAAACACAAGTATTAAAATTAGATTTCAATATATGAATCAGATTTTTCTTTTTCAAATAATTGTACAATCTACAAAGAATTACAGACAGCTAACATAAGCAAAAGGAAACAATTACCAGCCAGCCACCAGAATTTCCAATTCGAATTCCAGAAATAAGGTGCAGCACTTAAGGAAAAAAAATTATCCCCTAATCTTTGCAGCAAGTTTTAAGTCAACTTTCAGTATAGATCTGCTTGAGATACTACAGAGAAATCATATCCTCTGTCATATCAACTCCAAAAAAACACATTCACTAATCAGAATTCCTCCGATTCCACGTATTGCTTCGGATTAACAATGGATCTCCCAGATTTCAGCATCATGACATAAGCCACTGGCAAACCCAAGGACCTCCATTGTCCTTTCAAATGGAAGAAAGTACCAAACACTAGAAGCTTTTGCCTATCAAACAGCTAAGCCTTTACTCGCTGAAACTCGAACCAAATTTCATAATGATTGAAAAGCAGACTATCATGTGTGCGCTTTCCAACATACTCAAGCCCTAGGCTTGTGAGCTTCTTTGTACACTCATCTCCACCTAACCGAGAACAGAACTTTATGTTGTGAGACACGAATATTCGCCCATCATATGGCTTTAACTTATTCGCTAACTGCTCCAACCCAACCCAAACAAGTTTATCAGGCATGTGGAGGAAAACTGCACTAGCATATATCAGATCAAAGACAACTCCAGATCCAAATCTGCTAAAATCCATGTCTTCACCTTTCACAATTAAAGGGCGCTTGTGCAACAGACCTTGGGATGGAAGCTCGTACCTAAAAGCCGCCATAAGAGATAACTCATCTCTCTCTAGACAATGGAAGTGTTCAGGTTTCAAGTACCGAATGAAGTGCAATCCCACTCGGAGAGTCCCACATCCAATTTCAAGAACCCGGGCATCAGGGCTAAGGCGGGCAGACTCAGCAAGGAATTCAAATACATCTCTGCCACCAGCCCATGGCTCTCCATAGTTGCTATGATGCTCTTCAACGAGCAGCTCACCAGGGCAGGGTAAAGCAGTGTGGTTATTGGCCTCATTCCCTTCATAATGAGAAATGCCCTTGTACCTAAGATATATACATAATAAGATATGAATTTAAAGATGCTTCAAATAGATCAAAAATATTCATATCTCAACAAATAGAATGAGTGAGATGGCGACACCAATAATGAAAGCAAAGTAAATCCTCAAAAAGGCCCTCATAAACTGCTATAAAGCTTCATGGCTAATAAAGCATAAGCCAATTAAGTGATGATATCATTCAACAAATTTTGACTCGCCATAGTAGTAAATTCAATCGAGACATGGGGCGAGAAAGCCCGTCATATAAGTGCTGCGCAAGCAAGGCAGCAATTTCCGAAAGCTAATTTTTCCACCAAAATGGATGGTAAATTTCACTGAGAGCTCCTACTCTGCAGTCATAAAATGTGCTTAGGTTTCGGCAATAACTACTCAGTACCATATACGAGATTTTCAAAACAAGCAACTATAAACAGCAGAATACAACATCATCACACAATGTAATCTACTCCTTGACAAACATCAAGAGATTCAATAACATTTCATAATAATAGCATATTTTGAGTCACAATTCATAGTCTTTCTCACACCTTCACAATTGCCCCAACATCTTGGCTTCATGACAACATCTAAAATCACAAAATAAAATTAATCTAGCATAATTAATTAAAAATTCAGTTGAACACTAAATTTCTTACACTTTAATTCCAACTTAAATATCATTCAAACAGATCCTAATATGTTCACTAATTCGGATCACGTAAACACTTTAATTCCAACAATTAAACATCAATTAAACAAAAAAGCCACCATTTTCAAACAACAAAAAACCCAAATTTAGTAAAAAAAAAAAAAAAAAACACACAAAATCAAAGTGAGTGAGAGAGAGTATACTGTCGGAGATCTTCAAGCTGTTGAACCCTAGTACGAGGATTAATCCCCTTACGTAAGACATTATCCTGCATATGCAACCCATTAATTTGGATCTGATCTTTAACCCATGAAATATCCTCAGATGTTGTCGAAACCCTTTCTTCGGATCTTCCAGAAGGTTCGCGATAAGTTGCGGAAACAGATGGAGTAGGGCAAGAGCAAGGGTTGGAGAGAGAAGAGAGTAAGAAGAAAAGAAAAATGGCGGAAGCAGAGAGAGCAAGAACTAGAACTGGTACTGTAATTGTTATTCCCTTTGGTTGAGAGGTTGAAGATGATGAAAGTAGCCCCATTTTTGTTGCTTCGGGGAGTGACTGATGAATCTTCGAGTGTCGGGGGTTTGTGACTTTGTGTCATATAATTACTACTACTGTACTACTAGTGAGTAGTGACTAGAGGGTTGTCGCAAAAGTTTCAATAGGTTCGATTCGAATAAGAATAGTTAAAATAAGTAAAAGAAAGTTGAATAATTATAACCACCTCATATTAGGTACACTATTATTAAGGATCATTGAATCTAATGGTACCGCTTTCTATCTCTCATATTCTTGGTGGAAGCAAATCTTAATATTGGGGGGAGTGGGGTGCTTGTTGGGCCTCTGGGTGAATGTCTTGTGCGAGGGCAGCCCAGGGAAAAATACTTCTTACCATGGGTTCTCGAGAGGGGGCCCAAAAAATATATTAGGTACACTATTAGAAATACTACATTCGTTTCTATTTAATCTACACGATTTGCTTTTCACTAGAACCAAGAAAAGAGTGAAAAATTAGGAGAGAGAGGAGAGGAATATTGAAACGCGAGGGCTGAGAAGTACAAAAAGTAAATAAAAAAATAGAGGAGAGAGAAAATTAGGGTAGGTGTAGCTAGGGCTGTTCAAAGACCAAGGTCGGACCGGAATCTGGACCGGACCTAAGATTTCGGTCCGGTCCTCGGTCCGAAGAAAATCCCGATTCCGGGTTTCCTGTCCAGTCCGATCTAAACCCGGAATATTTCAGTCCGGACCGGTGGACTGAAATTTCTGATTTTTTAGTAAAAAAAAAAAGTTTATATGTTAAAAAGGAGTAAAAAGTTAGAAATTTAGAAACCTACTATTTATAAACTTTAGAAATATTGTTATTAATATTAATGAAATTTTAATATATCTAATTTATAAATATTTTTAAATCAAATTAAAAATATTTTTTTAACAAAAATAAAGATTCCGGTCCAACAGGTCCAAGACCGGACCGTAAAAATTCAGGTCCAGATCGGACAGGAACGGAATTTTTCCGATCCGGTCCAGGTCCAAATTTTTTCCAGATTCAGGTCTACCGGTCCAGCCGGTTCCGGTCCGGTCCGCTCCGATTCTGGATCGGTGAGCACCCCTAGGTGTAGCGGTGTTCATTTCGGACAATCTGATCCGAAATGCGATGCGAATCTGATCCGAAAAAATCGTATATCCGAAAACTAAAAAAATTACATTTTTCAAAGAATTAGTTTATAAAATAAGTTTCGGATTGGATCAGATATTTCGGATATCCTGTCTCTGAAACGGATTTTTTCGGATCAAATATCCGCAAATTTCTAATGTTTCGAATATTTCGGATATCCGAAAATTCCGATCCCGAAATTTTCGGATATCCGATCCGAAAACTAAAAAATTGGATCGGATATCTGATTTGCCGGATCAGATATTTATGAACACCCCTAGGGGCGGAGTTTTAAGTGGGTTAATTTATTTGGTGAGGGACCACATAGAGGATAAAAGTGGGGAATAATGATTGGCCATTTTACCTAATATAGAGAAAGTAATAGTGTAACAAATTAAAAGTAGTGTCCGAAAAAGAAAAGTGTGTAGATTAAAAATGAACGGAGGAAATACAAATTGAGACCCTAATTATTGAGAATATCATTTACTTCCCGTTACTCCATTTCTCTTTAATCATTTTACTTGTTACATTAGCAAATAGCAATAAATCCTTAAACATATGACCCTTTCCATTCATATAGATATGTTTAACCTCTGATTTAATTGATAGAATGGTCATTCTTACTACAGGTCAACGTAATAAGTGCTCTAAAAGAAGCAAACAAAATATAAGAGTAAAGTCGTAATTTTGATATTGATGCTCTCATGACTAATTTGATTTACTTACCATGTTTCTAAACTCATCTCTTTGCAATACTACAATCTTTATCATATTACCATGGATGTCTTGGCCTAGTGGTTAAGATTAGGGGTGAGCACAAACCGATCCGGAACGGAATTTGGACCGTATTTTCCGGTCCGGTCCCCGGTCCGCCGAAAATGATGATTCCGGTCCACCGGTCCGGTCCGGTCCAAACCCGGAAAATCCCGGTCCGGACCGGTTGGACCGGAATTTCTATTATTTTAGTAAAAAAAAAATCTATATGTTAAAAAAAAAAATTAAAAGGCAGAAAGTTATAAATTTAAAAACCTACTATTTATTCTTTTAGGATTATTGACATTAAAATTATTAATTTTTAATGTATATAATTTATAAATATATTTAAATAAAATAACAAAGATTTTTTTTTTAAAAATAAAAAATTCCGGTCCAAGAGGTCCAGGACCGGACCGGACCCGAAAAATTCCGGTCCGGTCCCGGTCCAGGAAAACCCCGGATTCTGGTCCACCGGTCCAGCCGGTTCCAGTCCGGTCCGGTCCTGGACCGGTGCCCACCCCTATGATTGAGGTACTGTGAACGATAGGTTACAGGTTCGAATCCCCCTCCCCTTCTTTGTACTGCCTTCGTAGCTCAAATGGAATTAAAAAAAAAACAATCTTTATCGTATTAACCAACTCTCCTGAAAAGCTAAATTATAAGAGTCGACTAGAGTCAGGGGCGGATCCAGTGTGGGTTCAGTGGGTTCAACTGAACCCATGTGGATCCGGGCAAAAAAAACAGGAAGAACTGAAAAAATAATAATAAGGGAAATAGTATATGTACAATAAACGAAGTGTTTTTCACCGCAATCCAACGGAGCTCAGCGGTAGTGATTTATTCTTAAATTCTTCAGTTGATGGTCGCTGGTTCGATACCCGTTGGGCCCAGGATGTACTATTTCATTTTCTTCTCTTTTTCTCCCTTTATTTTTTAAAATTTTATTGGGTAGATACCGAACAAATTAATTAATTAAATAACATAATTAAATGATTTGCATCTTGGCCTACTAAACCAAGATAGCTAATGTTTACAGGTACCATATTTCAATCCTTTTTCTCCCTTTATGCTTATATTATATTATTGGTCATTTTACACTGTTTACTATATTGATTACTTGATTTATTGCTCAAATATTTATACGATATGCAATGAGAAGTTTGTTAAAATGAGAAGGAGTAATGTTCACATATTCAGAAATTTTTATATGTGCATATATAAATTAAATGTGCAAATATTTATTTTTGAAATGGAAGAATTTAATACATCACTTTCTAAACAAAATTCTTGACAGAGCTCATTATCACTCAAGCTAACATACAAAGAACTTATTCATGTTGATTTGTTGTTAATTAATCATTTTAGATTTCAAATTTGTGCTAGTTGTTGAAGTTTCATAATTTGTTTCATCATTTCATATCATATTTAGTTTTAACTTTCAATACTTAATTGATAAGTTAATTTAATATAAAATTTCTTAATAATTGATACTCGCTTCTTAGTTTTATATAACTCTGTAGTTTACTACAAGAAATTGATAGTCTTTTATTACTGCAAGTAATTGGTTCAATTGTTTTTTTGTAATGATGTAATCAAGAATGAAAGCTCCAGTAAGTGCAATTGTTAAAAGTTCTCCGTTCCTTTAAAAATTGTAACTCCTAATAGTAAAACTTAATTTGGAATTTATATTCGAACTAATACTCTGAATCCACGTGGCTCAATTCCTGGATCCGCCACTGACTAGAGATCCAGGAATTGTAACTCCTTTAGCTCAATCAAAAAGAAAGCACAATGAAGGTGACACTTGCTTCTTTTCCCTTAGTCGTTGAGACACCAACGGTCCTCCTCAATCTTCCCTAGATATAACCTATGAGTCTACTTTGACTATATCAAGAATCGAACAAATCGGGAAAATAATTCTAACTTTCTCAAAAAAAAGGCATCTTCTTAGACTAGCCAAAGAAAAAGATAATAAATAGTTCGCTCAAGCAAATGCGCTCACTTACAAGCCTATATGCTCGGTATTGGTATGCTCTATAGTCAATACACTCGCTCAAGGTCATGCACGCTTTCAGCTCGATGAAACAACGAAAGGCAAGTTCACAATTATTTTTGACATATTTATCTTCCACTAGTGATCATTGAAATTCAAAAAATATGTAATAGAGTAGTAAATCAGAAGTCATGTTTTAAAATTTTGTGCATTGTAGAGGATGAAAAACTAGAAAAAAACACGAGTTACATTAGGTAGGGGCCTTAGGGCCATGACAAACGTAAGGCAAATATAGCCTAATTGCATTATGGCCTTATGGGCTTAGAGCACGTTTGGTTTATTATTTTTTTTGTTTTAAGAAACGGAATCAATTACCGATTCCCTTTCTTCTTGTTTGGTTCAATCTTCATCAATCCATTACCATTAGTGGGTGGTAATGGACTCTCCCAATTATTTACCTTTCCACCCTCCTCAAGTCATGCAATCCATTACTTTGTGGTAATAGTTATCATTCCCTTTCCGTTTCATGGCTTGAACCAAACGCCCAATAAAAGTAGACATTTTTGTTACCATTCCACTCTATTAGTTTTCATTCTTTTTCCATTCCATATCTTGAACCAAACGACCCCTTAAAAATTCATGTCCAAAGCCTACAATGTTTTCTTAAAATTTAGGTCCACTCGAACCAATTTTGGGTCAAGTTTTCAGCCTAAACCCACTCAAGAATCAAGATCAGGCCGAGCCAATTTGATAAAGCTCTAGATGGAGTACTGGTTATCTTTTTGATTAGCTAAAGGAGGAAAATTCAGCAACTGTGCTAGCCTGAAATGAGCTGCCTCGTTTGAAACAAATATAGCTCCCAAACACATAGTAATTTCTACCGAGATATACTTGTGTTAGCAACACATAATAAGGTACTAGTTTAAGTGCTGCAACAAATAACTATCAAAATTCTCAGTCAGTAGCAGGAAACACAATTAATTTACATTCATCTGGCCAACAAATCCAACAAGATCCACCACAAAAAGAAGCAAGACCTTGCTCTTTTATATATTTAAGTCAATTTTACAAGTTTCAGGCTATATTTAATTACATAGAAACAGTCAAAACAAAAACCCAACATACAGATCTATACCCTTTTCCTCCATCACACTTTGGCTACATAAAAAAAGGTAGCCTTCCAATCTCAAACATTTATCAACCCAACTCAAATGCAACTCATAGTTGGATATCTAAGCTGTTAATCACAGCTAAGAATAAATAATAAAAGAAAGCTAACAAATCAACCAACAAGTCCTGTAACAAAACCCACAGCAACACTGACTTCCCGAGCAAAGCTTCTAGGAAGGATCAGAGAATGATCACTCAAAAATCGGAAAAACCATTGCAAATAATCGAACAGGGATTTCAGATCGGATCAGTTAAAATCAGACATCCTTCTCCTATGCTGAGGGAATGTAGGTCTGCTGTTCATAAGTGAAGGAGCTACTGATTTGTTACGTGATAAGGAGGAAGATTTTGTTTCCACATTATTGCAGTTTTGAGTCTCGGTGACAGCATTCTTCACCGTTTTATCATGGTGATTTTTACTCCCTTTTCTTAGAACTGCTTTAAGACGAGGCTCAAGAAAACTCAGGGACTGTGAAGCTGACATTTGCATAGAGCTTCTAGTCCCGGACCTCAAGACTCTTGCTGTAAAGTGATTTTGTCTTTCAGCAGCGCTCTGCCTCAGACGGCTGGCAGCAGTGGAGATCATAAAATGTGGCAATGAGTTTCTCTTGGTTGGTTTTTCAGTATCACAGGAGGTATCTACAACTTCCTTGACATCCTTTTTGGTGTTTTCTGGACTGTTTTCTTCTTCTGTGTTGTTACTGGTAGCTGAATAAAGCCGATTATTCTCACTGAGAAGGATTTCGGCCTTCTGCAACTGATTCCTAACTTTCTGATACTCTTCTTCAACTTCTTTCATTTCATCATAAAGCTCAGCGATTTTCTTTTGTCTTAATTTCTTTATTTCCTGAAATAAGCAAAAAAACAAGACATACTCAAAACGTCAGCACATGCAATGAAAGCATTAATGCAAATATGATAGTTGTGCAAAAGAAAACAAGCACCTGAGGCAATTCGTGGTTTGAATCTATGCTTCTCGCCCTTTTGGCAAAACTCATAGAACAAATGGTCTCCCCTAGATCTTCTTCAACAGGGCTTATATGCACAAGCATCAATACCTTAGATTCGTTTCCTAAACCAGATATGTAAACCGAAGATACAAGATAAGTTGCAAGCCAAGTAGCAAAAATCTTGCTATATGCAGAAAGAAGTTATAACATGCCTAGTCGAAAATATTTGCAGTCACAATGACAATTGATCTTTATGTATGTACAAAAGTAATGCAAAAGTTACCAAGCGAATCTCTTAAAATTTGGGTAAGTTTGCTGTTTCTGCAAAATTAAAAGGCATCTATTAGTTTATGTATGATTAAAGCAAGAACAAAAACCACATCCTTAAAAAGTTAAACTCGGGGTAAATGAATTATCTCATCATATACCTGTAGGGAACATGATTTCGTCTTCTTCTGAGGGAAGCAATGACGTCACCAAGAGCGGAAAGTGAGAGATTTATGGCCCGTCCTTCATCCAATGTTAGGCCAGTAGCTCCGGTTTTCAGCAACCGTTCACTCCCTCCAAGATCAACCATCCACAATTTGCTAGTTTGAGTTTGACCTTCCAGTGCATCTCCATGATGAGCAATGGTGATCCTTGTTAAGCTAGATATATAAAAAACTAAAACAGATAACGTAAATGCCTCACCAAAGTAACCTAAATTTAGGCTAAAGAAACACACAGTATTTGAGGGAACAGGGAAAAGAACCCACCAATGCGATCTGCTAGAAACATCATTCACATTAGTGGACGAAGTTGCACGGGCACGTCTTCCCTTAGTGTACCACCAACTAGCCTTTGAGAAATCTGAGATGGGCACTTCTGTTAGACCTTCGATTTCAACTACTCCTTTTGCATCAACTTGAACGGTCAGGTTGCTGTAATGCATTCAAGATAGATAAGATTATGACAAGATGCAACTTAATTTCTTAGGTGTACCATATATTCGAAGGGTTTGTTCTCTTCACCTTTAAAGTATAGATTTCGCGAAAAAGAAGTTCATTTAAAGTTTCAATAAGCTCAGATAAGTTCAGTTCAAATAAGTTCAGCAATAAGGTGAAGAGAAGGCACCCTAAGTGGTTGTTTGGTTGACATACATTTACATCGGAAGTTACAAGCTCATTGGAACTTGGAAATGATATATCCTATGTCCAACTCTAACCAAACGACCTGTAATTACTTTATAGCAAAATTAGTATACCATAATTACCATCGTGATACTGGCTCGTATACTCTACGAGTTGGTTTTGGAGCCAATAAATCCTTCAAGTTTCCCATGTAAACTTCCAACATGCTCATAGAGAAAGTAACAGAAGCAGTAGAATGCAGAGAGGCTTGGTGAAAGAGCTCTTTAAGAGCTCTGGGAACAATGCCGGGTTCATCTTTTGTTCCTTCCTATAAAATCAAAACCACAACACTCTTTGTTAAAAGTGGACATGAAACAGGTTTTCAGTATATTTCAAACATAAAAGAAGTTCATTTTTGGAGATTCAAATCTCACCATTGTAAAAGTCTTGCCAGTGCCAGTTTGACCATAAGCAAATATACATACATTGTGCCCATCAATTGCAGATCTGAGAATTGGTTCAACCTCAACAAATACATCTTCTACAGAGTATTCACCAACATAAAATCTTACTAAAACCATATTCTTAATCAAATGAAACAACCCAACAACTTAACATTGAAAGCGAAATACATACTACTACCACTACAATGCTAACCTTGTGTTGAACTTTGACAAAACACCTTATCAAATTCAAACCCCTTCTTGATTCCAGCTGATTTTACAACAACTTTATCCAAATCAACCACAACTGGATCATCATTCTTTCTGATATTGCTCCATAATGACGGTTGAATTCGACAAAATACTCGTATACTTCCTAATATGAATATCAAGTTTCAGTATAACAATAATAATCACATTACCAATCTAATTTTGAACCTATGAAACCAATTATTACCTTTAATGTCCAATATCTTATTCAACAACCCTCTTCTCTTTTCATCTAAAGACTTCTGCTTAGACCTTAATCCCATAATCTCTTCTGCATAATCAGTTCAGTACACCAATTAATCAAACTATCAAAGAGAAAAAGGACTTACATAAAAAAAATCAGTAATAAATTAACAACAGTAAAAAAAAATTTGAGTGAAAGTTTACCTTCTAAATTGGACATTAATGAAGTGAGATCACTTGGTGTGTTCTCAGGGACCACATCTGTATGAGTACAAATGGTGGTAAAATCTTGAATTGCACAGATTCCATTTGTGGCATCTGAGTATTTTATGACCTCAATTCCATTTTCAAAGGGAAATGAGATCTGTTCATTTACACTAGAAATCAACATTTTCTCAACCAAAACCCCACAAAAAACTCAACAAATAAACCTTCAAACTCAAACGAAAAATAAGCAAAACAAATCTATACAACTTAATAAAGATGAAAACTTTGCATTATTGTCAAAAATTCAATGTCAAATCAAAGAAAAAAAAAGGTAAACCTCAGAAAAACTGGTAAAAGTTTGTTGCCAACTGATATAGGCAGAAAAACACAGTTATATTGTGAAGTGAAACATAAGCAAAATCTATGTTACTATACTGTACTGTACTAACAGAAGAAAACAGAACAGAAATTTCAGAGATCAGAGAGAGGAGAGAGAAAAAGAATGCAGAAGTACAGGGTGTAGTATCAATGCCGAAAGAACACTCATTCCCAGAATAAATTCAAAAGTAAAAAGGGTATCAGTTGGATGAAGTGAAAATGAAGCAACTCTAGTAATTTTTTTTAGAAAACCCAGAAAAAATTAGTCTAATTTACAGGTTTGTGCAAAAACCCAGATTTTATTTTGGCAAATTTGAGAAGATAGAGAGTGAAAATAATCAAAATGTTCATCTGGGAATCAGTGTTTTTGTTTTCAATGATTTGATCATCACAGAAAACACTAATTTATGATGCTAAAGTTGTGTACTTTTGGTACAGTTTATGGGTAACCAATCAGTAAGCACTGACATTGATAAAATATAAAATAATGAAAAAAATTTAATAAGGAAAAATTACAAAAAAAGAAAAGAAAAAAAGAGTTAAAATAGCTGAGATTAGATTCAAGGGATTAATTTTTCTGGTTTGAAAAGCAGATTTTCAGACAGGAGCGTGGGTGGGTCTGAATTGAACAGAAGAGAAGAGGGTAAAAGTGGAATTAAGGTAAGGAAAAAGTTGAAACATCTTTTTCTTTAGTATAATCCACAAGACCACAACTAATCTTGTTGCTTTAATTAATCAGAGTTCTGATGCAAGTTTAGTACTATTCTTGTTGACTGCAAGTAATTGGGAGTAACTATTTGTATCACATGGACCACTATCAAAGTATAATCACGTATTAAGGAAGTTAATCTAGTTTAGGGTGCGTTCACCTTAATTAATAACAAATAGTTTCACGATTGATCAGACGTAAACATAAGATAAACTCAAGGTTGATTAGATGCAATTACATCGAATAAGTTTAATTCATAGTATATATTTAAGTGAAGATAATGCATTACTAACCTGAAATCTCAAACTCGAATCTTGGGAATGCAATAACATTGGTCGAGAGAGTTTTTTTTTCCAAATTAGGTCGGACGTGACTTGTTTAAAGGGTGTGTTCAACAACGACATTTGAAGTAGCTTATAGTATTTGGACTAAATCAAAACACTAATAATAGTGAAAAGTAGTGTTTGAAGTAGCTTTTGGTGTCTAAACTTGAATTGTGAAAAAGTTACAAATATTAGCATTTGGAATAAAGGTAACTTTTGAAGTAGCTTTTGGAAATTAAATATAGTTTATTTGTGCTATGTTTCTAAACTATTAGCTAGTTTTACCGAACACTAATTAAAATAAAAACAATATTTACGGTCAAATTTTAATAACTACCAACAATTAATATAAATGTTGAAAGCTACAAGATACTTTTGCTGAACAAACCCTAAATTAATTGAACTTTAGTAGATTTCAGGATAGTTTATCTAGAAAATAGACTATCATGCATCACATGTTCACATGGACCAGCACAACGTGCAGCCTTTATGCTTTGTTAGTTGTTACTTGGGCTTGATTTTCTAACACCAAATTCGTAGCTTGACTTTCTGCCCTTTATTTTTGTGAAGTGGGTTGGGGCTGTACGTCCTAGACTTTTGTAACTTGTTATAGCATTATTGATGGCCTCAATCCAACTCATCAAATATTCCTCTTCCTCAGGAAATCCTGAATGTTATCATTATTGTGTTTGAACTTCAAAGAACACTATCATGTCTCCCGTAAGTTAAAACAATAATAAATTGTTATGTACATTTTTCTCCAATGAAAGCCATCTAATACAAGGATCCATTTTTACATATCATATTTGCATTGAAAGCTGTACATTGTTGGAAGTTGGAACACAAGCTAATATTTTTTAATGCAAATAATCAACTATATTGAGCAAGATTTTATGTTGAAAATAAAATAAAAAAGGCATAATAATTTATAGGATTTTTTGTCAAAAACTACCTATTAATTGCAACTTTTTGAAAACAACTACCTAATATGTCTAATCTTTAAAACAACTACCTTTTATCATGTTTTTTTTTGTTAACACTACCAATAGACGACATTTAGTAATTCCGTTTGTGGGCCCCACTTACCCATTTCCCTTAACTTCTTTTTCCAATTCATTCCACATCCCTCTTCCCCCGTTCTCTTCAAACACCATTCTCTCTCATCTCATCTCTCCAATTCATCAGGCATCACCTTTTCCTCCATCATCTCCTCAAAGAGTGCCAATGCCTCCTCTCCACACCCGTACACACCCAAGCTCGAAGTCATTGAGTTCCATGTCGCTAAACTCCTTCTCTCCATCCTATCAAACACTTTCCTCGTCTCTTCTAAACTACCACACTTACTATACATGTCAAGGAGGGCCGTCCCAAGGTAAACACCCAATTCAAACCCATTCTTTATTGCATAATCATGGACCCAAGACCCTAACTCAAGACTCCCAAGCTCAATACACGCTCTCAACAAGCTAACAAGAGTAAACTCTTCCATTTGCCACATACCCATTTGCCACTTGAGATTTGAATGGATGATTTTAGCATGAATTTGGGTGAGGTGTTGTGGAGTGGTGCAGTTTTGGAAGAGAGAGAAAGGTTGAAAATTATTTGGGTGAGGTGTTCATAACGTAGGTTGCAGGTGTAAGTGGGGATTGCTCCGTGGTAGACTGGTAGCAATCAATTGTAACAAAAGAAGACAAATCCACGAAATTGAAATGGAGGGAAATGGGTAAGTGGGGCCCACAGACGGAATTACTAACAGATATCGTCTATTGGTAGTGCTAACAAAAAAAAACATGATAAAAGGTAGTTGTTTTAAAAATTAGACTTATTAGGTAGTTGTTTTCAAAAAGTTACAATTAATAGGTAGTTTTTGACAAAAAATCCTAATTTATATCATTTCTATACAATCTGATCATGACAATTAATTCGTATGATATATCAATTATACCTTAGGGCTTAGGTAGACAGAAGCAACATGAACTAAACAACGTAGCCTTTGTTACCCTCTTTTTGTTTCTTGTTACGTACGTACTATTAAAAATTATAAAAAGTTGTTAGGTAAAATCCACACGTCTCTTATTAGGTCTTATCTATTTTTACGCAGTCTCTAAAATATGCATTTGGACAATAATATTTATAGTTACATATTATTGAAATAATGATATTTGAAAACTACACGTTATATGGAATTGAACAAAAATCCCACATGATCATGAGTTTTTTTCCCTTGTATATTAATGTGAATATATGGTCAAAATTTTAAAATTTTGATCCCAAAAGACTAATAGAGCAAATAATAAGAGACGATATAAGTATGTGTATAGGGAAGCACTAACTATACACTTGGTGCACCAAATGACATATCATTATAATATCAGCACATGTCTAACCAGCTTTAAAAACACTATTTCCTCTTCTTACTCCACAAACCCACTTTATCATCGGCCAATTAGTTGTACTTGAAAATAAAGTCACCACAATTCCATGGAATATGACAATTTGTGGCAATAAGTCATTTGGCTCACCCAACTAAGAAAAATGGTGCTACCATGGTGTCCATGTACACCTATGATTTGTGGCATTTGACTCAACCAACTAATAAAATTGGCGCGATCATGTAAACCTATTTTAGTTAGTGCTACCATGTACACCTGTTTTAGTTGGTGCAAGTCGATGCACCCAACCCATAATTGATGTCATGAAGGTCTATTACTATTAACTATTATTATTACAATTTTTTTATCAGATAACACCTTTCGTGTTATTTTTTTTGTAATATATATACTTCCTCCGTTCCATTTTAAATGAAACGTAGGGTCTTGGCACGGGGATTTAGAATAGGAGAGAGATAGAGAGAAAAAAAAGAAGGGACCCATGTGATGAGGAGAGAGATAGAGAGAAGTGAATACCAAATAAGGTAACGTTTCACTTATTTTGAAAGGCCTAAAATAGTAAGTGTTTCATTTAAAATGGAACGGAGGAAGTATATATATATATATATATATATATATATATATATATATATATATATATATATATCACCTTTTTGCTAGCTTTTGTGGAATAACACTTTTGAGAGTGTTTTCTTTTACACAAATTTTAGGGTGTAACTGTTACACCATAATTTATGATGTAACAACCTACAAACCAACACCTTTTGTAAAAAAACTCAAATGACATAAAATAAATGACAAAATGACATAAAATTTATGTCATTATATATATTGTCCATGTCATTGCTGTTGAAGTGTACTCCCTTTGTTTTTTTATCCTTCTCACTTTCCTGTGCGCGTCTCCCAATGCACATCTTTGAACTTAAATATCTTTCATTATATATTAATAAAAATTATAACAATTGAATATTAATAACATACTAATTGAGACGAATCAAACAAGACCCCACATGACTATAAATTTTCTTATAAATTGAAAAAAATTGAGAAGATTCTCTCTTAGTATGAATAGTGCCAAGATTCCAAGTGAGAAAGATAAAAAAAAACAGAGGGAGTATGTCATTACACCTGTTACACAATAAGTTATGATGTAACATATTACACCTAAGACGCACTCTTTCTTTTAACCTAATTCCAGCTAAAATGTCAAACTTGTAGCGTTTAACCTTTGCTTTTCTCCTTCCCTTTGGTATGTGAAACGCACTATTTTTTTCCTCTTCTCCTCATTCATCCTCTTCTTCCCTCAACTTTGTATTTCTATCTTCTTCGTCTCTCGATCTCAACAATGTACTAGTACAGAGTTAACGATTTACGTCGGACCTGGGACCACCATTTGCGTTGAACATCGGTCCGACGGCACAGGTCTCGACGCAAATGAGAGAGACATGATCTGCGTCGGATTAGGACACGACGCAGATTATAGTCTATTTGCGTCGGACACTAAGCAACGTTCGACGCACATGATCTGCAAGTAGCACCCAACATGCACAAAATGGTAAGCATCTGCGTCGGATGCTTGGCAAAGTGCGACGCAGATGAAGAGCCATTTGCGTCGCACATTGCCAACATGCGACTCAAATGATGATATGTGAAAAAAAAACCAGTACCAAAGCATGAATGCTTTAGTACTGCATTCGAGGAAACACAAAAACCCCCTCAAAAACATGGAAATTCAGACAACTTCACTGATATTTTCGATATATATAATAAAAGCGGTAGAATTATAATTTACAAACCTAACAAGAAAATGATGAAGCGGTTCTCGAAGCAGTAATATTATAATTTACAAACCTAACAACAAACCTAACTTTAATTTCTTTGCTACTAGTTAAAATTCCATAATTTACAAACCGAACAACAAAACAGTAACAAAATAATGGCGTGTAGAAACAGAATAAACATCATCAGCGTGCAATTGCAGATCTTCCATAAAATAAAAATCGCAATGAGATCCAGATCAATTGAACAAACAGTAACAAAATTAGGTCAAAATTGACGAAAGAGGGGAAATTAGAATAAACAACTTACAAGAGGAATTGAGAAGAGAGACGAGAGAAGAGGAGGAGAGAGAAATGAGAGGAGGAAGGAAGAGAGAGAAAGCGGCTTTATCGAAGGGGAGAGCGCGAACACAAAGCTGAAGTTGAATGTGAGCCTTTGACTTTGAGTCATCGGTGGCCATGAAAGCTTCCCAAGCAAATGGAGAGGAGAGAAAGTGGGCGAAAGTGGAGCAAAGCGAACTGCTTGGCGATGTCCGCCATATCACGCAGCTCTTAAGCTTCCTAGCTAGTTTGAATCATCTTCCATCGTCGCCTAAAACCGCCATTTTTAGCGTCGTCTCTCTTTCTCTGTTTGATCTACTCGTTCATTCTTTGCTAGAGATGAATTTGTGATAAGATTGAAATGGTTGACGAAGAGAGAATAAGAAGAGATGAATCGCCATTGTTTGACTGTAAAGGAGGTGGGAGAAGTCACGTTGTTGAAGAAGAAAGAAGAGAGAGAGAATGAGAGCGGCTAGAATATTTTTAGGGTTTGTGGGAAATAAGTGTTGTGAGAGTTTTATGATGGACCCTTGCTTTACTCATATGCGTCACCCTAGTGGCCCATTGGACGCGAATCAGGCCCAAAACTGCTTTGTTCTTCAGCATTAAATCCTATCTGTGTCGCACCTTCGTAATCATCCGACGCAAATGGTATTTGCGTCGCACCCTTGGGCACGTCCGACGCAAATCATGTTCGTCATCTGCGTCGCGTTCTCAATCCCGTTCGACGCAAATGACCCTACCACCTATCTGCTGTCATTTTTTGCGTCGCAAGTTCTCTAATGTGCGATGCAAATAGGCTCTTTCTGAGCATTTGCGTCAGTGCTCCTAGTGTGCGACGCACATAGACTGACACAAATTTGCATTTTTCTACTAGTGATGGATACTTAATCTTTTCCATTTCTAACACCAAAGAAGTAGTCTGCAATAATTCTGTCATAAGCATTGATGATAGTTTCAGTGTATCACTATTCACTATCACGTTCACCCATATCCATCGTAGATGTTGCATTCGAGTTTTGCATGCATAATACAATAAGAGCATTCTACAACCCTAACCAAACCACCAATTCACACCAATATAAAGCAAAACCAACCCTAACAAACAACCCCAATTAAAGAAAGCGTATGAAAGTTAAGCAAATTATATGACAATTATCCCTCAATTAGCTTAACTCCCTTGATACCCATATAAGAAAACGCCATAAAGAGGAGATAAAAACAACGAAAATAACAATATAGGCAACTGTATAAGTTTTAAGTGGCTAATTAAAAGAAGGGAAAAACACCATGAAGAGGAGTCAGGAGAGAAGGACAGGAGGAGGGTATGCTGAAGGAGAAATGGGGGTTTAAAGGGGAGAAGTCGGCCATAGACAAGAGGTGAGCGAAGAAGAGGATCAAGATAGCGTGCATTTCACATACCAAGGGGGAACTAAAATCAATAGTCAAACTCTGAAAGTTCTTTTATATATATACTAGTCTTATATGCACACGATGCGTGCGAAAACATATAGAATATTAAATTAATTGCTAATTACATCTACTAATCAGCGATTTTTGAATTTTTTTTTATCAATTTATCCCACTAAATCAGGGATATTTAATTTTTTTAAAAAAAGTTTAGTTGAGAGGGAAGTAAGTTTTGTAAATTTTCAATGTTTTCTTTTTGCAATGCCTTTTTATCTTTTTATTTTTTATAAGTAATTATTACTTTATTAGGTAGTCACATCCTTTTTTATTTTTCCTTTTTCTATTTTTTCGTGTCCTACCCCTATTGCCATATATAATAGAGATTTGGATAAAATGATAGTCATCAATTGTTTTCAAAGAATGTTCACTCTTCTCCTTTTATTTTAAGGAACATTTGTCAATAAATACCATACTTTGGGCCCTTTTTTGAAATAAATACCTAGGCTGTTTGAAATTTTATATAAATACCAAGGTTGTCTAATTTTTTTTGGAATCACTACCACTTAACAAAATCTTGCATAAAACGTTAGTTTTGCTCCGTTAGTGGCACGTGAAATTACGATTTTGCCTTTCCTCCACCACCACCACCGATCCACCCCCTACCACATGCAACAACCATGCTTGCCACCGTTGCCGCCACCACCACACACACTCACCCAAATATCGACCCACCCATAACCACAACAAACTACAAAACCACCAGTCCACCACCAGCTCCACACTACTCAAAAATCATTCCACCCCACCACCCTAACAAACTACGAAACCACCACCACCTCCACCCACCAAAAAATCGACTCACCCCACAATACTAACCAACTACGAAACCACCTTCACCTCGTAGTGGTGGTTAGGAGAGAGAAGGGGATCGTAAGGATAGTGAGTTTCGTGGGGTTTTGGTGGTGGTGGTAATGGTGGTGGAGGAGATTAATGGAAGGTAATAAGGTAATTTCACATGCTACTAACGGAGCAAAACTAACGTTTTTGCGAAAATCTATTAAGTGGTAGTGATTCCAAAAGAAATGGCAGAATGTTGGTATTTATATAAAATTTTAGACAACCTAGGTATTTATTTCAAAAAAGTGTCCAAAGTGTGGTATCTATTAACAAAATTTCCTTATTTTAACTAGTTCTGTAAATCTGCTCAATTCACGAACTAAGAAATGAACAATCGATAGATCCAAGACGCACTCCTACAAGTAAATGGAGTTTGGACGGATATTGGTTGAGGTCAATGGGCTTTCGTGTAGTTTATGTTTTCTTGAAATGGACCCTTTGTAACTAGACGATTCTATCTTGTAATCCAATTATCCCAGTACCAGGACGTATTTGGAATATATAGTAATAATTAATGAAACAAAATGCAAATATGTTTATGTTATGATATTTTACTCCTAATCCTACTATAATTCACAATATACATGCTACTGAATTCCTTCTCTCTTTATTTTTTTTTATAATTTCTTATTACTATCAGATCAAATAAACATGTTAAAGATGAAGAATAGAAACACACATTATTGTTCATCTAAAATTTATTCTTATAGTAGGTTGTATAATTTTTTTCCCCCTAAAATGTAAGCACTCAATTACTATGAAGTGCAATAACAAAGAAATGTCTACAAGATCGCAAATGGGATGATTTTTTGTTGTTGTTCATGGTTAAGTGGATAGGTGGAAAAAGATTGTGGGATGTTATTTTTTAGAGAGAGAAAGTTAGAAACAGAGTGGGATTATCTTTGTTTAAGATCATGAATAATGGTGCTCTAAGTAGCCATTCTTACACCAATTTTAAAACCAGCCAAAAAATCGCTCAGAAGAGGGAGACAAGTAGACAACATTAAGAGGACCAACATTGGTGCTCTCCAAGTTGCTCTCCAAAGAGAGAGAACATTGAAGAGCCAACTATAGCCCAAGATTGGTGCTCTCCATGGAGAGCACTTGGAGAAATGCTCTCCCCCAAGAGCATTGGGAGAGCATGCTCTTGGTATATCAATATGACACATGTCATTGATAATTATTTATTTTCCATTTTTTTTTGCTTTTTGATTTTTGGAAAAAATAAATTAATGAATTGGAGAGCTTATTGGAGAGCAATACCAATGTTAGCAATTTTTGAAGGGGTGCTCTTGAGAGTATCTTGAGGAGAGAGAAAGTAAAAAATGGGTTGGAGAGTAATGTTGGAGAGCCATACCAATGTTGGTGCTCTTAACAATTATCAAGCCACACTCTAGCAACAATAGTCATAAACCTAGGAAAAATATATAACTCTAATCTCACAATATTATTAATTGTACGCCCTCTGAACCTGATGTAGCGTTAATAGCTGCAAAAAATTTATAATAGAACCCTAAATGTTAAGCAATTTATCTACTGCAGTTATACATCTATACTAATATATTAAAAGGCGTGCGTAAACCAGGAACGGTGTCACGTGGCGCTTTCCCTAGGGAATTTTAGTTGATGTAATCCATGTACAATAAAAAAAATTAGAAATTGCATAGTATAGGTTTTGATCCCGTGACCTCAAGTTCATGTACTAAAGTTTTAACCACTAGACCAAGGTGTATTTAGTGTTATCATATCAAAGTAAAATACTAATAAATGAAATTTTTTCTTACCCGGGGCATAGCCCGGGCCTAATAACTAGTTGACAATTAAAATGACATTCAAAGAAGAGATGAAAGTTAGTCCCGACTCTCGATTAATTGTGATGCACAAATAAATATAATTCTAATTATATATTTAATGTATCTTATTTCTGATCACTATAAAATTATATTATTTGAATTATGTAGAAATTTTTTTACTCGATTCGGTACAAAAACCTAGTTCTTAAAATTTTTTGTCCAAAATCCACCATTGTGGTGGATTATGACTCTTTGTTGGTTTATTTGAAAACACAGGGATTGGTTTAATTTTAAATCATGAGTAGTGTAACATTTCATCAACCACTTGAATGGTTTATAGTGGGGGAAAAAGCATATTGGATTTCTGTTCTGATGATGGTTTAGTTATGCATACTTTCCTCCAAGTACAAGTTATATGGAATAAGGCTTAGCAAAAAAAATAGTTCAAAGGGGTATATGAAAGCAATAGCACCAGCCATATATTCGTTTTATAATTTAAACCTATGGTCTTAATACTACATACAATTTGGCGTCACATTCAGCTAACCTCCTCTTTCAATTTGTGAGGAGAGGCAAACATATACATATACACTTGTTCACAATAGTATTGTAGCTTATATAATTGACATTGACCAATTCTCATTAAATTGCTTACTCCCCCTATATGATGTTGTCAAACCATCAATTGAACCCACTGCGCGACACTTGGCACCCCTTGATTCACCGCAAACATCATATAATAACCTGGTGGAGCCACCATCCCATTAGGTGGTGCCACACAACTAATTTTATAACCACCGTTATTATTAGGAATAGCGGGCTTCACATTTAACTTCACTAACCTTTGCCCTTGTGAGAAAGAATGTGTAGCAAATGGTGCATTTCCCAAATTAATCTCAATGAGTCCCACCACAGACAAAGGTACCGTCAGTTCCACCTCAAATTCATCACCGTACTTCAACTTCTTAGGACATATTTTAATTTCAGGTCGAAGATTAGCTCGATCTAGACTCAAGTACTCAGGTGAGAACGCCTCAAGGCGTAACTCAGTTTGAAACTGCCCCTTAAAAGTGTAAAAATAATGCGGGTTACTACCAGCAAGTAAGATCCTCCCATCAGGTAACAAATTAGCAGTTGAATGATACATTCGTGCAATTGAACTCGGGTTCAAAACCATAAACCGCAACCCAACCGGCTGATCAGGTCGGTAAAGTACAGGGTTCAAACACGGGTTAGACGCCAGCTGAAACCCTTGGGTCCCACTTTGGGCCCCATTTATGATGATCACCTCACCAGTTGGTAGCATCACCATATCACCCATGATCCTAGCAAAAGGCATTACCTCCATCTCCCAAACCGGGTCTAGTGAAGTTGCTACTATACGCCCACAACTACCATTAGCAGGAACCGAATCATCCATTGTAATGTAGGCCCCATATTGGGCCCCACCACAAACAACAATCACAGCCGTTGAAAAATCTCCTTCTAAAGCAAGCATCACTGATGATCCGGCAGATGGGTAATTCCTAGGCCCACCATCCAACGGTGGATATTTTTTCAAAATTAAATTATGATCATAATCATATAAAACAGCTTTATTATTAGCAAAAATAAATAATTTTCCATTGGGTAGAAGATGAACATAAGGGTATAAATTATCCCCTTGTCTATCCTCCACGTCAGCAAGGAAAGGAAACAAAACGGCACCGTTTTGTCTTGGAGGATAGAACTCAACTGAAAAGGCAACTTTACCCCCAACAATAATAACATCTCCATTAGGTAAAATCTGATCAGTAGAATACCATCTTCCATGATCCAAAACGACGTCGACTAACTCCTCCCAATCACAAAACTCCGTCGTTTCACACGGCTTAAACTTGCGAATTTTCTTCCACCCATCTTGATCACCACCCGTCTGAAGGAGGGTCCCATCAGGAAGAAACTGTCCGGATGAGCACCACGTGTCAGTTTGGATAATCAACGGTCGGATTTTTTTGGTAAGGGGGTCAAAGAGAGCAGAGTGAGCATAACAGTCGTGTTTCAAAACGGCGTCGTTTGGGTATGTTCGGCAGTGGTGTTTGGGAAGGAGGAGACGGGTGGGGCCTATGTTGGTACGGTCTAGGAGAACCACCGTGCCGAAGTGGGTCACGGCGGTGTGCATGGAAGCGATGCCTACGTCCGACACGAGAAGCTCCCACGTGCCGGGGAGTTCGGCATGCGAGAGTGGGAGAAAAATGAGGTGGAGGAAAGAGAAAATGAGGTGGAATAAGGTGGGAATTGTCATAGTGGAATGGGGAGGAGTGGCGTTTAGTTGAGTAGTAGTACACTAGTAGTACTGTAGTAGTAGAGTTATAATGGAGATTGGAGAGTGGTGGAAATGGAATAATTAGGAAGATGAAGTGGAAGAGACAAGAGGGTGTGGGGAATTTAAGGAAAACTTTATACACGTGGGACAGTATCTATTACACGTAAATACGTAATGGTAATAACAAATTAACAAGTCTCCCTTTAAATTTTCAGGGGAGTTATATTTTTCAATTCATCAAAATTCAAAAGATATACGACATTTACATTTTACAATACGTAATGGTAATATCAAGTAGCAATATTTTCTCATTGTTCTCACCTTTCTTTAACAGCAACTTCCCATGCATTATTATTATTTTATTTTTATTATGTCCACTTTCCAATGTATATTTATTAATGTTCTTTTTAGGTGTTATATATCATTCGTTACATATTAATATACATTATAACGACTGAATATTAATAAAATACTTATTGAGACGAATCAAATAAAAATTTATATTTTTTTATACTTCTTCCATTTCAAAATAAATGTAACACTTTTCTATATTATGTGAGAGCTTTTTGAGAGAAGTATTATATTTATTTACCGAGAAAATATATTGAGAACAATACAACGGAGTACTTGTGTGACTCTATTGTCTATTGTCTACTCTTGCTTTTTAGTAATTCTCTTATAAGTAAATGGGAAGGAAGAAAAAATTAATCAAAGTAAATTGTCAAAGGATGAGGACTTTTTGAGTTCCTGAGGAGTAGGATTACTGTATTCCTAAACAAGAATAAAAAATACAAGTGTCCAAGGTGTACGAAACATCGGCATATCCAATATCCATGAGTATGAGTGTATGACCAACTGAATCCAGATTGCAAGTTTTTAATTGTATTTGTGTTGTGCTCCAATATAATCCGTCATCAATTGAAGGTCATGATCTCAGTCACTTGTTTGATTATGATTTTGTTGATCAAAACTGATTTTTTTTATTAATTTATCTGTGTTCTCATTATTTACTTTTACGTATTAAAGCTAATTAATATAAACTACAACTTTTTTTAATCTGGATTCAGTTGGTCATACACTCATACTCATGGATATTGGATATGCCGATGTTTCGTACACTTTGGACACTTGTATTTTTTATTCTTGTTTAGGAATACATTAATCCTACTCCTCAGGAACTCAAAAAGTCTTCATCCTTTGACAATTTACTCTGATTAATTTTTCCCCTTCCCATTTACTTATAAGAGAATGATAAAAGACTTGGGTAAACGAATCTTTAGCCAAAATCGTCATGTATGTTGATTCGCGCACCTTTGCCATAAAGTTTGTGTTGTGCATCACACCTCGTTTAGTTGGTGCTGTTTTGTGCACCAAACCAATAGTTGGTGCTATTCGCGCCAATTTTTCCTATTTTTTTTTATAAATCAGAAATAACTTACTATTATTAAAATTGTGGATCATCTAGTATTAGGTGGGAAAGTTCTTGCAAATTGATTACTATCATTGCTCTCTTTGTTACTCTATTTAATTTGCACAAAATCAATCGATTTTTATTGGTTTTACCTTATTTTTATAAATTAAAAATAACTTTTGATTATTAAATTTGTGGATCATCTAGTATGAGGCTTGGAAAATTAAGAATAAATAGAATGTTCAAATAATCCAAAAATGTGTGTCTTTTGAAGATCCTAAAATATTACTCTCTCGGTTTATACTTTATAGTTGGTTGTTCCACTTTGATTTTTCATTATTTTTCACATATATTATTTTGACTGTACCTTTATTTATTATTATATTAAGCAAATGTTATTATGTAAAATGTCAAACGGATTTGTCTCAATGTTAAGTTTCAATGGACAAAATCGAACTAGACAAATGTAAAAGTCAAAGAAGAAGAAGAGCTTATAACAAAATGAAGATGTATATATGAATAATATGATTATTGATTTTGGATAGAGGTAGTGCATACATCATGTCTTGGTATTTTAAACAATATACTTCACTATTAGCACCGCCTCAATAATTTTTTTTGACTTCATTAGCGAATTAATATATCTGATAATATCATTAATTCAAGATCTTGTGTATTATGGGAGAAAAAAAGATATACCAAGTTAGTTGTTTGAGAGACAGAAGCTAGATGAATCAGCCTCTTGATTGGATGATATACATCAAATAAATTAAAGAAAAATAAATACTGCATACTAGAAAAAAGACATGTGAAAGGAAAAATATATATCAGATGTAGGAAGATAATGGCCAAGCTAATCATGTATAGCCACAACAATGCAAATTACATCACTCTTTTGGCCAAGTCAATCTCAATCGTTATCACGGGATGCATCATGCATGTTATGGTCCTTCATAAGTTTGCTCATGAAAATGAGTGTTTTACATATATTTGAGAAGAATGATTTATAATCCCAAAATAAATAAATTACTATCAGATATTTTCTTGCTTATTGGTTGATTTTTAGCCTCACCTAACTTCAATTGTATAATATCAAGATTAGACATTTGATTATACTACCTAAATATCATTTGCTCATTCCTAGCCCAATTTCCATGATACTTTAAAGGGAAATTCTATATGGTGGCCTCTTACTCTAAGTTTTTCTACTTGGTGGCAGGCCAAAAAAAGACTTATACAATGTGTCCTCCTACTTTAGCTAATTATATTTAGTGGCATTAATTCACTTAAAACCTAGCTAATCCATAATTCTAAGTAAGTTTACTAACTTACCCTCTGGTTAATTATCATAAAACAAAAAAAAACCCTTTCCCATCAATTAAAAATCACGTTTTCCTTCTCAAAAACAAAACTCTTAATTTTTAATGAAAGTTTCAATTTTGATTTTAGTGTTGATTGCATGTTGTTCATCTTAAGATAATTTGAGGTGATTTTATAAATTGGTCAAAAGGTGAGATTGCTTACCATCCAAGCCATCGTTCGTCTTCATGAAAAAAGAAAGATATAGATGAGTACCTCAATCAACATAACTCAAAGACCAAAGTGAAATATCTAAGAGCGAATTAAACAGTTCTGAGAGGGTTGTAAACGACAACCACTTTGTGTATATCAAGTTATATTCGATGACAAGAACAAATTTTGAAATCTATCCAACACAAAAGCTCACGCATCAATTTGGTAGAGCGTAATAATATACAGACACGAAACTTGCAGGTAGATTGATTGATAATAACACTATAGATTTTGCATCGTAACCTCAGATTAATAATAACACTAAAGATTTTGCATCGGAAAAAAGAAGAAGGAGAGAACAAAGGGATGAGAGCAGATAGGGGAAGTTGAAGAAATTAGGGTGATAAAAAACATGAGGGATAAAAGGGTTTTGGGTTAGGAATTAGGATAATTAACTTAGGGGTAGGTTAGTAATTCACCTTTATTTGGGAGGTTATCTAGGTTTTAAGTGGATTAGGGTCACTATGTATAATTGTTTTAAAGTACAGTGTCACTTTATATAAATCTTTTTTTTGCCTGCCACCAAATAGAAAAACTGAAAATACATATATTAGAGAAGATTGATTTATAATCCCAAAATAAATAAATTACTATAAGATATTTTCTTGCTTATTGGTTGATTTTTAGCCTCACCTAACTTCAATTGTATAATTTCAAGATTAGACATGTGATTATACGACCTAAATATCATTTGCTCATTCCTAGCCCAATTTCCATGATACTTTAAATTGATTATTAGTGTTAATCAATTTGGGTTTTATCGTTTTGTCTAGTAATTAAAATTTCGTAGCAAGTTTTTCCTTGCTTATTGCCAATAAATTATTCTGGTTTCATCATATTGTGCGTGATCAATTATTTCCCTGCTTCTTGCATGTCTTTGTTGTGCCCCAGTTTTTTTTTTTTTTTTTTTTGGCAATTCAAAGTTATTATTGGAAACCAAAAAAATATTGGTGTTTAGTTACAACCTAATCACAGGCTAACACAAAACAAAAACAATTCCCAACAGCAAGCTAAGGAGCAGCAACATAACAAGCAAGGAAACAACCTATCACAGAACTACTGCACTAAAACATTCCTTTCTGCCTCATTACAATTGCAAGCTACTTGAAACAGAACTTGCTCGATCAGGATATGAGGAGCACAACAGGTATAAGAGAAAATTATACTATTGCTCTGACTCCAAATTGCATGGAGGGCCTCAGAAAACATCATAACATGGAGTTTTGCCCGCACACTTTTCCCATGAGCTTTGATGCACACCAATCTGCATTCTATGTCAAAAGACCCTGCATTTCTGCAAATACCAATATGTTGCAGCAAACCCATCCAAACTTTAGCTGAGTATCTACATTCAAAGAAAAGATGCTGAACAGACTAATTGCAATTAGCACAAAGACTGCATTGAAGATTACAAGCAATATTCAATCTACTAATTCTATCAGTAGTAGACAAACGATTTTGGACAGCTAACCAAACAATGAATTGCAGATAAGTCTTCTCCAATCCACTTTTGGAATTTTCCCCTGAATTAAAGTGTAGGCTTTTTTTATGCTAAACTTACCATTATGCAACACAGCCTCCCAGTTTCCCACCAGATCAAGAAGCTCCCTTGACTTTAGAATCTTTCTCATAATCGAAGACATGTTGTTGATAACAACATTGTACACATCTCGCCTTCGCATATAATAAGTATCTATCCACTGTACCCACAATTTATCAGCTTTGAACGCAATGGCCCAAAGAAGTTTGAACATAGCAGCTTTATTCCAGTTGGCCATATTAATCAAACTCCAACCACCTGAGACCTTAGGATTATAAAAATTCTACCACGCAACAGGAGCCTTTTTGGAATCAAGAACATGACCTGTCCACAAAAATTTCCTACAAACACCTTCAACAGCTTTTATGATCTTCTTTGACAAAGGAAAAATGTGAGCCCAGAAATTCTGCATACTGCTTAAGATACTTCTAACAAGTTGTAATCTGCTAGCATAACTAAGATTCTTTGTCATCCAGTTCTGAGCCCTTTTAGTGATTTTTTCAACTAACACTTTTCATTGAGAAAAATTAAGTTTCTTAGAGGAAAGAGGGACTCCAAGATACTTAAAAGGAAGATTCCCAACAGGTAAATGGACAGTCTCTGAAATCAGATGGGACTCATCTTCAGTAACTCCAGCAAGATATATGTTGATTTTCTCCACACTAGCAACCAAACCAGAAGCTTTAGAGAATTTCCTAAAAGCAACCATAATCTTAACAACTGAGTTAAGATCAGCCCTTGCAAACATCAACAGATCATCTGCAAACATGAGATGATTAAGATGAATCCTCTCACATTTAGGATGATAGTTGAAATCAGGGTCCTCTTTTAACTCCTTCAAACACCTACTAAGATACTCCATACTCAGGGCAAAAAGAAAAGGAGACAAAGGATCTCCTTGTCTTAAACCTTTCTTAGCATTAAATGGGATAGAAGGAACTCCATTCAACAAAATAGAATAAGAGACACTTCTAACACACCCAATAATCCATCCCACAAAGACTGTAGGAAATCCAAGCTCTAGAAGCATATTCTCAAGGAAAGGCCATTCCACTGAATCATATGCTTTTTTAATATCCACTTTAATGACACACCTTGGAGAAACATGTTTTCTGGAGTAACCTTTTATCAACTCGGTTGCTAAAGGATGCTATCTGCTATAAATCTATCAGGATTAAACGCTGCTTGAGAATCATTGACCACCTCATGAATAATTGATTGCATCCTATGAGTGAGAATTTTAGAAATTATCTTGTAGATAATGGTACAACAAGCTATTGGCCTGAAATCTTTGGCATAACTAGCTTGAGCAACTTAGGGCACCAGAGTAATGACAGTATTATTGACTGGCTTGTGAAGATAGGACTTTTCAAAGAATTCCATCACACCACTATATACATCATGTTTAATAATGTGCCAGCGTTCTGCATTAAATCCATCAATGTCAGGAGCTTTAGTATCATCAATATCATGAAGAGCTCTATCAATTTCAGTAGTGGTGACTGGATGAATAAGAGCAGATCTACACTAGTAGAATAAATGCTTATTGCTGCGGTCTTTAAGTGGCCTATTGCGGCGGTTTTGACCGCGCAGCAATTAACGGCGCAGCAATAGGTAATTAATCTGTTGCTGCGGTTTTAAACCGCAGCAATATTAATACATATTGCTGCGGTTTTGAGAAAAAACCGCAGCAATATTTCCTGTTTATTATTATTTAAAACAAACATATTGCTGCTGTTTCTGAGACAAACAACAGCAATATGGATATTTTTATTATAAAAATGAGATATATTGCTGCGGTTTCTCTGACAAACCACAGCAATATCCTTTTTTTATAATAAAAAATATATAATATTGCTGCGGTTTCTCTGACAAACCGCAGCAATATCCTTTTTTTATAATAAAAAATATATATATTGCTGCGGTTTGTCAGAGAAACCGCAGCAATATTTATATTTTTTATTATAAAAAAGAGGAATATTGCTGCGGTTTGCCAGAGAAACCGCATCAATATACCTTTTTTTTTTTTAAATAATTTATATTATGCAGAATTATGCAACAAGCAGAATGCAGAATGCAGCAAATTTCTGCATAAATTTCGACAGAGCTCCGTTTGTAAATTGGATAAACCCATAATTGGGAATTAACCTGTACAATATTATATGCAACAACCATCCATCATCCACAATTCATCATCCAAAATTCATCCCAACATCCATCCATCATCCACAAATCATCCAACAAACAACACCTAATCCACAAATTCATCCAACATCCAACTTCCACGCACAATCCAAATTCCAAGTTTAACAATAGAAATATATAAGATTCAATAAAACATAGATATCATATGATCCAACATATATATTTATATATCATGAAATCCAATCAATTAAGTCAATACGAGTTAACTTTCAATAGTTATATATATAAACTAACCTAACCTATGCAATGCAATTATCAATAAAGTATCTTGCCCACTTATTTTTCACCTCATTGATTTGATCTTCAGTATAAGGATCGCGGGTAAAGGTAGTACAAGCAACCTGAAAATAATTCACCAAAGTTAGCTTTCAATAGTTATATATATAAAATATGAAATGAATAATAAGTGAGCAAAAAACTTACTTCATCGAAATCCTCCGAACTAGAATATAATATGAGTACGTCAAAAATGTTGCGCATGACAAAATAACCGCACTCCGTGCCTCCTTGTTGTTGTGGGCACTTTAACGAAAGTTTTAAGAAAATGAGTAAATTTATCGTATAATGAGAATGACATAACATATTCTTTTAATTGAATAAAATAAGTCTATTATACCTTAACACATTTCCAACTAAGCTTGTTGTGACGAACTTCGTTGCAGCTCATCCGAAACCTCCTAAAAGGACTACATAAAACAAAATCAAATGATCAGTTACACTTTATTTGCTTTATATTATAATTTAAATCCCGAGCACGATAGCTGTCCTCCCCCTGATCAGCCTCCTTTTCCGGGTGAAATGGTGCATCGGAATCCGATGACTGATCGCTCGAACCGTCACTAGCCATATCTGTAACATATACATAGAAACAACAAAAGTGTTAACAAAATTTTAAACAATATATATCAACACATTATTGTAATGAAATCTATTATAAGTACATCAATTTAGTATTCAAATTACTCATATAGAACATTTTTTACCTTTAATTTTGGTCAACAGGTTGCTCGATGACCGTTATACCTTCCTGGTGATCCATTCGCATGTAACTATTTTCAGTATCATACACATCCATCATATCATCACTTGGGATTGAGAAAGGGGGAATATCATCAAACTTATCATATTCTTCTTCATCGTCAACATCACCAACTCCTAAAATTCGCCTTTTACCATTAACAACAATGCACCACTGAGTGTCTACAGGATCAGATACATAAAACACTTGTTTTGCTTGTGATGCGAGGATAAAAGGTTCTTCAGTGTCACGCAGACGATTCATATCGACTAGAGTAAAACCACACTCATCCTTTCGCAAACCACGTCTATTATCCGCCCACTTGCATTGAAAAATAGGCATAGTGAAGTCACAATAATCGAGCTCCCATATTTCCTGAATGATCCCATAATATGATTGTGTAGCATCAATCGGAGTTTTATCCTTTGCACTCGCATACTCCCTAGATGATGCAACCATTGAAACCCCACAATTCTGTACCACCTTCGATTTCTTGTCTTGACGTTCAGTGTAAAAGGTAAATCCATTGATATCATACCCCTCATACGATTTAAAAGCTGTCACGTGGACCGTATGCCAACCACTTAATTGTATCGGGTACATGATGGTCGTTTGCAGACAATTCACTAATTACTTTATTATGGAACCAATCAATGAAAGACCTGTTATGCTCATTCATCAACGCCCTCTCCCCTTTTGACGGGTTTTTGTGGCGCAATTCACGCATATGTCTCTCTAAGTATGGATTAACTTCGGTAACATGGTGCAACACGAAAAGATGAGCTTTATTCAACTCACTCAATGAAGGCGAAATATGTCGCATTCCGACACCACCCTTGCCTTCTAACCTTCCCTCGTGTCCGGACTTTGGAAGGCCTATCGTCACTGACCTTAGCAAAATGAGAAGAACAATATCCTCCAACCTCTTCGGCAATTGTTCCTTGAATAATAGTCACCTCCGGTCTTCTTTGGGTTCCTCACTTTCTTTTTCAAAGAACCCATATGTCTCTCAAAAGGGTATGCCCATCTTAAAAACACGAGGACCACACGGTTTAATCTCTCTTACCAAATGAAGGACTAAGTGAACCATAATGTCAAAAAAAGAAGGTGGAAAATACATCTCAAATTGACAAAGTGTTATCACCACCTCATTTTGCAAAGCATCCAACTTATCAGGGTCAAGTACCTTGTTGCATATGGTATTGAAAAATGAACACAACCTCGTGATGGCAAGCCTGACATGTTTTGGAAGAATCCCGCGTATTGCAATCGGCAAAAACACTTGCATCAACACATGACAGGTCATGGGACTTCAGCCCAATTAATTTCAGATCACTCAAAGAAACAATCTTCTCATGTTAGATGAGTATCCAAGTGGGAACCTTAATACCGTATAAACACTCACGAACAATCGTTTCTCTTGCCTAGACAATGTATAACAAGCCGGAGGCAAATATGTTGTTGTTCCCTTTCCTTTCTTAGTTTTTTCCTTAATCTTTGGCCATAAATTAGGCCGAATCTTCAATTTCTCCATATCTCTCGCGAACTTTCGGACCATCCTTAGTTTTTCCCTCGCATATTCAGCAGTACCAATAATTGCATCACAAATATTTTTTTCAATGTGCATTACATCGAGACAATGTCTAACTGGTAAGTATTTCCAATAAGGAAGTCTCCGAATATAGACTCTTTTTTCCAAATGACACCATCGTCTTCCGAATGTTTAACCCCCTTACCAAATATTGTGCCCATCCCCTTAACACGATTATAAACTTCTTTTTCGGTCAACGGTCTAGGAGCTGGAGCATTTTCAACTAACCCGTTAAATGGTGCTTTTTTCTTTCGATATGGATGAAAATTATGTAGGAATTGCCTATTAATGATATAGACATGTTTCCCACAATGTGGCAAATGTGTAGCCTCCATACCATTCTCACAAATGGGACATGCCTTTTTTCCTTTGACCTTATACCCCGACAAATTGCCATAAGCGGGATAATCATTTATAGTACGAATAGCATAGCACGAAGCCCGAAATCTTCATTGGAATACGCATCAAATACCATAACACCTTCGTCCCACATCTTTTTGAGATCTTCGATGAGAGGTGCAAGATATATGTCTATATCATTTCCCTACTGTTTAGGCCCGTAAATTAAGAGAGACAACATAATATACTTCCGCTTCATGCACAACCATGAAGGAAGATTGTATATCACTAACAGAACAGGTCAAGTACTATGTTGACTACTCAAAGTACCGTATGGGTTCATTCTGTCCGTACACAATGCAAGTCTCAAGTTCCTAACTTCCTGACCAAATTCCCGATATCCGGAATCTATAGCCTTCCATTGAGGAGAATCTGCTGGATGCCTAAGCATCCCATCTTTCTTTCTCCGATCAGCATGCCATCTTAGGTTCTTTGCATCTTCTTTGATAGAATATAGCCTCCTAAACCTTGGCACAATTGGAAGATACCACAACACTTTCGCAGAAGGACCCGTATTGCCCGGTCCAGGCTCAACCCCATCTGGCAATTTATAGCGGGACTTACCACACGTCGGACATTCATAAAGGTCTGCATTCTCATTTCGATACAACACGCAATCATTCGGACATGCATCAATCCGCTCATATTCTAAACCCAAAGGACACATTAATTTTTTGGCATAGTAGGTGGATTTTGGTAATAAATTACCCTCGGGAAACATATCTTGTAAAGCTTCTAAGAGTTCCGTGAAGCCTACATCGATCAAATTATGTTTCGCTTTGATGTTGAAAAGGGTTAAAACCCCACTCAATTGAGTGTATTTTGTACACCCTGGATAAAGGGGTTTCCCAGCCTTCGAGACAAACCGTCAAACACTCGTGACCGCTCTTTAAAATGGTCACGTGCCCCTTCCAACATCTCACCTAATCGATCATCACCAAACTCTTCATCCTCAGTGTCACTATTTTCTCCGTGATCATTTTCATTACCTACAACATCATCACCTTCAATCCTAACATGATCTTCAATCACAAATTCATTCTCTCGCCCCAACATTTGACATATCAATCTCTAATGAGTTACTAGTGCCATCATCAACAATAACCCTATTCTCGAGTATACTTTCCCTTCTCACCATGCCATAACCAAATATAATACTCGGCTCTAAATCCTCGACGAATAATATGATCTCTTATTAACCTAATATCGAAATCGTATTCACATTGTAGCAATCAACACATGGACAATATATCTCATCCTCGCACGTAAGTTGTTGATGCTCTACAAGCACGTTTACAAAACTCATTCACACCTTGTACGAACTCCAACGTATTCCGCTTTCCATACATCCAACTTCGATCCATTTCTAAAAACCCCCACACATATATACATCCATTAAAACTTATTATCAATTAAAAAATTCACATAAATATAACACAACAAACTAATATTCAATGCATGCTTCCACTGGGTCCTTATCACTCCAACCTAACCCATTCTTAAACGTCCAATCCCACTAGTGAATGCATGTATCATCTTTGATTCTAAGTAAAATTCGGCAAAGCATTTCCCTTGCGTTCTCCAAGTACACGATGAAGATAATTGCTTATCTTATATGCACCCGGAGAACAAATTAGGGAAATGATTAACCGTATTTCACTTAGAATCAAAGAATCAACACACATTCACTACCTAAGTGAGATGTGACGTTTAAGAACAGTCCCAAAACGGGGACTATTCAAGACTTACTCCTAATGAGTAAATCTTGAACGGGTATCTAGGCATTATGATGTACATAAAAAAATCGCATTCAAGCGATTCCAAGTCATCACCAAACAACAAATACCAAACCATTCCTTAGATTTCCCTTCCTCTCCCATTGGTGAGTCTATAAATATGAAGGCATTGCAAAAAAACAATCGCATTATACATACAAACAATCGCATTTAAGCGATTTCAAGTCATAACCAAACAACAAATACCAAACCATTCCTTAGATTTCCCTTCCTATCCCATTGGTGAGTCTATTAATATGAAGGCATTGCAAAAATAACCCCATTATATATATCACTTCAAACAATTCACCACACTTATGCAAAAACAATCCCGTATAACATTCTAGGGCATACAAAACTTAAGCAAAATCATCACAAATTTAGTTTTTAATCCTTAAATCTTATAAGTAATCATATATATATATATATATATATATATATATATATATATATATATATATATATATATATATATATATATATATTATTGAGCATTTTTTACTACAATTTAAGCCAATTTTTTTATAAATGAAAAAAGACAATTGAAAATTAATAAGAATTAATGAAAAACTAACCGTATGACAAGGGGAAGGTGGCCCTAGCGGCTGTGAACGGAGTAGAGGAGCGCAAAACCGGCCGAAAACCGCACCAAAAGAAGGCCGAAAACCGCACAAAAGAAGGCCGAAAACCGCACCAAAGAGGAGCGAAAACACGGCCGAAAACCGCACCAAAAAGGCCGAAAACCGCCGGAAAAACGAGTTAGGTCACCCTTGTCGCAAGAAACCGAAACCTTGTTGCCGGAAAATGAAACCTTATCGCCGGAAATTTGAAGATAGTGAGAGAGTGTGAGAGAGAGAGAGAGAGAGAAAGTAGAGAAAACAGTGAAGCCAAAAAAAAAAAAAACCCCGTGTTTTAGATCCAGTTACGGGGGATATTCTTTGCGGTTTTGTCGAAACCGCAGCAATATATTAAAATAATGTTTAAAAAATATTATTTTAATATATTCTTTGCGGGGTTCTGTCGAAAACCGCTGACAATATATTAAAATAATATTTTTTAAAATTATTTTAATATATTGTTCTTGGTTTCGACAAAAACCGCAACAATATATTAAAATAATATTTTTTTAACATTATTTTAATATATTGCTTTGCGGTTTTCGAAAGCGACCGCATCAATATATTTCGAGAATAAAATGTTACACTTTTTTGAAAAAATCCGTTGGATATATATTGCTGTCTTGTTTTCTCTAAAAAACGCAAGCAATATGGTTGGTCAAATGGTCAACTATTTGGCCAAAGCTATCTGTTGCAACCATATTCTTTGCGGTTTTTAATAAAAACCGCAGCAATATATTTATTTTATAATTTACCTTTTTTTTTTGTCGTTATATATTGCTGCGTATGGGTAAAACCGCAGCAATATCACCGCAGCAATAAGCATTAATTCTACTAGTGCTAGCATCCAAACTCAGAGAGGCTCCAGCTCTGACTGTGGTCAAATCAATAGCAGACAAGTTTGTTGCATAAGCACCAAGCAAGGACTTATGAAAACTTACTATTTCATCCTGAATTGCCTCAGGAGAAGAATCTCCCCTTGAGCATTCTGCAGCAGAGCAATTTTATTCCTTGCTTGCCTGACTTTAACTGCTGTAAAGAAGAATTTAGTGTTAGCATCTCCTTTAGACAACCAGTTAATCCTTGCTTTCTGCCAAGTGATACTTTCTTCTACCTTAGACCAATGTCTAAGGCTATTAAGTAAATTTTTCTCCTCCTGTTGCAGCTGAGAATCATGATTTACTGCAGTATTATTTTGCAAATTATGAAGCTGCACTCTAATATCCTCCACCTTAATATGAGCATTTGAGTAGTGATTAGTCTGAAGTAGTTTCAAAGCCTTTTTAACTTCTTGCAGCCTATGCCACGCTCTTTTCATATGAAATCTGTCATCAACAGATCTCCAAGCCTCATACACAATATCATGAAAATTTGTATCCTCAGCCAGAATATTTAAGAACTTAAAGGGCTCCCCCCCACCTGCATCTCATTCTGAAAAGTAACAACCAAGGGTCTATGGTCAGAAATACCACAAGGATGATACTTCACCATAATTCCAGGGAACATATCCAGCAAGCTATCATTAATGATAGCTTTATCAATACGACTGCAAATTCTGAGGTTGCCTAAACCTTTGTTAGTCCATGAATAAAACACCCCACAATTTGGAACTTTCGTCATATGAGATGACATCATGAATTCAGCAAAGTCCTGCGTTTCTTGCTCATTAATATCAACCCCATTTATTCTATCTTGCACACTCAGCACTGCATTAAAATCCCCTATACATAATATAGGTTCATTTGAAGTCCCAATAAGCCTCTCTAACTCACTCCAGAGGGCTTTTCTATCAGCAATAGTATGCAATCCATACACCACCACCAGTAAAAAAGCTCTTGTTATAATCTGAACCTTTAGCCCTATACACTACTCAGATTTAAAAATTACATTTACTGTAATTTCTCCTGGTTTCCAACCAAACCAAATTCTCCCACTAGGAGAAAAATCATAATTGTTTTCCCAAATCCACTGATTACCAAATTTGTTTTGCACCTTAACACAATTAGGAAGTCTCACCCTAGTTTCAAACAGAGCACACCAACTAACATGTTGCTGCTGGAGAACCTACTTCACCTTCTTTATTTTAATAGGGTCATTTAAACCCCTAACATTCCAAGTAAGCAGCCCCATTAAGACAAATAGGGATTTGGTCCCCTAGCACCCCCAGGTCTTCTTGAGTCCAACTGAGAAAAGTGAAAATTGCCACTTCTTGCATTTTGGAAAGCCACATGCTTCCCCTTAGATTTCCTAGTAACAATTTTCCATGGTTCTTTCTCCTTTGTAGGCCTAGCTTGATAATCAGGAGTTGCAACAGGAGTGATCACAGCATCAGGCTCTACAACTACAGTAGGACCCCTGTCAAAGCAGGGATCAACATCCATAGAAGGAGCACCAATGTGTTTCTCACCTCCAGCAACCTCCTCATGTTCTTTAATCTCAATACAATCCTTCTCAATAGATTTAGCCCCTTCCTGGTTCACCTCTTGGCCAACTTTAGTCTTTGGAACCCATTTTTTCACAATTATAGCTGGGCCTTTAGGCTTAGCTTCACAATCATGGCCTATGACTTGACATTTTTTACAAAAAGCTAGAAGCCAATCATAAATGATCTTCTGTTTAAAGGTAGTGCCATTTGGATCCTCAATTGGAACTTCATACAAAATTTCCTTAGTTACATCCATTTCTACCAAAATTCTTGCAAAATAAATGCGCAAGGTTTTTGTGGTACACTCATTTTGGAACACCTAACAAACTTCCAATTCTACTCAAGGAGTTTTCACTCCAATAATTCAGTGGTAAATTTGGCAACCTAACCCAGATATGAACCACTTTTAGAATTTCTTTGTGAAAATCAAAAGTAGGAGTCCACTTCTTTACAATCATAGGCTTACCAAAGAACAAAGGAGGTCCAGAGTATAACACAGAGTTTCTCTCTTCCTTAGACTTCATTTGAACTACAAAATACCCCTCCTCATGTTTATACACCACCGGTTTAGTCATCAATCCCCATTAGCCTTTAATATAAGCTATAATTGCAGTCATAGTTGGATTTTGACCAACCACATACAAGATAAGTGCATTTTCCCAGGTGGTATTCATTTTATCAATTTCAATTTTATCAAGTTTAGCACTAGGTTTTCCTTCAACTAAGGTAGGAGCTACAAACATAAGACCCATACCTTTTTCTGAAATTCGATTCTGCCCCGTGAGCTGCTGCCATTTTTGAGTCGCAACCTCCACATGAGTCGGAGCAGTAGTAGACACCTTCGCACTGTTTACTTGACCATCTTGAGAGTTCTTCATTATTGTTCCATTAGCTGGACTTCCTCCTATCACTTCATTTCTTGAAGAAGATACACCACCAACATCCTTAGAAGATCCCGATGCCAGAGAACTACTTCCGGCACCGTCACCTTCTTCCTCCGCCCCATTACACCTTTGCGAGTGCACGATAGCCAAAACCCTTATCGTGCACCAAGAGAGGTTTTAGGTTAGGAGAAATGTTGTGCCCCAATTTTCTAAAAAGATTGTTGTTGTTTTTATACTCTAATTTACACTCACCAAGTCACTATTTGACTTTTCTTGTTGGTTGCTACTTGCTACTTTTATGTTGGTTATAAATACTTCTTCCATTCTTTTTTCAATTGCAACAATGAGTTTGGACACAGTTTTTAAGGGAGTGAAAAAGGTCGGTAGTTTAGCATAAATGTATCCCTTTAATTAATAAGAGTAAGAGAGAAATAAATCCTTAATAGAGTAAAAGCAACTTTATGAGGCAATTTGAGTTATTTATAATGGTTTTAGTGAGATAAAGTAAGGGCAATATTATTGTCAGCTATAATTCCTTTCTTTACTAAAAGTAGAATTATTGCAATAGAGGTTAAACTACCTAAAGTGGTAAGTGTTGCAATAGAAAAAGAACGGAGGAAGTAGAGTTGCAAAATAAATCTACGTGATATAGTTTGATGAATAGGGCCAGGTCAAGACTCAAGATTCTCCCTCACTACTCAAACACCACATCCACTCTCTTCCCTCTTCCACCCATCCACCACCTTCTCAAAAGATGTTTGATAATGTACATTAAAGGCAGAAATTAATCTTATTTTCAAATAAAATGCTAATATACATTAATATCTCTGAAAATGATTTGTGATCAACTAATTAAAAAAGAATTTGATATAAACATGATGTTTTAGAATACAACTAGTCTTATATGCATGCGATGCGTGCGTTGATTTCAAAACTTAGCTTGTTATTATATACTCCATATGTACTATAGTTAAGATTACTCTTAAAATGTGAAAGATTATTAGTTAGATGAATCTAGATATATTAATTCGCTAATGCAAAAAACTGACAAAGATTGTGAGTGATTATATATGTTTAATTTTTTGTAAATGAATTTTGATATATTAATTTTTAAGATTTATTGAACATAGAACATTACACCTACCTTTATTTTCAATAACGAACTGCGTATCTGATCAACAGTAAAGTATCCGCAAATTTGAGAATGCCGTATATGAGAATGTCGTGAAGCTCCAATCTATAAAGAGAACTTATTTTTTTTGTTTGGAGTTTGTGTTTGTGTTATGGAAAAAAAAAATTTGAGTTTGAATTTGAGTTGTCTATGTAATGCGAGTGCCATGTTTTTTTTTTTGTTATTGTCTGTGATATTAATATTTGGTAAGTTCTTGATTGTGAATCTTTTTGATTGAATCTTTCTTTTTGGCAGCTTTATGTGATTGAGCTTTTATATGAGCTGATTGTGTTTAATAGAGATTTGATTGATATTTTTTTGGGCAAGTTTATGCGTTGAATTGGTTTTATTTAACGATTAGAAGTTTGTGTGTGAAAATTTGGAATCTAATATTTATGTTGTGGATGGGCAATTAAGTAAATTCCAAGGGAGACACCATTGCTCCCCCTGGATTATATAATAGAGATTAGTATTGCGAACTTTTTATAATAAATATTCATAAATTTTTTGAATACAATTACAATTAGTTTTGAACAGGTTTGAAATGATAGAAGTTGTTATTGAAGCCCTCCGTTTCACCTTGATCATGTCAAATTCTCTCTTGCACTTCTTGAAAAGCAAACATGCATGATTACAAAAGCAAAAATATGCTTGACCCAATAACCCTAATGGACCATTAGATTGTTTAACCTGTCTTGGGCCTTTTTCGCCTGTAGAAGCAAACATTAGTAATTATTATTAGGGACAATCAAACTCAATTCACAAACATACATTATAACAAAACACTATCACTATTTTGCCTATGGTAGCACTTACCTCTTTGTCCCAGTTTGTACGTAATGTTATGAATAGGAGAAGAAATGCTTGGACGAGTAAGGCCATTATAATTCCTGTCCATAATCCCTGCGTAACATCATCAGAACTAATTTCAGGGCAAGACTATTATTGAAAAATCAATTTTGGCGTTCAATATCTAGACGCATATTTGGAATAAAGATAATAGTAAGAAATAAGAAGATGCAACTTTTTCTTTTAATTGGTAAAAAGTACCTAATTCTAGTGAAGCTTTGATCCCAGAACTTCTACTTACTCAGTTATTTATTAATCACTACATATAATTTGGGCACACATATTGCTGCAATGGAAAGAGAAGAGACATATGGGGAGATAAGTGGTCTCCAAAACCATGTGAAAAAATGGATATGTAATAGGGAAAAGTAATGGATAATGATTATGTAATTGATATCAAACTTCCATAAAAGGAAAAAGTAGTGATTAAACAAGAACAGATTGGAATCGGGTGAAGTATAAAGATTTAACGTTAGATCAAACAATACTGGTTAGAGGTATGATGCAACATACAAGCAAGAATGATAATATATCACACTTACCTTGCCTCCAAAGTGATATACAAATGCTAACAACAAGGCACAAGGAATGCCTACTAGGTAATAAGCTCCCAAATTGATAAAAGCTCCAATTTCTTGCCAACCACATCCTCTAGCCGTGCCTAAACAATCATAAAGATAATCTTTAGGCAATCTCAAACTCCTACATAATAATAACTTTACACTTCTCCATCTCCTAGTGTCATTTTCTTTTGAGTTAGAAACATAAAGGCTAGTAGATGGAGACGATGTTATGACTTATGACGACAAAAGCAAACAAAGAAAACAGAAGCTAAGAAACAATGATACGACATACAGATTAATCATTTATGTAGATGTTGGCAAATCCATGGGAAAGGAACCTAGGAAGAGCATTATGAAATAAGTGAAACACTTCTCTCAAAAAGCTCCCGCATAAAAGAGAGAAGTGTTTCACTTCTTTCAGAATGGAGGAAGTACGTCTTTTGTGGAGAAAGTACAAATTTTGAATAGAGCAGCATAATTGTTTAGAGGAGAGACCCTGTTCTTAGTCGTTGTAAACGCTAAATTTAAAACATCCCAATAGACGAGTTTCAAATAAATCATCAATATGACCTAAAAATAAGTCTAACCACTACATTGAGAAAATGGTATACATTTATGTAATTCCATGGTCATGTAAACCTTAAACTAAACGCCTTATGAACCCGATTCTGTTTTAGACCCGATAATCTAGGCGGATTACTAGTATGTGCTTAATTATTTCTAAATTTGCAGGGATTTTCAACAATTAATTAGTTTAGTAATAGATTACCTGAAAATACAGCTTGAATGCCATCGACAGTATGTGAAACTGCGAGAAGAAGCATCATTTGCCCAACATATTTCACTACCTCTTCTTCTGTGCTATAGCAATATCCCCATAAATTGCGCCCCAAAATTAACAAACATGCAGCTGAGATCCCTTCTATTCCCACCATCAATGTCGATACGCATACCGCTAATCGAGCTAAATGTGGTCGTCCAGCCCCTAGTTCATTGGAAACTCTTGTGCTATCAACAAGGAAAACAAAAGAATAATCAAGCTAAAAATTAAGAAATTAGAGATATTAATGATTAAAGTTACGCATCGGCAAGCGTGCCCGAAGAAATATTTCAAGTAATATGAAACAAAGGAAGTATAATACAAGACGGATGGATTATGTTTATATTTGCTTAATGAAAAAACTGTAACTTAGATAGTACCTTAGTGCTCCACTTAATCCGAGTGGTAGCATGAATAATGCTGAACATGTATTGAGGCTGTGAATTAATTCGAACCAAGTTCATGTTAAAGGGGCATTGTAATAGTCGTTAGAAATTGCAAAGACATGGTGCGAGTTTATGGATTGTGTAGTTTAATCTTACCTGATAGAGAGAACAGAGGTTTCCAGCTTCGGATTGGGAAGAAAACCAGCAAGCAGAACCATCATCTCAAATGTCCATACTTCCAAGCTTTTTATGTCATTATTTAAGATCGCTTGGTGAATATAAGAAGAATGTAGCATCTGTTATTGAGCTAACAAAGAAGAGTTACCACTTACCACAACATAAGTGCAGAAGGTACAGCAAGTCTAAGAAAGTCAGGAATACCATGAAAAGCCTCCTTGGAGAAACCAGTCCATGTCTCTTTACAAGTAGGAGACACCCTCACATAAATAGCTAGCAATAACAGATTAATCCAATACGATATAGCATTCGACAACGCCGCGCCTTTGTAGCCTAAACCAGACTTGAACACCATTAACCAACAAACAAGTATATGCAGTAGAGATGTAAATCCAGTAGTAAGCATCATAGGGATAACATTGTTTTGAGCTTGAAGAAATCCAATGTGAGATTGAAGGAGACCATATGCAAATATGCTAGGAATCATGTAATAAGCATAGATTCCTGCTTCAGCTGAGATTTCAGGATCTTGTCCTAAAAATGCAAGAATTTGACCTGTGTTTGCCCATATAGAAGCAAGGGGAATGCTGATGCAGAGGAGAACTACCATTGCTCGTTGCTTGTGTATGCCTAGCATGTGGTACTGCTTTGCTCCGTAGGATAGACCACAAAATGTGTCCAGAGCATTTCCCATTCCTTTCTATCAATCGCAGGTGTTAGTTCAGAGATATTTTAGTCATCTTACAGTTTACATCAACATAAAAAAGAACATGCATTCCCATAACAAGAAAAAGAAAAAAGGAACATGCATAACAACTTTTCAATAAAGAGACTAGTTGGAGTGATGTCTGAGTTGTTGCGTGTTTTACATCTGAGTAATGTTGGAGCAAATTGAAGTATCATAGAAGCTAGGGCCTAGGCATATAACTGATGAGGATTTCTGTTCCTTGTGCAATGAACCCGGAATTATTATGTAATTTTTCGTGCCTTGTTTCAGTGCCCCAACATGCGTGGAGTTTGGAAGACGGTGGGATGTTTGGACCTAGCGGTTACCCAAGATGCTGAGTCTATGTGTGAGCTGGTGGTGCAGTGGGAGCAGGCTAAAAAATTCAAAGAAGGGGGCTGCTGATGCTGGGTTGTGTCGCGGTGTATCTAGCACCTTTGCAACCTGCAAGTCTTTGAAATGTCCCAAACAATGTTGTGGTGGACAGAGTTGGTAAGTTGGCAGTTGGCACTGTTCTGATTGTGGAGAATACAGGAGGAAGGTTTATGGGATCGCTGAAACAACAGCAGCAGCTAGCTCCCAATCTATGCAGGCCCTGCACATGTCTGTGAGCGTTGGTGGCTGGATTCGGCTGGGAGTTGTGGCGAGAGATCAGACAGGACAATTTTGTTTGCTGCAACAAGAACAATTAAGGCTTGGTGGACAGCTGGAAGTGGTTAAATGCAAGGCAATTTGTTTTCCTCTTCGAATCGCTAGACTCTTCAGACTTCCAAATGCAAGACTGTAAGCCATCACCTTTCTAATGAAGTTAGTACTACTACCTTGCATCGCCCTTCAAAAGTGGCTCGCTCCATGTGTACTTAAAGCTTTTCTGTCCCTCACATATATCATCAAAAATTCAGACCATAAATGATCTGTTAATATATTCTTCTAATTAGAATAATAAAAGCTGATATTGAGGAAGAACCAACAACAGGAGGAGTCAGAATTACATACCAGCAAGCTAAGACCGGTGACAGAGGCAAAAGAAGTAGCAACAGAAGCAGCAGCGAGAGGGAGCTCTCCTAGATGACCAACAAACATAACTGAGATAACTTGTAATGAAAACAGCAAGAAATTAACCGCCATTAGAGGCCCTGCTAACTTTATCTGTTTCTTCGCTTCCAGCACAATCTCATTTTTCCTCACCAAACTATCATTATTTGCATTTTTCTGAGGAGCTGGTTATAACAATGGATTTTCAAGATCATAATGCACCATTGTTTCTTGAGTGTCCATAGTCTTAGCTATCAACACTATGACTTCTAGTAGTAGAAACTATAATTTTTTGGATATATATATATATATATATATATATATATATAGGGGCAAGATCACATGAGAATGCTTCTTACATGAGAAATGAGAATGAATCTCAACCACACGATTGGATTAGAGTTACAACACTTGTTCATTAGAGTTATACCTCAGAAAAAAAAATTGAGCTCAAAAAAAAAAATTTTTTTTTGAATTTTTTTTTCTAATATTCTTTTTTTGGAGTCACATCACTTTTTCATTAGAGTTACATCACTTGTTCATTAGAGTTATAGCGCGTAAAATTCATTCTCATTTATCATGTAAGTATGCATTCTCGTATGAACTCACTTTTATATATATATATATATATATATATATATATATATATATATATAGAGTATATTGGAGATGGAGCAATGTAGTGCACTTAAATTAATCACATTTTGGACTTATTGGAGTAAAATATCCGGCATTTTTGGATCTTTTCCTACCATGTTGTCCTATTGACAACTAATAAATCTTTAACTTCTTTTAACCTGTTTTAGTTCATTAAATTAAGATAAGTCTGTAATGTTACTTTCAAATAATTAAAGATCCTAGAAAAATGAAGTTTGAATGGAAGCATCAACTTATAACATAGTGGGGATTATTTAGAGTCAAACAATAGTTTGGAGTGAAAGAAAGTATTGGATTAATGTAAATATTGTATATTAGGCTTGGGCTTGTTTATGTTTGTGGCCCAACATTAGTGTTAGTCTAGTTTGTATATATAGCGTTTAGTCAGTTTAATGAAGGATAGGAAAAACATTAAACTCTTAACATGGTATCAGGCCTAAGTTAGGGCACACTGATCTTACTCATTCTCTTCATTTGTTTTTCTATGGCTGGCGGTGGTGGAGACGTCGGCGGTAGTGGTGGCGGTATTGGCAGTGGTAGTGATGCCAAAATCGACCCCTCTTCTCCGTACTATTTAGGATCTCATGATGGTCCAGGTAATATCATTACTCCCGTAGTTTTTCGTGGCAATAATTTCGAAGAATGGTCTCGTTCTCTTCGATTATCTCTTTTGGCCCGACGAAAATTTGAATTTCTTGAAGGAATTTAACTAAACCTGCTGATTCGAAGACGTTACTGGATTGGCGGTGTCTCCAAGCCATGTTGGTTCAATGGATTCTTAACACCATTGATCCATCTGTGAGGAAGACTTTACCCTATTTTGAAGAAGCAAAACCTTTGTGGGATGCTTTGCAGCGTCGCTTTGATATTGGTAATGGGCCACGCAAACAACAAATCAAAGCTACTTTAGCGGAGTGTAAGCAAACGAAGCATATGACGGTTGCCGATTATTTTGGTCTTCTACAACCTCTTTGGGATGAATTGGCCACGTATAATCCCTTGCCAAGATGTACGTGTGGTAACTGTACTTGTGGCTTGGATGTGTTGTTTCAATCTCGCGTCGACGAAGATCGTCTGCATGATTTTCTCTATGGTATTAATGCTGAATTGTATGGTTATGTCCGCTCCAACCTTCTTTCTCAAGACCCTCCTCCCTCTCTTGATAGAGCCTATCAAACTCTCCCTCAAGAAGAAAGGTTGCAGTCCGTGACCCGAACCACGGCGGAGCGCGATGATGTCATGACCTTGGCTGTTCAGTCTTCACCTTCATCTCAAACAGGTTTGCGTCGGTTTGATGTTAACAAAGATAAGTCCACTCTTGTTTGTGCCTATTGTCACCGAAGTGGGCACGAGGAGGATTATTGTTGGTCAAAACACGGGTTCCCTGATGAACGGGAACAACGGGGTCCGCGCGGTTCTGGTGGTGGACGAAATTCAGGTGGTGGTGGTCGCGGTCGCGGGCCTCGCGGTACAGCAGGTCGTGGGAAAGGTGCTGAAGTTCGCGCTTGTGTTGCTGGTGGTGTAGGTGAAGCAGTAGGTGCTGTAAGCACTTCTAATGAGACTGAAGCAATAGTGCCGGGGATAACGTCACAACAGTGGCAAAAACTCCTTGATATGCTTGGTAATTCCACTGTCAAAAATCATGATGACCGCCTCATTGGTAAGTTCTCTCACGTTCCGTGGATTATCGACACGGGTGCCTCTAATCACGTAACCAGTGATTTAAAATTGTTGAGTGGAGTGAAAGATATGGTGAAATGTCAAGTGGGGCTTCCAGATGGTAACACGACATCATCCACAAAATATGGTTGTGTGTACTTGGCACCGGGTTTAGTGCTTAAAAATGTTCTCTATGTACCTAAGTTGAATTGCAATTTAATTTCTGTTACCCATCTTGCTGATGATTTAAATTGTGTTGTACAATTCACTAAAAGTTTGTGCGTTATACAGGACCGACACTTGAGGAACCTGATTGGAGTAGGTGAAAGGAGAGATGGACTCTACTATTTTCGTGATGTTCTACAGATTCAAGCATTGAGTGTGGATGGGTTGGCTTCTCCGGAGTTGTGGCATAAAAGACTTGGTCATCCTTCAGATAAAGTAGTGCAGTCTCTTTCTTTTATTACTCGCTCTAGTATTATTTATTTTGGATAAAGCTTGTGGTGTGTGTCATCAAGCTAAACAACCTAGAAATAAATTTCCACTTAGTGACAGTAGAGCAAGTTATTGTTTTGAGATGATACATTGTGATCTTTGGGGGCATTATCGTACGCCTTCCTCTTGTGGTGCTCATTATTTCTTAACTATTGTGGATGATTATTCTAGAGCTGTGTGGATATTTCTTTTGCTTGACAAGACTGAAGTTTTTAAGATGTTTAAAAAATTTCTTTGCCATGATTGTGCGACAGTTTGACGCAAAAGTTAAGGTGGTTCGTAGTGATAATGGCACTGAATTTAATTGCATGAAAGATTATTTTGCTGAAAATGGTATTTTGTTTCAATCTTCATGTGTTGGTACTCCGCAACAAAACGGGAGGGTCGAACGAAAGCACCGTCACATTCTAAATGTTGCTCGAGCTTTGAGGTTTCAAGCTCACTTGCCCATAGAATTTTGGGGGGAATGTACATTGGCTGCAGGATATATTCTTAATAGAACTCCCTCAGCTTTACTTGATTATAAAACTCCTTATGAACTTCTGTTTGGGCAACCACCTTCATTTACTGAGTTGCGTATTTTTGGGTGCCTATGTTATGCTCACAATCAAAAGGCCAAACAGGACAAATTTATGAGTAGGAGTAGACGATGTATTTTTGTTGGTTATCCTCATGGCCAAAAAGGTTGGAAGCTCTATGACTTGGATTCTGGTGATTATTTCGTTTCCCGTGATGTGAAGTTTTATGAAAATAAGTTTCCTTTTGCCACCTTGTCTGCTCCTTCTTCTCAACCTACTTTGCCTCGCACTACTGATTTTGCTCCTTTAGATGATGATGTCTTGTATGAATATGTTGGTCATGATGATGTGCCTGATAATCCCTTTCCTGCCCATGAGGGTGAGCCTTCGGTTGTTATGGAGGGCGTGAGGGGTGATGAGTGTGCTATTACGGGTGTTGACGATAGTGGTGTTAGCCTTAATGGAGTTGATAGTGGTGGGGTTGTTTCTGAGTTGAGGGAGGAGGCGGTGGCCACTCCTAGTGTTGGTGGTGAACACGAAAAAGGCAAGAGATAGAAGTTCCCATCTGTCAAGTTACGTGACTATGTTACTAATACTGTTCGCAAGCTGAGTCCGTCTCCTACCTCTCATTCATCTACTCCACATCCTTCTACAGGTATCTCTTATCCTATAGCACACTTTGTGAATTGTGACCGATTTTCTATGGGACACAGAAATTTTCTTGCAGCTATTTCAACAGGTACAGAACCCCGATCCTTTAAAGAGGCTATGAAGGGTCCTGGTTGGCGTGAGGCGATGCAGAAAGAAATTCAGGCGTTGGAGGATAATGGTACTTGGAGTATGGAGCCTCTTCCCCTTGGAAAGAAGGCTCTTGGTAGTCGTTGGGTCTACAAGGTGAAGTATAACTCTGATGGTAGTATTGAACGTCTCGAGGCTCGTTTGGTAGTGTTTGGCAACCACCAGGTTGCAGGCATCGATTACACAGATACTTTTGCACCTGTGGCTAAAATGACTACAGTTCGTGCCTTCCTAGCGGTTGCTGCTGCAAAAAATTGGGAGTTGCATCAGATGGACGTGCACAATGCCTTCTTGCATGGTGATCTATCAGAAGAAGTGTACATGAAAATGCCACCTGGTTTTCAAGGTGGTAAGCCTGGACAGGTATGTAGGTTGCGCAAGTCTCTTTATGGCTTGAAACAAGCCCCTCGGTGTTGGTTTGCCAAGTTGGTAACTTCTCTGAAGAAGTATGGCTTTCAGAGATCCTACTCGGATTACTCATTGTTTACTCTCCACCAGAGTAAGGTTCAGTTGAATGTTCTTGTTTATGTTGATGATTTAATTATTTCTGGGAATAATTCCGCTGCTCTGTCTGACTTCAAACAATATTTGAGTACTTGTTTTCATATGAAAGATCTTGGAGTTTTGGAGTACTTTCTTGGTATTGAGGTGGCGCGTAATTCAGAAGGAATATATCTATGTCAACGTAAGTATACCCTTGACATTATTTCTGAAGCAGGGAAGCTTGCCTATAAGCTTGCCAGTTTTCCTATGGAGCAAAATCATCAGCTTGCTCGTTCCACGAGTCCCTTGCTCTCTAATGTTGCACAGTATCGTAGGTTAGTTGGTCGCCTAATTTATCTGGCTTTCACTAGACCAGACTTGGCATATTCTGTACACATTTTGTCTCAGTTTCTTCATACACCACGACTTGATCATTGGGATGCCGCTCTTCGTGTGGTTCGTTATCTAAAAGGGTGTCCTGGTCAAGGGATTCTTCTCCGCTCTTCTTGTGACCTGTCTTTGTCTGGTTGGTGTGACTCCGATTGGGCGAGTTGTCCTCTTACTAGGCGGTCTTTGTCAGGTTGGTTGGTGTTTCTTGGTAAGTCCCCTATTTCTTGGAAAACCAAGAAACAAGTGACTGTTTCTCGCTCTTCTGCTGAAGCTGAGTATCGCTCTATGGCTTCTGTGACTTGTGAACTAAAGTGGTTGAAAGGGTTGTTGCTTAGTCTTGGTATTGATCATCCTAAGGCCATGAATCTGTATTGTGATAGCCAATCGGCTTTGTATCTTGCGAAGAATCCGGTCTTCCATGAGCGTACTAAACATATTGAGGTGGATTGTCATTTTTTGCGCGATGCTATTCAAGATGGTACTATTAGTCCTTCTCATGTTCCTACAAATTTGCAATTGGCAGATATTTTTACTAAGGCTTTAGGCCACCAACAATTTTCTTTTCTTCTTCGTAAGTTGGGCATTTGTGATATTCATGCTCCAACTTGAGGGGGGGTATTGGATTAATGTAAATATTGTATATTAGGCTTGGGCTTGTTTATGTTTGTGGCCCAACATTAGTGTTAGTCTAGTTTGTATATATAGCGTTTAGTCAGTTTAATGAAGGATAGGAAAAACATTAAACTCTTAACAGAAAGAGTACAATTAGGAAGAACTTGGATACCAACAATGGTTGGTGGCTTTCTACAGTTGGTACGCTTGCAAAGAGGGTATGCATGCGTTGGTAGCTCGGGTTTTGCACTTTGTAACTAGTATTTTTGGCCCGGGCGATGCCTCGCTCAATAACAATAAACAAATATATTATTATTCAAAATTTTCATAATTCATTTTGTTATTTTTTGTATTTGTTGTCCAATGAAAAATTAAAAAATTGATGTCATGACGTGATAAGTAAAAATAAGATTTGAGTTTGCAAATAATAGCTTAAAAGGAATTGGAGTAAGATAATATGTCATTAATAGTCTCTTGTTAGTACTGTAATAAGAGTGTTAGAGATGTAAATACTTGTTAAAGTCTTGTAAAATATAATTATTATAAGAATTTATTATATTTTATTTGAAATATTAGACAATAAAGTTATAGTGTATTGATAGCTAAGCTCTCACTTTTCATTTCAAATATCACGTGTTCGATACCTTGCAATTATACAATATTTATATTTTTTATATTTTAAATTGAGGAGTTCACATGAATATAAAGCATTTGCATAAGAATTTGAGGAGAGTGCCACATGGGATATAAGAGCCGTTAGGAACACTTTTTAATATATTTATATAGATTTGAACTTTCAATACCACTTTTAGCTCTAAATTACATTATACAAAATGAATGAATTCAATGTCCATATATATAAGTATTCCTTCCGTCTCAAAATAGTATGAACACTTTCCTTTTATGTTTTTTCCCAAATTAATTTGAACACTTTCATTTTTGACATGACGCTACTATTATTATATTGGTAATGGACAAGAACAATTGGTGACAACACACATGTGGTAAGCGGGTGTTGTAGTTTAGTGGTCAATTTTGGACCTAATTTTTTTGATGTATCGCCTTGCCATTATTAAAAAGATGCTTGATCCAAAACCCCTAATGGACCATTAGATTGTTTAGCCTGTCTTGGGCCTTTTTCGCCTGTAGAAGTAGAGATTAATAATTATTAGGGGCAATTTAACTTCTTAATTCACAAAAATACATTATAACAAAACAATTTTACTGTTTTGCCTATGGAAACGCTTACCTCTTTGTCCCAGTTGGTACGTAATGTTATTATTAGGAGAAATAATGCTTGGACGAGTAAAGCCATTATAATTCCTGTCCATAATCCCTGCATAACATGCCCAAAACTAATTTAAGGGCAAGACTATTCTTGAAAATCAAGTGTGCATTCTATATATAAACAATTAATTTCAATAAAAATAATATTATCTCCGTCCCAAAAAGATATGAATACTTGTTGGAACATGTAATTTAAGGTCATAGGTTGTAGTATGATTATCAAATATTATTTTATTTTAAAAAAAGATGTGATAGGAGTTGGTGGAGAATTTTTTTATTAAAGAAGAAAAAAAGTTGGGTAACTTTTTATTGATAAAGGTAAAATGTAAGCCAAAGGAGGGTAAAAGTAATAATATAGTAAAGTGAGACCATGCCAAGAATGGAAATATTCAAACTAATTTGAAATAAACATAAAAAAAAAAGTGTTCAGACTATTATGAGACGGAGGAGTAAGAAATAAAAGGCCGGTATTATGTAACTTTTTCTTTTCATTGGTAAAAAATTGCCTCAACTCAAGTGGAGTTTTGATCCCCACAGCTTAGATTATCATGATATAATTTTGATCCCACAACCTTATGATTATACTTCCTCTGTTCTTTATTAATATTTAATCACATATAGCATGAGCATACATATAAATGCAATGGAAAGAGTAGAAACGTGGGGAGATAAGTGGTCTCCTATACCATGTGAAAAAATAAATATGTAAAAGGGAAAAGTAATAAAAAAAATCGGTATGTAGTAATTAATATCAAAATTTCATAAAAGGAAAATATTGTGATTAATAAAGGACGAATGAAATGAAATATAAAATTTTACCATTAGATCAAACAATACTGGTTAGAGGTATGATGCAACATACAAGCAAGAATGATAATATATCACACTCACCTTGCCTCCAAAGTGATACACAAATGCTAGCAACAAGGCACAAGGAATGCCTACTAGGTAATAAGCTCCCAAATTGATAAAAGCTCCAATTTTTTGCCAACCACATCCTCTAGCCGTGCCTTAACAATCATAAAACCTTTAGCCAATTTATTACTCGATAAAGGCTAGTAGATGTAGACGATGTTATAACAAAAGCAAAGAAAGGAAACAGAAGAAATAATAATATGATACACATGTTTCTGCCTTTCTGGAGTTGTTGGCTAGTCCGGGCACGGAAACTTAAGAGAACAAATCATCTTTTTTATTGGCAAAATTGGCTTCAACATCACAAAGTACGGCGAGGGTGCACCCAACACCACCAACTTTGACTAGTAGCCAAAATACCCCGAACTATTGGCCTGGCTGCAGTGAGTGTCATTAATGAAGCAGGAGCTAACTTTTCTTGTCGACGGCAGGCAATCCGTATCAATCTTTTTTCCCATTGGATTTTTCCCTTCTTATTTCATTTATCCTATTTTCTGATTAATTAGAAGCTTCCCGTAAATATGTGCCGAGAAAAGTTAGTTTCAGCGTCATTTATGACACTCACTGCACCCACGCCAATAGTTTATAATGTTTCGGCTACTAGTTAAAGTTGGTGGCGTTGGGTGCACCCGCGCTATAGTTTGTGGTGTTGAGACCACTTTTGCCCGTTTTTAGTAAAAAGTTAACGCTAAATTCAAAACATTTAAATAAATGAGTTTCAAATAGGTCACCAGTATGACCTATAAAAAGTCATACCATTCCATTGAGAAAACAGTATATACTTATTTAATTCCATGGTCATGTAAACTTTTTTTTTCAGGGAATGTAAACCTTAAATTAATGCCAATTCTTTTTTAAGACCCGATAATCTAGATCTGTTACTAGTATGTGTTTAATAATTTTCTAAGTTTGCATGGATTTGGAAAAGCTATATGCAGCCCTAAGCTAAATATGAAATAAATATGCATTAATTGATCACTTATTGCATCAGTTGATGTTTAATTTTTTCATAAATTCACAACTTATTTCCATTTTAAGTAGTGTATTTATGTCTTATATACAACCCTAAGGCTCCATATAACATAACCCTTTTCAATAATCAACTAAGACAATAATAGAATACCTGAAAACACAGCTTGAATGCCATCAAGAATATGTGATATTGTAAGAAGAATCATCATTTGCCCAACATATTTCACTACCTCTTCTTCTGTGCTATAGCAATATCCCCATAAATTGCGCCCCAAAATTAACAAACATGCAGCTGAGATCCCTTCTATTCCCACCATCAATGTCGATACGCACACCGCTAATCGAGCTAAGTGTGGTCTTCCAGCCCCTAGTTCATTGGAAACTCTTGTGCTATCAACAAGGAAAACAAAGGATAATCAAGCTATAAATATAATTGAAACTGCTGTTGAGTCAAACAAAACTATACTCCCTTTGTGCCCTGTTACATTTTACAAGTTGACTTCTTTGGTCAAAGTGCATCATCTTTTACCGTATAGAGGGTGTATTTTCGAAATGTAAATTTTTTTTTATAATTTTTAATATACATACTTAGAGTAACTAATAGTTAAAGATCGCCTTTGAGACCATACAAGCAAACCTATGAAATATAACAGAAGACGAAGGGATTATATTTGTATATGCTTAAAAAACGTGCAATTTAGATATTGTTATACGACTTATACCTTATTGCTCCACTTAATCCGGCTGGTAGCATGAATAATGCTACACATGTGTTGAGACTGTAAATTATAATCACATTCATATTGTAAAATTCGTTCGAAATTTGCATACACGTGGTGTGATCGAATTTATGTATTTGGGTAGTTTAATCTTACCTGATTGAGAGAACAGAGGTTTCCAGCTTTGGATTTGGAAGGAAACCAGCAAGTAGAACCATCATCTCAAATGTCCACGCTTCCAAACTTTTTACGTCATAGGTTAAGATAACTTGGTAAATATAATAAGAATATAATGTAGCAATGTTGGAGCTAACAAAGAAGAGTTACCACTTACCAAAACATAAGTGCAGAAGGTACAGCAAGTCTAAGATACTCAGGAATACCACGAAAAGCCTCCTTGGAGAAACCAGTCCATGTCTCTTTACAAGTAGGAGACACCCTCACATAAATAGCTAGCAATAACAGATTAGTCCAATACGATATAGCATTTGATAATGCCGCGCCTTTGTAGCCTAAACCAGACTTAAACACCATGAACCAACAAACAAGTATATGCAGTAGAGTTGTAAATCCAGTAGTAAGCATCATAGGAACAATATTGTTTTGAGCTTGAAGAAATCCAATGTGAGATTGAAGAAGACCATATGCAAATATGCTAGGAATAATGTAATGAGCATATATTCCTGCATTTACTGAGATTTTCGGATCTTGTCCTATAAATGCAAGAATTTGACCTGTGTTAGCCCATATAAAAGCAAGGGGAATGCTGATGCAGAGGAGAACTACCATTGCTCTTTGCTTGTGTATGCCTAACATGTGGTACTGCTTTGCTCCATAAGATTGACCACAAAATGTGTCCAGTGCATTTCCTATTCCTTTCTAAAAATCCCAGGTGTTAGTTCACGGATATTTTAGTCATCTTACAGTGTACATCTACATAAAAATAAACATGCATTTCCTTATAACTTTTCAGTAAAGAAACTAGTCGAAATGATGTCTGAGGACTGAGGTGTTGCATGTTTTTTATGTGGGTATTGTTGCTTAATTATTGTGACATGTAGGAGTTGCAGCAATTTAGAGGAAGGGGTGTTGTTGTGTAAAGTTTAGTTTAAAGGCCTTAAGCTTGGAAATTATTATTAAGATAAGGGAATATTTATAGTACATCAATAAGCCTAAGTAAGGTAGGGATAGGAGATAAGGAAACTGTTGAACTATGCCTTGAATTATTTATCTGGCGCTAGGAATAACCTAGCACGGGGTCAGCGAGTTGGGGTCCAGGGGTGAAACGCCCTGGTGGGGGTTAGGAGGCAACGCCCTCGAACTTTTCGGTATATGTTATTTAATATATCGGGTCTGTTTCAGTTTCGGGTTTAGGCCTATCTGTTTAGGTTAATTAGTAGGGTACTATATAAACCCTATTATTAACCTCTGCCTCATTATTCTGTAATCTGTACTCTCTCCTAAACCTAATAAAATCGTTTCTCCTCTGCGTTGACATAGCTAACACATTGTTAGTGAACCACGTTAATTCTTGTGTCGATTGTTCATTATCTTTGCTATCGTTAATAGCATCCGTTACAACATAAACACTACTTAACTCAATACAATACTTTCCTAAACATATCTCTACCCCCTCAAGTTGGAGCATGGTCATTGAAAATGCCCAACTTGAAAAGTAAAGTATCAAACTGCTTTTTGCCAAGAGCTTTAATAAAAATGTTGATCAGTTGAGCAGTCGTGGTCATACAAGAAGGACTAAAGGAGTAATCAAACCATATTGTATTGCGTCATAAACAAAGTGACAATCAACTTCAATATGCTTAGTGCGCTAATGAAACGTAAAGTTTAAGTCAAAGCCTTAAAACTTGGAGATTATTTTGAACATAAGAAAATATTTATAGTACATCAATAAACTTAATTTAGGTAGAAATAGGAAATAAGGAAACAATACAATATTTAACATGTTGATATGAATGTTTTTTCTTCCAACCCTTCTATTATCAAATTTGTAACTCCTAAATTTTTCATGCTTTCTAATTTAAGGATTATCATGAGCATAGATTTGGTTATACTGGTCTTGTTTATTTTGTAAAAAAATGCACAAAATATTGAAAATTGTCAAATACTATTTCCGTATTTCTGCTTTTAAGAAAAAAACTGAAACAAATAAAAAATAACTACCAACAAATCCTATAAATTTCAAATTTATGATGTCAATTTTTCAACATAACCATGACTAATAGTAGTATAGTACAAGTGCACTAATTTAGGTTCATTGTATGATCTACATTTAGTAATTCCGAACGTGCACAACTCGCACTGTCACAAGATGATATATCTGTATCCCCGCCTGGCATTTGGTCTTATGGAGAGCTTGCTCATCAACGATCCTGTTACGTCATATTATAAAAGCTAGCTAGGCATATAACTGACGAGGATTTCTGCCCCTTGTGCAATGAACCCTAAACCATTTTATACTTTTAACGTGCGAGGAGTTTAGGAGATGGTGGGACGTGGTGATGCTGAGTATATGAGTGAGCTGGTGGTGCGGTGGTAAGGCGTTGCTGCCTGCTGGTCTATGTCATATGGTGTATCTAGCACCACTGCACCAGCGCAACGAGCAGGTCTTCGAGACAATCGATGTTATGGTGGTAAGAGCCAGTAAGTTGATCACATCCATGAGGATGCTGTTAGTACTTAGTAGTAGTTCTTTCGTGTCTGTTGAATGGTCTTGTTGGGCATGTGTGGAGTTTGTGCAAACGTTACAAAGCAACACAAGCAAGGAGGAGTTCGTGCACACAAAAGCGAAGGAAGCGAAACCCCCAACAAGCTTGGGCTCGGGCGGGCCAGGGAGCCTGGGCGGGCAGTATTGAGCTCTGGCGGGCAGCTCGGTTTTGCTGTATTGGAGTACGAGGCAGCAGCTTGAGCAGCTTGGGCAGATTACTTGACACACCCTACACCTGGGCGGGCAGCCCTATGGCCCGGGCGGGCGACCATGCTCGTGTTCTTTCTGTTTTCGAGGCAGGAACTTGCAGACTTGCAGTGAACTCTGGTCGGGCGGGCAGTACTTTGGCCCGGGCGGGAGGTTTCTCGTGCTCGTCCGGGCAACCCAGATCTTTCGGGATTTTTTACGGGTTTAAGCTTTAATCTCAACCCTTAGATTGTTTAATCCCCCAAGTATATAAACCCCCCCCTCTTTCATGTTTTAGGTTAATATTCACACAAAGTGAGATCTTCCTAGGGTTTAGTGAAAGAGGAGAGAGAAAATAGCATTAAACTCATCCATTAATGCTTGTATTGTTCATCCATTGTTACCATTAATCAAATGTGCTTGCTTGGTGGGTTTTTTCTCCCGGTGCTCGGGTTTTCCCACGTTATTCGGTGTGTTTTCAACTTTTCATTGCTTTCCTATTTTGTGCTTATTTCCATCACTTTTCATTAGTTGTTAATTAGTGTTAATTGTAAGTAATTAGTATTTTGCTTAGTCTAATTCTCAACAAATGGTATCAGAGCCAAGGTTAATTTTGGTGTAGTTGAATTAGATTTGTGTGCAAAACTAGTTATTTGTTGATTGGAGTTCAAAGTTTTTTGCTTTATAGATATAAAGTTGTGATTTTTGAACTTGGGTTGTTGTTCAATAATGAAGGATGGAAAGGTGAGACTTGAGAAGTTTGATGGAAAAGATTTAGGCTTTTGGAAGATGCAAATAAAAGACTATTTGTACCAAAAAAGAATCTATTCCTACCTCTTGAAGGCAAAAGGCCAAGTGGCATGAAAGAGGATGAATGGAAAATGCTTGACCGACAAGCTCTTGGTGTGGTGAGATTGACATTGGCCTAGAATGTGGCTTTCAATGTCAAGGAGATGAAAACAACGGCGGAGTTGATGCAAACTCTATCAAATATGTATGAGAAGCCCTTGGCAATTAACAAGGTGTATTTGATGCGACGGTTGTTTAATCTTGAGATGATTGATGTAAGTTCGGCCGTCGAACACATAAATGTGTTCAATTCGATTATTAGCCAATTGTCTTCGGTTGATATCAAGTTTGAAGATGAAGCGACGACATTGATTTTGATGTCTTCTTTGCCTATATCATGGGATACGGTGGTTTCCGCCATTAGCAACTCTTCCGGGAAGGAGAAGTTGGTATGTCACAATGTAAGGGACCTTATCTTGAGTGAGAGCATTCGGAGAAAGGAGCCCGGTGAATCATTGGGTGGAGCTTATAAGTTATTATAGACGTAATAGGCAGGGCCGTATTTGCGCACGGGTGAGAGGGGGACGTGGCCATAGCCCCAAAATACAAAGCCCAAGTTAAATATGGCTAAAGAGAGAAAAATGAAAAGTTTTTAAAAAAAAATAAGAAGATACTACCGGCATTACCAACTGCTGAGAATAGCGCTGAATCTACCACCTTCTTCAATCCACTTCTTTACCAAGATTTGGCAGTTTCCATACCTATTCAGTTCTCCCACTTCTTTTCTAATTCAATTCTAAAACTTACTTTCCATTTTATTCTCCAATTATAATCTAGTTGCAAAAATTTTGGCGAAAATCTACAAACAACTTGACGATGATTTGTCTTATGAACGATCTTCTCAAATGTTCAATTACCAACGAGATTAAAAGCTTCAAATTTATCTATAAACACTCCTCCTTCCATTGTTCTTCACGTCTTGATTACTTATTAATTTCCCCTCTTTCTTATGTTATTTTTCTCATCCTTTACTTTGGAAATTTGGTTTCTTAGTTGGTTTTTTCACTGGTTTGATACTCCAAGAACTCAACTATTCAAGGAGATTCTACCAATCACACGAGAACATTTAGGTAATTTCTCTAAATTTTATACGAACACGATGTTTTTTTATTAGATTGTCTTTAAAAGTAATTAAAAGTGTCATTTACAACAATTTTTTTTTACTCATTACATACTCTAGAAAATGATTTTTTTTTTGTCGGTTATTAACTAGGGCCCCATTTTGTAGTTCGTCCATGGGCTACCAATAACTCCAAAACGAGCCTGGTAGTAGGGGAAGGGGAAGACAACAAAAGGACAATATTAAGTATGGGAGATCGAAGTATAGGTGATCTGTTACATACCATGAATGATCTGTTACTATAGTTATCTAATTATCCTAATTAAGATCGTATATATGAGTATATGACTATACTCGAACTAGCAACATAAAGGTAAGTCAGAAGTACATACCAGCAAGCTAAGACCGGTGACGGAGGCGAAAGAAGTAGCAATAGAAGCAGCAGCGAGAGGAAGCTCTCCTAGATGACCAACAAACATAACTGAGATAACTTGTAATGAAAACAGCAAGAAATTAACCGCCATTAGAGACCCTGCTAACTTTATTTGTTTCTTCGCTTCCTTCACTATCTCTTTTTTGTTCAACAATCTCCCTTCAGTGCTACTTACACCACCATTAATTATATAATTATTTTCATTTTTCAGAGGAGTTTCAAGATCATAATTCACTATTGTTTCTTGAGTGTTCATACTTTATTTTTCAGCTATCAGCAATAACACTAGCTAGCTATGACTTCTAGTAGTATTAGAAACTAGAAATTTTTGTTGGATCTTTATATTGGAGATGGATTTAAATTAATATTAAGTTTTGGAATTATTGGAATAAGATATCAAAGATTTTATGAATGTTAGGTAAATTTTTTTTTTTTTTTTACAATAGTGTATTGTTTTTTATACCATCATTATTGTCCTCATATTGACAGCTAATACTGTTGGGTCAATCTCCCCAAATCCCATTACTATGTTTTGTTAGAAGAAAAAGAAAAAGAAAAAAAAAAGGGAAGCTCGTGGCGGAGTTGTTGACTTGTTGTAACTTGCAACAAAGTTATAGTGTTAGGTTTGCATTATAGCTTGGTAGGTAGATGCCCATATCCATTATGTCAGGATACATGGGTAGAGGTGTCAATTCAGTTCAACAGTTCAGTTTTGGTTATAACCAAAGCAGTTCGATTGATATCGGTTCGGTTTTGCCCAGTTGGAATAATTAACGGTTCGGTTCGGTTAACAAACTTTTCGATTGGTTTAATTCGGTTTTTTTCCTTTCCATTTTCGGTTCGATTCTGAGTTTAAATCGGTTTTATCCAAAAGCAGTTAAACCAACCAACGGTTGAATCCATAGCGCTTAAAATTTGTTGTGGTTATTTTCGGTTTCGTTTCGGTTAATTTCGGTTATTGATGAAAACCACATAACTTCGGCGATAATCGCATCGGTTCGGGTAGAAGCTAATCACACTCTTGTATTTGTTCAGGAAAAATTGAGCTTCATGTCGGGTTTTGGACAGATGTTTTTTCGGGTCCGGTTAAAAATTAATGCAACAAATAAGTATTGTCGGCACTTTCGCAATTGCCTCGAAAAAAATAGTTGTACTTCATAAAAACGTGTATGAAAGTAACATTGGCAAAAGTGTATTTTATTACTGATATATATGATTTGGAATAAGACAAATTTATATAAGTCGATATTCAAACTTTTAGTTGTATGCAAATCATATCATATTTGATTTAAAAAGGACGTCTCATATTAATATAAATTATTATAAACTTCCTCAAAAGACGAGTATACAATTGAAGATACATGAGTTAAGTTATTGAAGACGTCTCCATTTAAGTTATTGTTATGTTGAGTATGCAATTACTTTACCGACTTAAGTTGATACATTCATCTAATCTAATATCAATTTCTTTCAGTTTAGCTAAGATACATGAGTTTCAAATTGAACATAACTTAATTTGAAACTCCTATAAGTTATGCTCCATTTAGATTCATCTAACAACAAAGTAAGAAACTTAGGGTATTGCAATTCAGTTGCAACAGATGTAGAACAGTGTAACTCAGTAGATTGGTTCAACATAACAATGCTCCATTTAAGTTAATCGTCTCTAGGTTAACAACAACAACGATTACAATAATAATTATAACAACAACAACGATTACAATAGTAATTATAACAACAACAACAACAACAACAACAACAACAACAACAACAACAACAACAGCAACAACAACATAGTTTGTTATAACATATAGGGAGGTTTGTTAGATTACTATCGTTTTGCATATTAACAAGATCTTAATTGACTAAATCTTATTGCTTATTAACCATCAAAAGATTGATCGTCTTTCATCTTTCGTGTTACGTGTTACGTGGTTCTTTATACAAGATAGGGCTCAATAATCGATGTTATTACACAGTTAACAATAATTCTAGCATCATTAGATTGATCGACTTGTTAATGTTTCAGTTGTGGATCTTAAAAGATACTAAGATAGTAACATAGGACTTAGGAGTCTCGAGTCTATTTGATACCTTAACTGTGATCAAGATGATTCATAATCATATCAGTAGAGGATGAAACTATGAAAGTAGATCATAGTTAATGCTAATCATATCAGTGGAGGATCAAAGTAGATCATAGTTTATACCAAATACTAGTCATATCCTTCCTCGTGTATGATAGTGGAGGATCAAGATCGTTGATGTTTCGGTTGTTGATCTTAAAAAATAGTAACATAGGAGGTCATCTTATTAAACGATCCATATTAGGAAAACCACGTTACATTAACATATAATCGAAGCATCATTAAATTATTATTAAGGTATATATATTAATTTTGAAACTCAAAACATTCACTTAATTAAATTGAAGCAAGTTATTCATGACATTGATGAATCTAATCCAAAAACTCAAAAGTCATTATTATAATCCATTTATTAAGTTCAATTTGTCCATAGAAGTTGCTATAAGCTCAATTTATAGCCGTAGTTAATCATTTAACTAGTTTATAGGCCCGAGTAATGGCATGTTCATTTATTAATATTTCGCTTTGAAATGATAACACTGAATATGACTTGGTTTAGTGGTTAAAAATTTAATATATGAGCTTGAAGTCACGGGATCAAATCTTATACAATGCAGTTTCTAACGTTTTTATTGTATTTGAATTATATGGATTCAAAAATCCTAATGAAGAGCGACACGTGGCACCGTTTCTTATTTAGGAAGGCCTTTTAATATATTAGTATAGATAAGACAAGTTCACTATTTACATAAAAAGCGAGTATAATAAAACAATCTGATCATTAAATTTTATTGTATTAGGATAATAATAATAACACCACCAACAACTATCAATATCATACAATGAAGTTGTTATTTAAGGTACAATCCACAAGGGTCCCTTTAGTGCCAAATCGACCGTCGGATGAACAAAATCTACGACCCAAATGACTTATAAGAGGATACACGGATCAACAGCATAGACCGTCTGATTACAACCTTGCAAGCAGACCCAACGACTACCATCAACTCCATCCTTTTCCCTCCTACCAACTTCTCTCTTAATTCCCGCTCCCACCAAAAAGAAAAACCCTCTGAAACCCTAACTATTTAATTCCTCTCTATTACAGCCTCCCTTAGCTCCTCTTCCCCCTCTGAAATCTTTAACATTCATCCTCTTCCATCTTTCAATCCCGCAAATTTTTCCGGCGTTAGTATCGAACTCGGCGCCGGCTTCGCTAATCCTAGTGATTAGGTATCAATTTCTTCTCTTTTAACTTTTGTTGAGTTTTGTTTTTGTGAAGTTTAGAACTTTTTTTTTTCTCTCGGGATTTTCTTTTGTCTTTGAATTAGGTTGTTGACATTTAAATGTGTTTGTCTAATTTTGTTGAATGTGATTGTGGTAGATTTGTTTGGGGGTTATACTGGTTTGAATTGGATGGATGGTTGCTTGTAATATTTTTCTCTGATTTTGTTGGATTTGTGTAATGTTGGAAGCCTTTATATTATTTTTTTACTTTTTTGGGATATTTTTTGGCTGATTTGTCTTGTTTTGCTTGATGTTTCTTATTGCGGTGTTTGATGTTTTCATTTCTTGAATTTAATTTATGTATATTTAAACTCAGTAATTGATCGGAGTTAATTGATAGATTCTGACAGAATTTCCCCTTCCCTTCAAACTCTGTTACCTCTTCAATGAATACTTTCCTTTGCTTTGATTATTTCATGTTAAAATAGAGCTTGTTGTGAGTAAAAAAAAATCACCCGTCTTTTATTAAGTTTTCATTGATTATTTTATGGTGGGTAAGTTTTATTTTTGATTTTATGAATTGTAGTATTACTATAGATTTCTTTTGTAGATAATTAAGATTGTCCATATTTTGGGGTTTTTTTTTTTTTGATAGAATATAGATAAATTTACTGAACTTTTTGATTTCTATAGTGGGTGTGTTTTATTTGAATCTTTTATGTAATGTAATATATTCAATTTGGTATTTTTGAGATAATTTTGGTTTGAATTTGCGTTTATGGTGTGATTTGGTGTTTTTAAAGGATACCTGTCTTGTTTAATTGTCTTAATTTAATGTACTTTTTTCAAAAAAAAGTGAGATCTACAATTTTTTGGTATCTACCAGTATATAAGATTAACACAATTTCTTTGTTTTTTTGTTCTTTTTATTATTATTTATTGGTTAACTTTTAAGTGATATTATTCATGTTAAGTTGTTAACTCAATGAACAAATGCACATCTTGTTGTTTTATTTACGTAATTATCATAATCACATCAACTTTCTCTCTCCTGTTGAAATAAGTTCAATAATTTCCTCTTTATTATAATTATAATAATTTCTTTAATTGAGTTTTGTTGGGGGTAGGAAAGGTTAGATTTTGATTGCAAAATTACTAAATATTGGTTTTAATATGAAGTTCATGATTTAGCTGGCATTTTATCTTGAATGAGTTGATTTACCGTTTGGTGATGAATATCTGGCCCTTTGTATTTTGTTATTGTAAAAATATTTGATTTTTGTTATGCTTTGATTGCAATAGTATAACTTCATTTTTTCTTTGTTTTTTGAGTTACTAATTATTTCTTTTCTCAGTTTGGAAGCCAAATAGCAAACCATGTAGCAAGAAGATATTCTTTTGAAGTTTTGGAGTTGTTTTTAGTTTGAAGAATACTCCTTTCGTAATTATGTTGTAATTGATTGAATTTTAATTTTTTGAATAGGTAGTATCTACTTGTAAATTTTGAATAATGTGACTTTTGAATTTTAATAAATAAATGTCTATTGATGTTACCTATTATTATTGCAATATATTCACATCTTTCAAGTTATATGTTATTTGTTAGAAAATTCCTCGTTCAACTTATAAGTGAGTAACTAGCTTTTAGGCCCGGCCTACGGCCCGATAATTATATATTTCATTTATTAATATTATACTTTGAAAGGATTACATCAAGTATCATTTGGTTTAGTGGTTAAGACTTGAGTATACATGTATGTGATCACGGGGTTGAATCTTATACAAAGCATTTCTATTATTTTATTGTACATGGATTAAATGGAATTAAACACTCAAAGGGAAGCGTCACATGGTGTCGTTTCTTGTTTAGGGACGCCTTTTAATATAAATGTAAATTCAGTTTGGAGAATAAAATTAGTGAACTTGACATAGCTGAAAATTATCAAGAAATTAAGTTATATGTCATAAATTCAATTACTAATAAAACATTATCGTGATAAAATTTGTATGTGAATTGGTGTACTATCATGAATTTGGATAATATGTGAATTCGGTTCACGTACAGTTAAAAATCAGTTTATAACAGTTTCAGTTTAAATCGGTGTCAGTTCAGTTCAGTTTCAGTTTCAGTTTGAATCAGTTCGGTTGATTCAGTTATATATCCAGTTCAGTTCAGTTCAGTTGATCGATCAACTTTTCAGTTTTTTACAGTTATTTTCAGTTACAGTTTGTTTCAGTTCAGTTGCGGTTCAGTTTTGGTTTTTCATTTACAGTTTATTTCAGTTTCAGTTCAGCATTTTTCAGTTGATTTCAGTTACAATTACTCCCAGTTCAGTTTAATCCAGTTCAAATTCCAGTTGTTTCAGTTCAACCAGCAGTTCATTAACCAAACTGACAGCTCTATACATGGGAGAGTAATTAATTGGGTTACTAAATTTTTTTTTTTTTTAATAAAGGTAAGGAAAAAGAAGGCTAGGAGACCCTCCGCACGAGGGGAGCTCCTACCTTATCTGTTACAAGTATATTATAGAGAGTAGAGTGATACTGGGTTGCTAAATGACGCTCTATAATTTCCTAGTAACGCCCTAAATACGTATAAAATACGGTATTTGTATACTTTTCATTTTTTTCACTTTCTCCCCTTCCCTCATTTCCTCTTACTGGCGCCGCCACACCACCACTAACGCCACCCGCCTCACCAAATGTTCTCGTACATTTTCTAAAACCTCCATCGTCCCACTATTTCCTCAACCTCCGTCACTCCAAAACCTTCATCAGATAACTAAGGAATCCCAATTGAATACACAATTCACAATTCACCCAACGAAATTCATTAAAAAAAAAAAGAGGGAGGCGTCTACGATGGACGCTCCACCACCGGTGGAGGCGTCTAAAATGGACGCTCCACCACCGGTGGAGGAGTCCATGGCAGACGCCTCCCTCTTTTTTTTTTAAAAAAAAATTGGGAAATTAAGTGTCAATTTCTTTGCATATCGCTGTTGGTGGTGGTGGTGCTTTGAGGCTGTAGTGGTGGTGACGTCGGCGACTGTAATGGGGGTGGTAGGGAAAAGGGAGGGGAGAGGGAGGAAGAGAAGGAATGGATTCAAGTGGAGGCTGTGGAGCAGCAATGAATGTCAATGGAATAAAGAAAGGAAAAGCAAAGGAGGAAATGGAGGAAATAAATGGTGTATAAAATACAGAGCGTTACTAGGAAAAAATAGAGCATTACTAGGAAAAAATAGAGCGTCATTTAGCAAAATCCTAATTATAAGCTTGGCCATGGAGTTCTTCCACCTAAGGCTAAAGACTTAGCATTTTGGCTTTGATGTTAAGCCTTGGAGATTTGGACCGTGGTTTTTCCCTATTGTTGAAGAAGGTTTTCCACATAAAAAGCAGTTGTGTCATTTCTGCCATTTTGTACTATATCTTTCTTCTAGCTATTTTGCGAATCTGTTATTTATTTCCCAACAAATATACTAGTGTTTATAAGATAAATCTGGAGTATTACTTTCAAAATTCTAAAAAGAATGAAAGGAGATATTAACTAATAATATACTTTGTCACCAAAATAAACTAACAATATTCTTGGGATCATTAGTCTAGCTAACGGCCCCGTTTGGTAGTCGTTAATAAATGATGGTAATGGGAATGAATTTTAAGTGTTATGTTACAAGGGAAGGACAAGCAATTTCAGCCCCCAAGTTTGTGTTTCTTTTTTGGCCATGGGAAAACAATATCACCCCTAAGCTTGTGTTTATTTCCTCCAAGGGGAAGCAATTTTCATTACCACTCATTACCACCTACAAGATGGTATTGAGTAGAAAATTAAATTTAAGAAGAAATATAGACACTTTAGGATAAATTAGCATTATCATGGGAATGAACAATGATTTTTTTGACAATCTTACATACAAATTCATTTCCATTAACCACCACCATTTATAACCAATGCAACTACCAAACAGACAGTAAGTTTAACAATTGTTAAGAGAGGAAGAAAGAGTGAGGAAATCCCCCAGTCTTTCTCCTTATTCTACTACTCTATCACACGTTCCACCACATTACCAGAGATGGCGTAACTTATTCACCTTTGGAAGAAGTGAGGAAATCCCCATAGATACAGGAAATTTCCTTCGAACTCGAATGGAAGAAAATTGGTAAGCTTTCTAGAACACTAATAATCAACTCCCACAGAAAGGTGATACGAGAAACGCCAGGCGAGAAATCTTTGTTAGGTGGATTGCACCTCCTATATACTGGGTTACTGTAAATACTGACGAAGCTGCTAAAGGGACCCCGGGTATGGCTGGTGGAGTTTAGTATAAGTGTAGTAGTATCACTAGATTTTTTTGGTTGTAACTTTACGGCCGCTCTATTGGTAGTCGTTAATAAACGCTGGTAATGGGAATGAATTTTAAGTGTAATGTTATAAGGGAAGCACCCCTAAAATCTCCATGGGGAGACAACTTTAACCCCCCAAGTTTGTGTTTTTCTCTCCATAGGGAAGCAATCTCACCCATCAGCTTATGTTTTTTTTTCTCCAAGGTGAAGCAATTTTCAGTACCACTCATTGCCACATACAAGGTGGTATTGGATGGGAATGAAATTTAAGAAGAAAAATAGACACTTTAGGATAAATTAGCATTACCATGGGAATGAGCAATGATTTTCTTCACAAATTTACATAAAATTCATTTCCATTACCACCATTTATAACCAAATACCAAAAGGGTTGTTAGTATTTTACATTGTTATTGTGAGGGGGACAAGGTTGCGGACACTAGCAAGGAAAAAAACGTTGATTTGCGTCTCCTAAATTGCGTTGCACAACTGGCAAACCAACGCAGAAGTCTATGGGAGCATCATTTGTGTCAGATACTATGGGGTCTGACGCAAATCATGCTTCATGTGCATCAGATTTACATTAATGTTTGACGCAAAAATTAGAGCAAATGGGTGCGTGATTCATGTGCATCGGATCCAATTAATGTTGACGCAAATAATTAAAGCCAATGAGTATAAAATGAACAAATGATTTGTGTCGAAGGTATATTATATGCTATGCAAATCGCTGTATCTTACGATTTGTGTCGGATGTTAGCGCCGGATCTAGTAAGCACATTCGACGCAAATGGGTTTCAGGCCCACTTCCCCCTTTTTATTTTTGGAACGATTTGCGTCGGTTCTAATAACCCATCATACACAAATGGTCCGCTTCCCCCTTCTTTTTTTTATTTTGGAGTCTCTTCTCAAACCCTACCAACATTTCAAACCATACCAGCTGTCACTCCTCTCTCTCTCTCTCTCTCTCTCTCTCTCCCTCTCTCTTTCTCTGATCTCGCACTTCTTCTCCTCTTTCTTCCTTCAATCGTCGCAATTTCATCGTCGGTTCTGGCACTGTCAAAGTTTCGAAAAGCACTCATCGCACAACCTTACTCTCGTCGCAAAACCTCACTCAATCAGGCAAAGTAACGCAACCTCACTCGTCGCCTTTCATCGTCGGTTCTGGTTCTTTTAGAGTTCAATTCTTAACGGCAAATGGTTGGACATGAATTGAAGTTATTTTTAAAGTCTTTCCCCAAATTTTATTGTTAATCGCTTTAGATTTTAAGTTTTTTTTGGAAGTGATTCCTTTAATAGTTGACATGAACTTTTAGGGTTCTTTTTTGTGTTTAATCTGATTTTTTTTTTTTTGATTCAATTTTTCTGATTTCGTTTTACTCTTCGATTCATTTCAACATTCATGTTTTCGTTCTTGTATTTCGTTCCTGTATTTCGATTTAGTATTCATAGTTTCTTTCTTGTATTTCGTTCTTGTATTTCTTTCTTGTATTTCGAATATTATGGGTTCTGCCTGTATTTTGTTTTCTTGTATTTCATGCTTGTTGCTGAAATATGGGTGGGGTTTAGTTTTATTTGTTTTTACTCTATAAACTGCCATTTGCGTTGGATGTATACTCTTATCTGACGCAAATCCACATTATTTGCGTCAGAGGTTGACTCAAAACGACGCAAATCCCCCTCTACTCTAAAGCATGGAACAATCAGTTTGAGACTATTTGCGTCGGGTAGTGCCCCCATCCATCGCAAATGGCACTAAATTTGCATCGAATGCACATCAGACGCAGAATACATTTGGGCAATTTGCGTCGATACCTGTAGCGTCGAACCCCAATCCGATGCAAATAAGGGTCTAGGATCCGACGCAAATCGCCATTTCTGTACTAGTGGGATAGGCTTGCTAACATAGGGGTTGAACTTGAGGAGAGTTGTGTGTATTTTGGGAAACCATCTCTTCCTATAACCCATCTCCTCCATGAGGATATTGTTGATGTGGCTTCTAGACTTGTTTCCTAAACTTCTATGGTTATTTAATTAATAATATGAGTCTTTCCCTAGTCCCTACTTTTGCATAAAAAAAATCACCTTCAACCACATTGACCACCACAACTGCCTCATTGTCGCCCTTCATATTGTAGACACTAAAAGTTTATTAGTGTTCTATATTAAAATAGGTTAATTATTATTGAGCTAAAATAAATATAACTAGCCCATCATAAATAATTTAGCCAACTTAAATAAGATATCCAAATTAAACAAATAAAATTTGGATTATAACATACTTCGGCCATTCTACAATGGTCAAATGTCAAAGGTATAAAAAGACTTCCAAGTCATAAGCGGGCCCAAGCCCATAAAATACGAATTCCATGAAGTAATCTTTGCCTGCACATAATCGTGTCTCCTCTTTTAACACCCAATTATGAAATATACCATCGTCCTAATTTTTCTGGTCCAAAGAAAGAGCAATAATCCTACAAGATAAGCCCAAAATCGTTTTAAGAACATAAAGTCTATTTATTATTCCAAGCAATCCTCCATTTATTTATGGATGCAACCAAGTGTTTTTCACACATACCAAGGGCGTGTTCGGCACAAGTTTTTGAGGTAACTTTTAGTGTTTTGACTCGGTCATAACACTACTTAAGAAATATATGAGTGTTTGGTTAGGTAGTGGTATTAGTAGCTTTTAGTGGTAGAAGTAGTGTTTAAGTAGTGGTTGTCAGAAGCTAAAATTTGTAGCTTTTGAGGTAGTGTTTAGTGGTGTATAAATTTTATATTAAAATTTTTCTTTGAATGTTTTACTATTTATCCGTAAACAGCTACCTTGACAGCTTCTATAACCGAACATTAATATTTTATACCTCTATTTTGACAGCTAACAGCTACAGAACAACCACTAACAGCTACTATTATAGCTAAAACCTACAACAACATACACTGTTGCCGAAACCCTCCCCCCCCCCAAGGCAGAGGAGAGAGGGGGTTGAAAGTTACATAAGCTCATCCAATTAACAACGGTAATTCACCACGAAAAAAATTAACAAAGCTAATTACCCTACCCATCCTAGCTAGTCGAACCACCACCAACCTTATCCATCCCAAGTCACACCATCACTCAAGCCGAGCCAGTCGTTCAATTACCGCCATCCTTGCCTAGTCGTTCGCATTACCTCCGTCTAGCCTGTCGCATAACCACCACAAATTGACCGTGAAACCCACCCTATAAACCCACCTCACCCAATTGAAAACCACTATAACCCTAGGGAGAAGGAAAAGAGAGAATGAAGCTAGGGTGGGGGAAACAGGGAGGCGGCGACGATGGTGGTGGTGGCGGTGGTCGGAATTAGTGTTGGCACTTGGCAGGGGTGTGAGGGGGTGGGTTATTAGGTGTCATAATTAGTTGACTAAATAAGGGTAGAATGGTAAATATGTGGTGAAACTTAACAAAAGTAGGTTGGTTGCATTTATTGTGACATTATTGTGACATTTTCCATAAAGGAAAGTGTAGCATTTATAAAAAAAAAGAAATGAAGGAATTATATACCATATTCATTTCCACATGTGGTGTTCGTTGGTTTTCCCCTCTATTTCGAATAGGAAGAAGAAAAGAATCGGAGGGAATATATGCTTTTTTCAAATGCAAAAGAGTTACGACTTGCCGAAAAATTGTTCTTGGATAGGCTTAACAAATGACAGGGTTATGACTTACAAGTCAACTGCCAACTGTCAAGCAGATGTCACTTTTCTTATGTGCATACCTTTTTTTATGACATACAGTGGTTTCAAGGTACGATTTCCGTTTTTTATCAAATCAGATGAGGAAGAAATTCTAACCAAAAAAGGCACAATTTAAAATGTTAGAGATATTGTTTTTATAAGGTAAGGAAAAGGTTTTTGGGTGGCCCTCCTCACGAGGGAAACACCTAAAACATCATTTACAAGAATGGAATTGAAAGCAGAATTAGAAAAATTTACAATTGAGTAATCCGAAGTAGCTAAGTGACCAACGTTGGCTATCCAGTCCGCTACTATATTTGCTTCCCTGTAGATATGCTTGAGTTTTCAGTTTTCAAAACGAGCTAGTAAAACTTTAATATCCTGAATGATGTTAGCAATTTGCCAAGGGGGAGACCAAATTCCGAGAACGGCATTGACCACAAGCATATATTCTTTAGACCTTCGTTGATAGCAATTTGCAAGCCATTTTGGAGTCTGATAGCCTCGGCAACAAAAACTGAGGCAGTTCCAAGGTTAAAGGCTTGCACTTGGAGGACCTCACCTTGATGATCTCGAATGATTGCACCAACACCTGCAGAGGAGGAGCAAATTGAGCCATCAAAGTTAAGTTTGTGAAAGGAATGGGCAGGTGGGGACCGAAAGACTAGCATGGAAGCGCTTGGTGAGTAGTTAAAAGGAGTCTGCCGAGGATGAGAAAGGGATGTACCTGTGAGGAGACGCCAGCAACGTTCTATGAATCCATTCCTGATGATAGAAATGAGCTTTATGAAAAACCCTTAGTGCATTGAAAGTTGCATTATTAAAAATAATGTCATTCCTTTATTTCCATAATGCCCGAAGCGAGAAAATAACTTTAGTAATATGCTCCTTATTCGGCTTATTTTGTAGGAGATCATTAAGTAAACATTGCGGATTGAAAGCACAAAGAAGCCAACTCCTGACCTGAGGGAGGTTCTAAAGAAGTTTAGATTTTGAGCAATTGCCAAAGAGATGGTCAATAGTCTCATCCTGATGAGCACAAAGGCCACAAGTGGAAAAGAGAATAATTTTCCTTTGGTGGAGGGTGTGATGCACTCCAAGACTATTATGCCAAATTTTCCATAGGAAATTTTGAAGTTTTGGGGAATATTGAGTTTCCAGATCCAAGAAAAAGCCCATTTTCCAGACACGTGTCCAGATTGTAGGCAAGCCCAGTAGTAGATTTGACTAAAAAAAGTCCATTAATTAACCGTAGGGCCCCAAATGGGGTCATCTTGAACCGAGGATAAAGGAAGTGGGATTCCATATATTAAGCTCACTATATGCTCAGGCACAAGAGGTGTGAGTTTATCAATATCCCATGTCTTGTCAGGACCAATGTAACTGGCGACGCGGAGGTCTGTATCTACTTGAGAGTGGTGAACATTGAGTATTGTGATAAGATTTATACAAAATCTAACGGACTTTCCATCACTTATTTTCCAGCAGATCCCTTTTCTTAAAATATGACGTTGCTTGAATTGTTTTTCCAAATAGGGGAGGCGTTAATGTTTGTTTTGCAGTTAAAAAACTATGGTTGGAGAGATACTTTTTTCTAATAAGTTGAACCCATAAGTTGTCGTGGTCTTTTAATATTTTCTAAACAAGTTTTGCTAAAGAAGCTTTATTTAAAGGCAAAATTTTATGAGCCCAAGGCCCCCATATGCTTTTGGTCAGCACACTTTGTCCCAAGCAATTGAAGGAATATCATTTTTATCTTTGTGCTGCCTCCAGAAGAAATTGCGATGCAATTTGTCAAGGGAGCTTGCTATATCAGTAGGGAGTAAAGAGGAAGAGCATATATAAGAAGGAAGCGCCTCTAGGTTTCTTTGAATAATAGTGAGTCTTACTGCTTTGGATAGAAATCCAGATTCCCATTAGTTAATCCGTTGCTCCGTTTTTTGGATGACATTTTTGAAATCATTTTAGTAGGAAAATAAGAGGAGAAGTAAACTCCCAGATACCGTCCTATATTAGAGGTAGGTAGCATATTGAAATGAGAGGCTAACAACGTTTTCCGTGCATTGTTGATTTGTTTTGGGAAATAATTGCGGATTTTTGAAAATTGACTAGTTGGCCTAATTGAGCGCAAAAGTTGTTTATTAACTGTTTTAGATTTGGCCAAGCTGTGGAGGTGGCTTTAGAAAGAAGGAGACTATCATAAGTAAACATAAGACACGAAATGTTAGGGGAGCGAGGTTGGATCTTAAACCTAATGCCAGATTTAGGATCTTGACTAACAAAAGCGAGCTTCTTAATGAAAACTTATATGCATAGAATAAACAAATATGGAGATAGAGGATCGACCTGCTGCAAACCTCTAGAAGGTTTAAACCAAGGAGAAGTTTGGCCATTTATCTTGAGCGAGTATGACACATTGGTGACACACACTCTCGAATCCAATCTATCCACTGAGGAGGAAACCCAAAATAAAGAAATTAGACATTGCCAAAGGAAGTCCCAGTAAATACGGTCGTAAGCTTTTTTCATGTCTAATTTAAGAGCACACCATCCTGTTTTATTATGAGATTTTTGAAAGACATTTAGAATTTCTTGAACTATACGGATATTATCGTGGATAGAACGATCTTGAGTGAAAGCATTTTGGAGGGAAGAAATTTCTCGTTTAAAGATGGGGGATAAACGTTGAATCAGAATTTTGGAAATGGCCTTATAAATGGTATTGATTAAACTAATAGGGCGGAAATGATTTGGCGTTTCCAAATGGTCAATCTTTGGAATAAGAGTTATGATTGTGTGATTTAGAGAAGGGAAAGTTTGCCATGATGAAAGAAGCTTTGAATGGCCAGACATGAATCATTTTCTAAAATAGGCGAATAAGCCTGAAAAAATTTGCTACCAAAGCCATCTAAACCGGGGGCTTTGTACGGGTTAATATCAAGAAAAGCTTCCTTTATTTCTTGTTTTGTTACTGGATATAACAACATTATTTTATTCGTATTAGTAACAATTGGGGATGATGAAATCTAAATTAATTTTTCTATTAGCATCAATTGAAGAAATAAATCGGTGTTTGAAAAATTAAAGTTGATAAGGATTTGAGAGATGTAAGTATAAGAATCTTCCCATTGATTGAGGACGTTTATGAGGCAATAAATAGTGGTGGAGGCCACTTTTTTTTTTCATTCCATCATGGAAATAGCGAGAGTTTCGATCTCCTTGAGCTAACCATTTTTTCCTGCTTTCGTCCTCCCAATGGCGTTGGCCACAGAGGAGAAGTTTCCCACGTTGTTTAATTAATCTGTCAATGTGATTGGAGTGGATAGGGTTAAAAGGTTGTTGCCATAATAACGATTCAAGATCATGAATGTTTTTCTCATTATCCATTAGTTTATTTTGCGTATGTCGGTATCTTTTTTTTTTTTTTTTCCAAACTTTCAAATCATTTTTGATTCGAGTAAGACATTGTTGTACTCGAAAGAAACATGACCCAGTTATGGAGAGATTCCAGTGTTTCTTAACAATTGAATGTGTTTCTTGTTCCAAAGCCCATAAGTTTTGGAACCGGGATAATGTGGGGGTTGCTTTGGGCCGGTCATTGGATGAATAAAAAATTGGTGCATGATCTGAGACTGTAAAATTTCCATATGATAAGGTTCCTTCTGGAAAGTCATTTCTAATTGATTGATGAGTGATAACTCGATCAATACGTTCATAAGTCGTTTGACTCAGCAAATTGCTTTTCCAAGAATATGCATTTTGAAGGCAAGGAATACCAATTGCACTTGTATGGGCCATGAGAAGCATAAGTTGTTTTAATTGATGAGGGAGAAGGGGGAGACTCCCAACCTTATCATGGCATGACAACATTTCGTTAAAATATCCAAGAAGGAGCCATGGAAGGGTGTTTCCTTTAAGAACATTTGTTAATTGTGTCCAAAAGGCATCTTTTTCATGTTCTTGCGCAGGCAATATGCTCCTATCATGGAATAGTCCTTATTGATAGGTTTGAAAGTTATTTGCAATTGAGGACAACAATTCGTAGTAGTTTGGTTTTTGACAAGAATGTTTGCGTTATTCAATGATAATCTTATTCTCAAAATGCAAGGCGTCAAGAATTTTTGTGCTACTACGAGAATTAGTAAGTATTTCTAAACTAAAAATAAGGTGCAATTGTAATTTATTTTTTAAGTATACTAATTCTGCCAGGGCTTGGGGTTTTTTTCTCCTTGAATATTCCATGCTATAATCTTCATTTAATAACATTAATATGAACAAGAATCTTCCTTTTAAGAAGGACTTTAAAATGAAATCCAAGTTTTCGCAAACAAGCTATGGTTTGCAACGCGTGTGCAAAGAAGGCTTAGAAAACAAGGGGCACAATACCATTTTGAACGAATGCGGGTTAGTGGGAAAAGGACCATCCCACCAGTGAAACACAAAAATTAGAGTCCATGAAAAAAGAAGAAGAATTGCCATTTGCAAAGGAGTGAAGTGCCTGATACATAGATAAACATCTGGTTTGCACTAAAAAAGGCCGACATTCTATAAAGTACTCCCAAAGCTGGAGGCTAGAATAGTACATGCAACCATGCAACAAATCATTAGGGGTGCAAAAACACCCCTGTTCTTTAGCGAGTGATGAGACATTCGATTCCATTTGGTTCGAAGAACCATATCCATGAGTAATTCCATTGTCAAATAAAAGAAGAAACACAAGGTGCAATACTCCAAATTTATAAAATAACCAAATGCTTTTGAAACGGAAAGAAATAAAATTGAGACTTTTGTGTTGCCATGTTGGAAAATAAGGAAATAAATCAATTCCCTTCTTTAAACAGTAACTCTTACCTAGCTTACATAGTTTGTTTGGAAATGAGTTAGAGGAAACTATACACCACAAGCAAGCCGGGCTCATGACTTGTGTGGCGCAAGCCTGGCCGTGGTATGTAATGATTCTGTAATCACCCTTTGATTGCAACATGTAGGTTTTGATTTGCCATTCATTCGGTCTCTTGTGAATGCACAAATAATTGGTGTTGTCCCAATTGTTATGACCTTATAGGAGTTTTGATGATGACAAACATAAACTATTTTGCATCATGTGTTCTTGTATATATTCTTTTGATGCAGTTGTTACTTTGGGAAAATCGGATGTTCAAGTTTGAAGAAATAAGATTGAAGAGTAGCTAGATTTTTCTATATAGCAAACTATATATGTAATAGTAATTAATTTGGTTAAATGTTAGTATGTGTGCTATGAGTAAAATATTATTTAAAATGTAGTTGTTATAATTATTTATGACTACTAGAGTTAGTAGTATAAATAATTAGAACAAACATGTTTTACCATAATGAATTTTACATAAAAGAAAAAGACTTTCGAAAAATATTTTAAAAGAAAAAATATCTTAAGATAATATCTTGCACAAAATCTAATCTCCTTAAAGATCATAGATTTTAGAAGATAATATCTTGTTTAATAAAAATATTACTTCTGCTGTAAAAAGATATGCTATTATCTTGATTGATACTATCATATCTCAAAACAAGGAAGATTCATGACTATATAATGTCATCTCTTCAGTGTTCCATTTTTAAAACACGGTTATAAACACGGTTTTCCATTCTATTAATCAAAGCTTTACAAGAGAAAACCTCAAAATCAGTGTGTAACACCCCCAAAATCCATACACGTCTACGACTACGTTGCATCGACTTTGGGAGTGTTACCGCCGCGGTGAAACGCAAGGCAAGATAAAATCAGAACGTCAACAACTCCTTTATAAGAACTACATTGCAGCGGAAATAAAATGTTCACTTCAAATTACAACTCGGGAATCACCATAGACCCCTTTTTATTCAAACCATTAACTATTCATACTAATTGTTCTATAAGTTCAATAAAAACATTTAAAAGCTTATAAACCAGAAAATATCCCCCGTATGCCAAACTCATGCAGCAACACCAGCACACCTAGTTTGCTCCCCATTGAAGCATCAATGGTTCATCACAGGTCAACAAACAACACAATAACACACAATCAGCTATGCTGAGTACATAGTAAAGCAGTAAGTGCATATAAAGCATAAACAGAATAATAAGGATCATTCCTAGACATGATACTACCATAGCATTACATTCTTTACTTTTTTTATTTAGTTGGCAGCGAACGGGCACCGTCATCTTACTAGAATCATACGGGCTACTGAATCCTTAATAGACAACTTGGTCTATTAGATGGAATGTAAATACGGTTTCGTTCCGTTCCACATCCATCACCTTAGTATGCATACCCCCCAAGATCGTACGGAACCTTCCGCCTACTTGAGTTATCAAAATTTATAAGGACACTACTGTCGTCACAAGAGGCTGCGTAGGAGTGTAGAACAAGTCTCACACTCCCCCCATTGTTCATCACTTGTAGGGAATCCAACTACAAGTTTATTGCCAAAATCCTTCTTAATAATATTCATTCATACAACATCGAACATATAATCGTTAAATTCTTAGGTACATTGCTCAAATTCTCTAATTAAAGCAATCTCTTGCAACATCCTTGTTACAACAATAAATCATATGCTTTCAATCCAGTTCTCATTTCATGCTTGTAATGCGATAGAATTACGCATACCAATAATAACTCATTCCAACTCACAAGTCATACAACAAGGAAATACATACAGATTTCCAATTGATTTCATGTTACCAAACAATCTCATCAATCATAATCAACCACAGTTCCCTATCATGGTTCTAGGTTCCAATATAACAATCACAACCTAAACATGATACTAATATATCGAACTGAACTAGTACGCGTACGTACCTTGTAACGGAGAATCTTTGCTGATTATTAAAACGTTCCGCTTATGAAATTGGGACCTAATCGAATAATAGAAATACTTCAGTGCTAAGTCCTTGATATTATTAACATATAACACGTGACTAATTATATAAAACTTAGTATTTCGGAGTATATAAAAATAAGTAATCTTTTTGTTCATTAACTTTCTTTTCTTTCATAACTCTATTGAACTTAACGTCTTTTAAGAACCAATAATAGTGGGCAAAGCTGATTTTAGTTAGCTTAATAACATAGTACCTTTACCAACTCCATTTAAATCCTTATATCCAATACTACTAAAATCAGATTTGAATAACAAGGCCATTTTAACATTCTAACTATAACTAATAATCTGATTTCTTAGCTTTTTATACCACTTTGTATATAGTAACAAACTTAATTAGGTACATATATAAGAACTTATAAAATCAGAATTGAAGAATTAAAAGAACACAAAAATTAACAATATGTAATAAATCTGATTTCTTTTAAAGTCATCAAATTTAATCAAAGATACTCAAAGAATAACCAAAATCAGATGATATAACTTAATTTAAATAAGAAAGAAGAGTTTTTTTTTTTTTTTTTTTTTTAAACATACTGACCACCGACGACCACCACAACTGGCGGACGCGACTGAACCACCGCGGCGAGCCAACGAACCTGGACTGCGCAGCACGACTTCGAACTCCTCGAGTCTCGTGCGCGGCACCTCCGGCAGCAACGCGATGACTAGCGCGACAGAACCCGACGCGAACGAACCACCACCACAGCTTGCGCGAAACTTCCGGCCACGGTTGTCTCTTAGGCGACGCCGGCGAGGAGGTTTGAACACACACAGTGAAGAAGAAAGAAAGAAAGGTAGAGAAGAGAAGGAAGAAAGAAAGAATCGCAGGAAAGAAGAAGGAAGGAGGAGAGAGAGAAATTCTCTTTAAAAAAAACGGCTGACCTATCAAGTGAATAGGGTTTCTAATTTTTTTTTTCTTCCTTTTGTTATTTATAGTATGAGAAACCTTAGTTTATTAGGATTTGTTTCCAAACCGAATTCTGATTTACTTAACAAAACCGAATTAAAATATAATTAGGTACCAAGGTAGGTTGTATATTTAAATTATAACTGTAGGCTTACCTAAACTATACTATAATTTGCATTCACTTTTACTTTATATTTTCTTATTTATAGCAAAATAACTCCAAAAATACGGAGTATTACAGGCTTCTCCCCTTAAAGAAAGTTTCGTCCCGAAACTTTGAGGTAGCCAGTCTTAACGACGAACTTTCGCACTTCTAAGTCCCAAAATTTCACAAGCGTTTTCTCGTTTTCGCAAATCACATATACAATAATACACATAAATAACAAACTTAAGCAAACTTTAGGGGAAGCGCGATAATTTCTATCGCATTCTTCCCCCCTTAAAAGAAAAGTTACGTCCTCGTAACTCGCCTACCTCTTGAAAAAGCTCAGGGTACTTCAGACGCATCGCATCCTCTGCTTCCCATGTGGCTTCTTCAGTATTCTGATTTCTCCACAACACCTTCACGATTTTGACGTCCTTATTTCTCGTACTACGCACCTTGTGGTCTAGGATCTTGATGGGTTTCTCCTCATAGGACAAGGTTTTGTCTAACTCGACGTTTTCAGGTTCTAGGACATGCGACTCGTCAGGTACGTATTTCCGAAGTTGGGATACGTGAAACACGTTGTGAACCCTTTCTAATTCGTTTGGCAAATCTAAGCGATAAGCCACTTTGCCTACTTTCGCCAAAATCTCATATGGTCCTATGAACTTAGGGCTTAGCTTCCCTTTCTTTCCAAATCGCATCACTCCTTTCATTGGAGACACCTTAAGCAGCACTTTTTCACCAACTTCATAGTTCTCTTCCCTTCGCTTCTGATCCGCATAGGACTTCTGCCTGTCCTGTGCAGCTCTAATCTTGTCTTGAATGACTCGCACTTGATCAACAGTCTCTTGAATCATTTCAGGACCTAACACCACCGTCTCACTAATATCGTTCCAACACAAAGGACTGCGACACTTCCTCCCATACAACACTTCAAATGGAGCCATTTTGATACTAGCATGATAACTGTTGTTATATGAGAACTCTATGAGGTCTAAATGGTCTTCCCATGATCCCTGGTATTCTAAGGCACAAGCTCTTAACATGTCTTCCAAGGTCTGGATTGTTCTTTCTGTTTGACCGTCTGTAGCTGGGTGAAAGGCGGTACTCATCAACAGCTTACTACCAAATGCTTCCTGGACCTTTTTCCAGAAATTCGAAAGGAATCGCGAATCCCGATCAGACACTATACTCGTGGGTACCCCGTGCAGTCGAATGACATGTTTAACATATGCTTTGGCTAGGGATTCCATACTCCACGTGTCTTTCATGGGTATGAACCTTGCAGGTTTTGGTCAATCGGTCCACTATCACCCATATTGTGTTATTACCTCCCCGACTCCTAGGTAAGGCTACGACGAAGTCCATGGATATCGAATCCCACTTCCATGTTGGAATGTCAAGAGGTTGAATTTTGCCTTGAGGTCTCTTGTGTTCACTCTTTACCTTCTGACACGTCAGACATTTGGAAACAAACTCGGCTACTGCCCTCTTCATCCCAGGCCACCAAAACATCTTCTTGAGGTCTTTATATAGCTTATCCCCCCCTGGGTGGACGGAATAATTCGTATTATGACCTTTATTCATTATCTTTTGCTTCAACTCCTCACATTTTTGCGGTACACACCACCGACCCTTGTAGCGTATACTCCCATCCTCATGGATTTCAAACCCCTCTGCTTTTCCCTCCTTAAGTTTTTGCTTTGACCCGCTCAAGTTTCACATCCCCAGGCTGACCCTCTCTTATTTCATCTAGGAAGTTGGGCTGAATGGTCAGGGCACTCAATAACTTTTCCACTTCAATTCCCCTTCATGGACTACTTCGAGCTGGAGTTTAGAAAATTCTTCACAAAGTTTGTCAGCAACTACCAAGGTGTTAAGGCTATGGCTAGACTTACGACTTAATGCATCAGCAACAACGTTTGCTTTACCCTCATGGTATTGAATATCTAAGTCATAGTCCTTAATGAGCTCTAACCATCTGCGCTGTCGCATATTAAGGTCCTTCTGGGTGAAGATGTATTTGAGGCTTTTGTGATCGGTGAAAATTCGGCAAGTCACCCTGTAAAGGTAATGTCTCCAGATTTTTAAGGCAAAGACAATTGCGGCCAACTCTAGGTCATGTGTTGGGTAATTAACCTCATATGGTTTCAGTTGACGGGACGCATAAGCTATAACTTTCCCATTTTGCATAAGAACACAACCCAACCCATTCTTTGACGCATCACTATAGACATCATACCCCTCATCCCCGTTAGGCAAGGCTAGAACAGTCTCGAGGTTAATCTCTCTTTGAGTGTTTGAAAGGCTTTTTCACTATCGTCGCCCAGCTTAAACTTGCAATCTTTCTTCATCAAGTTAGTCATGGGTTTTGCGATCTTCGAAAAGTCTTTCACAAATCTCCTATAATAACCGGCTAAACCCAAGAAACTCCTTATATCTGTGACATTCTTTGGGGTAGGCCATTCACTCACAGCTTTTATTTTTGCAGGATCTACTGGCACACCTTCCTTAGAGATGAAATGACCCAAAAATGACACCTTTTCTAACCAGAACTCACACTTTGAAAACTTTGCTTACAGTTGGTTCTCCCTAAGTGTCTGTAAAATAAGCCTTAAATGCCCCTCATGTTCCTCTTTGCTCCTTGAATAGATCAATATATCGTCTATGAACACGACTACAAATTTATCGAGGTAGGGTCGAAAAATCCTATTCATGAGGTCTATAAAAACTGCAGGTGCATTGGTTAACCCAAAAGGCATAACGGTAAACTCATAGTGTCCATACCTAGTCCTGAAGGCAGTTTTAGGTATATCTTGGTCAACAATCCTCAACTGATGGTAACCAGACCTTAAATCTATCTTGGAGAACATCCCTGCACCCTGAAGTTGGTCAAACAAGTCATCTATCCTAGGTAATGGATACTTGTTTTTCACAGTGACATTGTTCAACTCGCGGTAGTCTATACATAACCTCAAGCTACCATCCTTCTTCTTCACAAATAAGACAGGGGCTCCCCATGGTGACATACTAGGTCTAATGTACCCCTTCTCTAGTAGTTCTTCTAGCCGATTTTTCAACTCGTTCATTTCTGCTTGGAGCCATTCGGTATGGGGCCTTTGAGATAGGTCCAGTTCCGGGTACTAAGTCAACAAGTGAACTCTACATCTCTCCTTGGCGGCATACCGGGTATTTCTTCGGGAAAAACATCCCGAAATTCGCTAACTATAGACACATCCTCAGGTTTTAATGGATCATCCTCAACCCTTCTCACAGAACACATAAATAGAGGCCATCCTTTGTCTATATAACCCTTAAGTTGCAAGGCATTGATTACCTTAATCCCAGGTTCTCGAGGTATTCTCCTATATGACACCCTTTTTCCCGAAGGATCTCTCAGTTCCACTTTCTGTGCATCACAGTCTATCCTAGCTTTGTACTTCCCAAGCCAATCCATCCCTAAAATGATGTCTAGGTTCGATAAATTAAACTCTATTAGATCGGAAGGAAAGAAGCCCTCCCCTATTTTCAGCGAGACATTCAGAATTTCTTAGAGCAATTAACGGTATCCCCCGCACGGAATAATTATAGGCATAAAAATTGACTCGGACTCAACCGGTGCTAGAGTTCTAACAGTTGTATGGCCAATAAAAGACAAAGATGCGCCAGAATCGAACAATACTTTAACAGGAATTGAGTTAATAGAGAAAATACCAGTGACCACATCTCTACGAGCTTCTTCTTCACTAGCCGTCATCATATACAGCTTCCCTTTGCCCTTATTATCATTGTTGTTGGTCACCTGATTCCCAGATGGTGCCTGGTTATTTGCATTAGTTGGTGGTTTGGAATAATTAGAGTTCCCTGACCCATTGTAGGCATTTCCACCATTTCCATTCCCATTTCTAGGCTTGTCTCCATAGTTCCCTTTCTTCTGACCATTGGGGTTAACCTTGTTCTTCGAGTAGCACTCATACGCCCTATGCCCCAGGTTTCCCGCATTCACGACACTCCACTTTGTTACCCTCGCAATCTCGCCCAGGATGGTTGTTTGGGCACTTCTTACACCTATACACACGCTCAGTTCTGCGGTTATTGGTGTTATTGTTGCGGTTATTGTTATTGTGTTGACTGTTGTTGTTGTTGGGTCCCTTACCAAAGTTTCGTTGGAAGGTTTGGTTGTTTTGGTGCCCCTGGTGTTTCTTTTCAAACCTTTGAACCTCGGGGTTTGGATTCTCCATTCGCTTCTCACCTTATTTACCCCCTTCCTCTCGTTTCCTTATGGCATATAGGTGGGCAGCTTTGCCAAAGACATGGTCCAATGAGGTGAAAGTATCGCCCCCCAGTCTCCCCTGCAGGTCAAGGGTGAGCCCTAACTCAAAACGTGAGGCCTTAGCTTCCTCAGTAGGGGCAATTTCAGGAGCAAATCTCATCAACTCAATGAATTTGCGATAATACTCCTCAACAGACAGGTTCCCTTGTTCTAGCATCATAAACTCCTGGGCCTTCTGCTTCTTGAGGTATGGAGGGTAATACTTATCCCTCAGGGCTTTCTTGAAGGTTTCCCACCCAAAGTCCGGTTGTTTAAGGAGGTTGTCCTTAGCTTGGGTCCACCAAAAGTGAGCATCCCCCTGAAGGTAATAGCTTGCTAAGGGCACAGTCTTATCATCTGGACAGGAGAGGGTAAAGAACAACTTATCAAACTCCCCAACCCAGTTTTCCAGTTCCTCTGGCCCCCCTTTCCCATTCAGTATTGGTGGGTTCCTACGAGCAACTTTTTCAGACAAGTCCCCATCCCGGTTATGACCCTGGGCTAGGTTAGCTGTGATCTGCACAAGATCACGAATCGATTGCTCGACATTCAGAGAGGTATCAGGCGTGCCGCCTTGACGAACCATTCTGCGCTGAAAAATGATACAACGGTTGTTTCAGCGATATGCACATAGTCGTTTATTTATTTAACTACTACACATTGGCACATTTATATAACACATCTTTATTGCGAACAATCATTAAGTCTCTATTGACTTGCAATATAAACATCTCTATTAAGACGTTACACCAACTAAAAGAATAAGACTGTTGTATTATTATTGAAAAAGGTAAAACTTATTGTTTCCAAGGAAAACATAATATGAATAAATAAAAGAATAAACGAATACTAATTTGCTACTTGGCATGCAAGCCTTATTAAAACTGAAATAAACGAATAAAATAATATTCTAATCCTAATTATATAATCAAAAGAAACTAAGGACTATAATGGTGAGCTTCGTCATCTGAATTAGGATTTTCTATTCCTTCTTCCATGTCAGCTTCGTCCTCAGAAGACTCATCATCCTCTATAGGTTCATCTTCCTCCAGAGGTTCCTCCTCCAAAGGTTCTTCTTCTATGGGCTCTTCTTCTGCTTCTTGGTCATTTTCCTCAATTGGATCCTCCTCAGCAGGCTCATTCTCATTAGGATCTCCCTCTTCTTCATTTCCATTAGGATCTCCCTCTTCTTCATTTCCCAAGTCGAGTATAGGTTCAGCATTATCTTCCCCAATCACTGCGATGAATGTCCTATTATTCCCCTCATCATCGGAAATGTAGATAACAGTTCTGAGGTTTGGCGCTATGTGGTTCTCGGGTATGAACTCATCCTCAAAAGTTTGGTACTTAGTTCTTTTTGCAGCTCTAAAGGTCGCTTGCGGCTCAGATTTAACTCTAGGATTCTCAAAATTCACATTAATTCCCGAGCTTTCCCCCACATGATAGGTTCCTCGAACTAAAGGTGATGAGGTAGAGGGCTCCCAACTTCTTTTCTCACGAATTCTCCATTCATTTTCACAGTATTTAAGATCAGTAATGAAATGTCCTACAGTAGGAAGGTATTGGTTCCAGTAAGTGTGTTTGACCCTATTAAAATTTCCATTTTCTGTCCATATATCCCCATATCTACGGTGTACGAAAAGGTAAGGTTCCTCCTTAGGGACATACTGCAGCATAAAATATATTTTCTCCATTTCAGTCTTTAGTCTAGTATCTCCCTGTAAGGTCCTATACTCCATAGCAGCTTTCATTTTATGGGCCCAGATGTCCCAATCTTCCGCTATTCGGTGTTTCATCAGGTATTCCTTAGGACCTATGTCGTAAACCATCTGCGAATTTAAAGAAGGAAAATAGTCTAAGTTTTGTGAATTTAAGGTTTTTAAGTATACATTATATATAAACATATATAAGAGGTAAAACGATTATTTTCAATTTTAGAATCCCAAGTTCAAAATATTTAATCCAATTTATATGATTTTTTCCTAAAATATTCGAAATAAGGTTTTAGTTCAATACCTTTATGAAACATTTTTGGAATATTATATTAATTCGAAATTTTAGGCAATTAAAATATTTTACTAACGAATTTTAGTGCCTTCAACCACTATCCTCGTATATTCTCCTACTCTATTCACATTTCAAAGATTCAAAAGAACCTTTCACCAATTCAATCAAACAACCACACCACATTTCATATAATCAGACAAATAAAGGCAAGAAAGGCAGTACAAATAAAATCATTCCTATGATTTAATGCACGCAAAAGTAATCTACATGCTCTTATCCCATACTACCCATTTTAAAATCTTTTAAAACATCTTTTGAAAATAGGAACTTTTCGCTCTGATGACCAGTTTTGTAACACCCCCAAAATCCATACACGTCTACGACTACGTTGCATCGACTTTGGGAGTGTTACCGCCGCGGTGAAACGCAAGGCAAGATAAAATCAAAACGTCAACAACTCCTTTATAAGAACTACATTGCAGCGGAAATAAAATGTTCACTTCAAATTACAACTCGGGAATCACCATAGACCCCTTTTTATTCAAACCATTAACTATTCATACTAATTGTTCTATAAGTTCAATAAAAACATTTAAAAGCTTATAAACCAGAAAATATCCCCCGTATGCCAAACTCATGCAACAACACCAAAGACACCTAGTCTGCTCCCCATTGAAGCATCAATGGTTCATCACGAGTCAACAAACAACACAATAACACACAATCAGCTATGCTGAGTACATAGTAAAGCAGTAAGTGCATACAAAGCATAAACAGAATAATAAGGATCATTCCTAGACATGATACTACCATAGCATTACATTCTTTACTTTTTTTATTTAGTTGGCAGCGAACGGGCACCGTCATCTTACTAGAATCATACGGGCTACTGAATCCTTAATAGACAACTTGGTCTATTAGATGGAATGTAAATACGGTTTCGTTCCGTTCCACATCCATCACCTTAGTATGCATACCCCCAAGATCGTACGGAACCTTCCGCCTACTTGAGTTATCAAAATTTATAAGGACACTACTGTCGTCACAGTAGGCCTGCGTAGGAGTGTAGAACAAGTCTCACACTCCCCCCATTGTTCATCACTTGTAGGGAATCCAACTACAAGTTTATTGCCAAAATCCTTCTTAATAATATTCATTCATACAACATCGAACATATAATCGTTAAATTCTTGGGTACATTGCTCAAATTCTCTAATTAAAGCAATCTCTTGCAACATCCTTGTTACAACAATAAATCATATGCTTTCAATCCAATTCTCATTTCATGCTTGTAATGCGATAGAATTACGCATACCAATAATAACTCATTCCAACTCACAAGTCATACAACAAGGAAATACATACAGATTTCCAATTGATTTCATGTTACCAAACAATCTCATCAATCATAATCAACCATAGTTCCCTATCATGGTTCTAGGTTCCAATATAACAATCACAACCTAAACATGATACTAATATATCGAACTGAACTAGTACGCGTACGTACCTTGTAACGGAGAATCTTTGCTGATTATTAAAACGTTCCGCTTATGAAATTGGGACCTAATCGAATAATAGAAATACTTCAGTGCTAAGTCCTTGATATTATTAACATATAACACGTGACTAATTATATAAAACTTAGTATTTCGGAGTATATAGAAATAAGTAATCTTTTTGTTCATTAACTTTCTTTTCTTTCATAACTCTATTGAACTTAACGTCTTTTAAGAACCAATAATAGTGGGCAAAGCTGATTTTAGTTAGCTTAATAACATAGTACCTTTACCAACTCCATTTAAATCCTTATATCCAATACTACTAAAATCAGATTTGAATAACAAGGCCATTTTATTATTCTAACTATAACTAATAATCTGATTTCTTAGCTTTTTATACCACTTTGTATATAGTAACAAACTTAATTAGGTACATATATAAGAACTTATAAAATCAGAATTGAAGAATTAAAAGAACACAAAAATTAACAATATGTAATAAATCTGATTTCTTTTAAAGTCATCAAATTTAATCAAAGATACTCAAAGAATAACCAAAATCAGATGATGTAACTTAATTTAAATAAGAAAGAAGAGTTTTTTTTTTTTTTTTTTTTTTTTAAACATACTGACCACCGACGACCACCACAACTGGCGGACGCGACTGAACCACCGAGGCGAGCCAACGAACCTGGACTGCGCGGCACGACTTCGAACTCCTCGAGTCTCGTGCGCGGCACCTCCGGCAGCAATGCGATGACTCGCGCGACAGAACCCGACGCGAACGAACCACCACCACAGCTTGCGCGAAACTTCCGGCCACGGTTGTCTCTCAGGCGACGCCGGCGAGGAGGTTTGAACACACACAGTGAAGAAGAAAGAAAGAAAGGTAGAGAAGAGAAGGAAGAAAGAAAGAATCGCAGGAAAGAAGAAGGAAGGAGGAGAGAGAGAAATTCTCTTTAAAAAAAATGGCTGACCTATCAAGTGAATAGGGTTTCTAATTTTTTTTTTCTTCCTTTTGTTATTTATAGTATGAGAAACCTTAGTTTATTAGGATTTGTTTCCAAACCGAATTCTGATTTACTTAACAAAACCGAATTAAAATATAATTAGGTACCAAGGTAGGTTGTATATTTAAATTATAACTGTAGGCTTACCTAAACTATACTATAATTTACTTTCACTTTTACTTTATATTTTCTTATTTATAGCAAAATAACTCCAAAAATACGGAGTATTACACAGTGGCACTGAGCATAGCACAGTGTTACAGACACTGCCAAGTGAATTACTTAGGAAAAATCGTATCCTCTACCTGCTTGATCAAGAAGCGTTCTTTTGAGGAGAATATATATGCAATTTTCATAATTATAGAGAGTGTTTGGTTGGGTACATGAGTTTGTATTTGATTCAACGTAGCAACACTTATAGTTAAGTGTTGGGGAGCATTACTAGAGTTAGTAGAGGGGACTTGTACCTTGAGTGAGGTATTAGGGGAATTCGCTATTAGTGGATTTTTGGACGTAGATCTCGGAGTAGAGATTGAACCACGTTAAAGCTCTTTTGTGTCTCCATTGCTATTTATTATCCACTTATGCAGTGTGTTTCAACTCAACCTCGAAAACTCAATTTCAGTTGAAACACAGTGCATGTTACAGTGCCATAACTTTAAAAACTCAATTTTTTGCACGGTTAATTTTAATCAAATCGATACTATTCATTTGTAATTAATATCTTGGAACTAAAACCAACTTTGGAGGGTGGTTGCTTGTTGGAGGTTTGCACCCGTGCTACGGGTACGATAAAATAACTTTTTAGAACAAAGATCTCTCTTTTCTCCCTGTGTGTTCTTATTCTTCTAGGGATCTATAAATTTATACGTAATAAAAAAACTTAAATGGACCCGGTGCACACTATATGCATATAGTGAGTTTTATAAAGATATAGTGAACTTATATACATACAATATAGTGGATTTTATTAACGGAAAACATATAGTGAAATTATATGCAATATAGTGGAGGATTTAATTTTAATCTTTTAACGTGCAATAAGATGTAGGTTGTGTAGTATATATCGTGACACGTGCCTTAACATATAGAAAGACGTAGTTTCTGCATGATATAGTGAGTGTCTGAATGATATATTGAGTTTATGTATGATATAGTGAGTGTATGAATGATATAGTGGATTGTTCAGAACTGATGTATGTAGTTTCCGCATGATATAGTATGTTTCTGAATGATATAATGAGTTTCTTCATTATATAGTGGGTTCCTCAATGATATAGTGGATTGTTTAAAATGATGTAGTTTTTGCATGATATAGTATGATTTTGAATAATATAGTGATTTCTACATGATATAGTGTGGGTTTCTGCATGCAAAGTTATTAAAATCGCGATTCAAATCTTAAAATCTTACGATTTTACTATTCAAAATATGGTAGATGATTCGATTCATGATTCTAGACGATTCTATACATTTCTGTTGACTAGCGAAAACCTCGCAAATTTAAATCATGCTAACAAAGCACATAATAGATATATGTTGTTAGTTATTGGTAATATAGTGGGTAAACAACTGTTTTTTCTACTTTTTAGGTCTTTTAACTTATAATTTAAGCATATTAAATGAAGATTGAGTGCAATATCTTGATTATACATGTTTGTAGAATCTTACGATTCTACGATTCGATTTTACGATTCGATTCTATAGGTCGTTTCCAATTCAAACTAGAATCTGGATTTTAACCACTTTGTCTGCATGTATAGTGTGTTTCTGAATGATACAGTGGATTGTTCAGTGTATCATTCAGAAATGATACGTGCTTTTGGCCTTGTGCACACTAATGTTAACGTGAATCGGGTCCATGCAAGTCAATTTGTAACATCTTTAAATTTTTATTAGTAAATTTTCTTAAAACTTTTTTTGAAAATCTACATTAACAGCTCGTTTGGTTCATCTTTAGTAAAGGAAAGGAAGAGAAAGATAAAAAAAAAACCTTAAGTCCCGTTCGGCATCACTATAAGTTTTCAGTTTTTGGTTTTATGAATATAAAAGTCATATGATATAAGGGGCGTAATAAAATTAAAATTAATCATATTTATACTAAACATGTCAATTTTGAAAACTGACAACAGAATACTGGAAACTGCTTTTTATGGTTTCCATATTTTTGTTTTTAGTTTTCAGAAAAATGAAAACTGAAAACAAAAAACGATAACGAACGAGCCCTTAACTTTCCATGTTTGGTTTAAGTTTTTTCTTTCCTCCCAAACTTCCCCACTTTTGGGAGGAAAGGAAAGTAACAGTTTACGGTTTTTTCACCATATACCCCTGACAATTTTTTTTTTGCACCATATACCCTTTCAACTTTCCAAATTCACCATATACCCTTTCAACTTTCCGAATTCACCATATACCCCCCTCCTTTGAAAAAATACATCAGATTACCCTTTTGACTAACGGTGTTAGACTTCCGTTAGTCATTAGGCCCTAATCCTCCCCTAACCCTAATTAACTAACCTAAATCAAACCATAACCCTAACCCTAATACCTTAACCCTAACCCCCACCCCTTACCCTAGCCCCCACCTGCCCCACCACTCCCCCCCCGGTCCTCACCTCACCATCGCAACCCACCACGATCCCGAACCCAAGACAACCTCGCCGACCCGGTCCTCACCTTACCATTGCAATCCACCACGACCCTGAACCCAGCACAACCTCGCCGACCACATCCGCCAGTACCAGTCCTCACCTCACCATCGCAACCAACCATGAACGACATCTCGTCATCGCATCCCTGTCCGCATCGCACCGGCACACCACCAGCCCCCCTCCCTCCCCCTTCCCCGCAACCCGTAACCCCCCCCCACCACCGATTCTTCGCAGCGCTCCGCTTCGTATTTCAAAACCCAGATTTTTGAAACACCCCCTCCCCATCACCGATTCTTCGCAGCGCTCCCCTTCGAATTTCGAAACCTAGATTTTCGAAACAAAACCCAGATTTTCGAAACACAATCTCCCTCCCCTTCGAATTTTGAATTTTTTTAGGGTTCAGGGGAAGGGGACGGGGGTTCAGCGGGGGAAGGGGAGGGGGGCATTCCGAGAATATGAGGGTAGCTAGGGATGATATACATAGGTTTAGGTAGTTGGAATATAATTGGTTTTCGAAATTTAATTTTTGAAGATGGGTTTTTATAAAAAGAGTTAGAAAATGATTTTGGGTTTAAAAAGTTTTATTCTAGGTTCGTTCTTTATTCTTTCCTCGATCCGGACCAATTAGAGCGGGGTATTAATCATCATAGGGTATTAAATGGGGAGACACGAACGATTATGTGTCTACAACAACACTTTGCCTTTTTCACATATATTAACTTTGACCATATTCTTTACATATATGCAAAAAGTTAATGTTATCGTGTAAAATAAAATAGTCTCATTGTACATATTCAAAATATAAAAGTTTATAATTTTTACTAGTGGAAGACTAGATATTTTTCATGTAGTTGTTTGGTGCACAAAAGTCAAAATGTTGCATTCGTTTAGATATTGGGGAAGCATTAATAAAAGATTATTATTAAAGTGAGATATATAAATAAAGTGAAAGTTAAACTGCTACTTCTAATAGAAAATAAAGGTCCATTTTTAAACAATTCTTTGTTTTGTACAAGAAAAGTTATTACGCTTTATATTGGGTTACTTTATCTTCTGTTATTTTTTTCCCTAAAACTTCTAGGTTCAAAGTTTGGCATGTGGAAAACCACATTTCTCCTTTCTTCGCTGCTACCTTCTTCAAAGAGTACCCAGCTTCGCAGCACGCTAGCAATTCGTCTATCGTCATACAAGATCGATGCCTCACCAAATCAGGCCGTCGATTTGCACCGCATCAATATCATTCATCAGTGCTCATAAATCTTCACCGTTGTTTCTTTTGCTCTTCTCCTTCTGTCCTTCACAACAAACCATGAATTTTTCTTCTAATTAATCACAGCCGTCCAGCTTCATTAATCCTACCACGTGCGAACTGCAAGGTGCTGCTTGTAGGAACATATAGATGCATATAGCGGAATTTCAGGAAACAAATTTCCTAACATCTATCACAAGATCGCATGCATAACATAAATATGAATCATATTATAAGGAAAATAATGTACAACCTTTGTAGCGTGTTTTCCACCGGATTGCAAGTGCTAGAGATCAAAGAACAGCAATTGATGTCCCTCTACTTAGTCCACGAGCACCAATTGAATTCCCACGTTTGCTAGAACGGAAGAGGATGAACAGGTTTCACTCTCTTGCTTTTTAGGGAGGGTGGCCGGATTTTCCAAAGGGAAATAATAGGGTTTTTCTCTCTCCTTTCAGTTTGAAAGTTACTGTCAAATTGAACGTTCTATTCCTCTCTCCAATTATAACCTTTTATAATAGTAGGAGAATAAAATAAGAGAGAGACCTAACCTAACCCTAATTTCTCCTATTGGCCGGTTTCCTTATTTCAATTAGTTACTACAATGTGTGACCTCATAGGATTAGGTTAACTTAGTTGTAGGTTCAATCAATATTGTTCTACTAACCAACATTTATTCTCTAGCAAGTAAATGTGATTACTAAACTAACGTAATTAATTAGTTCTATAATCATTCCTTTTATATTTATTAATTGCCTGGATGTCTAAGGACATATTCCTTCAATCTCCCACTTGTCCGAAGACAAGAGCGCAATGCTAAATTCCTTAAGTCACTTAATGCCAAATTTGATAACACCATGTTATTCTCAAATTTATGTTCCTTGATCGCTGAGTTCAAGCTGCTCAAATAAGGATTAACTCTTTAATCCTATTCCGCATGGCCATGTAATTTTCCAGTTCTCGCTCATCAAGAGGCCCAGACACCATTCCTATTTAATAGGAGGACTTATCCACTCTTGTATGACCATAACTCCCACTCAATTCTTAGCCCACCTGATCACTGCCTTTATAACCCCCTTTTACGGCGCGGCGTTTAACAGTGTCAAAGTTAAACTAATTATATTGTGGTTATTAAGACATACTCATGTCTAAGGAATCCACTAAATACAGTAGTTTGATTCTACTTTTAGAATCTAATTAGGTCAAGTCTCAATGTATCAAATATACATCCATATAATCAATTAGACATCTCTATGTCTCCATGGCCCATGGAACTGCGCTATCAATTAATTATATACTAGTCTTTTAAATAAATCACTTATGTCCAATTTAGTGATTTAGACTAGGGACTTTAAATAAATTGTGATTTTCAGTTCACTTTATAGGGTTCCAATATCAAAACGTTTTCGATAATCCTATTTGAATACACAAATTATTTGGACATTTTATTTAATACTAAACCAAACAATTAAATAAGAACGGAATTTTATTGATAAACATTTCAAAGCATTATAAATGTCTTTACAATTGTAAACATGAAGTAAACAACCTAAAACCATTCTCCCATATGCGTAAACCCCATAGACCTAGTATGACATTCATGCTTAGGTTGAGCAAGCGGTTTAGTCAGTGGATCTGCTACGTTATCCTTAGTATGAACCTTGCTTACTTTCACATCCTCTCTACCAACAATTTCTCGAATGAGATGGAATTTCCTGAGCACATGTTTAGACCTTTGATGCGATCTGGTTCCTTAGACTGAGCAATGGCACCATTGTTGTCACAATACAACTCAATGCCATTCTCAATGCTAGGAACTACACCAAGCTCACCAATGAACTTTTTGATCCATACGGCTTCCTTCCTTTGCTGCATCCCGCCTGCAATATACTCAGCCTCTGTTGTAGAATCCGCGATGGTACTCTGCTTAGAGCTCTTCCAGCTCACAGCTCCAATTGAGACAAAATATGAAACCAGATTGCGATCGGAAATCATCTTTGTCACTCTGGAAGCTTGCATCGGTGTATCCAGTAACAATCAACTCATCATCTCCACCATAAACCAAAAAATTATCCTTAGTCCTTCGCAAGTACTTAAGGATGTTTTTCCCTGCAATCCAGTGCACATCTCCTGGATTTGACTGGTATCTGCTGCATATACTCAAAGCATATGCAACATCCGGTCGAGTATGGCATACATAATAGATCCTACAACAGAAGCATAGGGAACATTACTCATACGCTTGACCTCATCAGGACTCGAAGGACACTGAGTCTTGCCAAGTGCAATGCCATGTTGCATGGGAATGAAACCTCTTTTGGAGTTTTCCACCTTGAACCTTGCAAGAACCTTATCAATATAAGTTTCCTGACTGAGCCCAATTAGCCTTTTCCATCTATCTCTACAGATCTTTATTCCCAATATGTACTCTGCCTCTCCTAGGTCTTTCATAGAGAAACAATTTTTAAGCCATTCCTTGACTGACTCAAGCATGGTCTTATCATTGCCTATGAGAAGTATGTCATCCACATACAATACCAGAAAAGTAATACTACTCCCACTTAATTCCTTGTATACACAAGATTCCTCTTCATTTCTGAGAAAGCCAAATTTCTTGACTGCCTCATCAAATCTGAGGTTCCAACTCCTTGATGCTTGCTTTAGTCCATAAATGGACTTTTTAAGCTTGCATGCCCTCCTTGGATTTTCTAGATCTTCAAAACCTTGAGGTTGTGTCATGTACACTTCCTCTTTCAAGAACCCATATAAGAAAGTGGTTTTGACATCCATCTGCCATATTTCATAGTCATGAAAGGCAGCAATCGCAAGGATTATCCTAATGGACTTCAGCATGGCTACTGGTGAGAAGGTTTCATCATAATCAATACCATGAATTTGTTTGAAACCTTTCGCCACCAACCTTGCTTTGAAAACACTAATGTTTCCATCCTTGTCTGTTTTCAACTTGAAAATCCATTTGCATCCAATGGGTTTTACCCCATCAGGCAAATCAACCAAGTCCCATACTTGATTTTCAGACATGGAATCCATTTCAGATTTCATGGCCTCAAGCCATCTTACGGAGTCTTGGCTCTCCAAAGCATCTTTGTAGCTAGTAGGTTCTTCTGATTCTTAAATCGTTATTTCAGAACTTTCAGTCAAAATGAAATCAATATATCTCTTTGACGGAATGATGGTCCTACTAGACCTACGTTGGGGAAAAACAGAAGAAGTTTCTACCTCATTAGGTTGAATGACTTCGCACGGAGTATCTCCAAGTGGGACGGTAGGAGGTACGTGAATTGAATGCACCGCCTCCTGAGCATTTTCATGCCGGGCCGCCTCTGATGAGGTGTTAACCTCATCCATTTGTTGCTCATTTCGAATTTCTTCGAGATATACATTTCTCCCACTTGTTTTTCTGGAAATAAACTCCTTTTCCAGAAAGACGCCATTACAAGCAACAAACACTTTTTTTCGCTTTGGTTGTAGAAGTAGTATCCCTTAGTCTCTTTTGGGTAACCCACAAAGAGACATTTATCGGATTTGGGTGAAAGCTTATCAGAAAGTAAACGTTTTACATAGGCTTCACAACCCCATATCCTTAGAAAAGACAATTTTGGAACATTTCCAGTCCACATATAATATGACGTCTTTTCCACTGCTTTGGATGGTGCTCTGTTAAGTGTGAATGCCGCTGCTTCAAGCGCAAATCCCCAGAATGAAATAGGAAGATCAGCAAGACTCATCATGGATCGAACCATATCAAGTAGAGTTCGATTCCTTCTTTCAGAAACGCCATTTAACTGTGGTGTTCCTGGTGGAGTCCATTGTGAAAGTATTCCACAATCCTTCAAATGATCACCAAATTCTTGAGATAAATATTCACCACCACGATCGGATCGTAATGCCTTAATTTTCTTCCCAAGTTGGTTTTGTACTTCCTTCTGGAATTCCTTAAATTTTTCAAAGGATTCCGACTTATGCCGCATGAGGTAAACAAATCCAAATCTGCTCACATCATCGGTAAAAGTAATGAAGTAACTGTACCCTCCCCTAGCCAACGTACTCATGGGTCCGCACACATCTGTATGTGTGAGGGCTAAAAGGTCGTTGGCCCTTTCACTTGAACCTGTGAAAGGTGAGTTTGTCATTTTCCCCATTAAGCAAAACTCACAAGTATCAAATGATTCGAAATCAAATGATTTGAGAATTCTATCTTTATGAAGCTTCTCAATACGCTTTGAACTTATGTGGCCTAATCGACAATGCCATAGGTATGTCGGGTTCGAATCATTTGTTTTAGGTTTCTTGCTGTCTATGTTATAAATGTGGGTTTCTAAGTCTAGCACATATAAACCATTTGATAACTTAGCTGAGACATAGAATAAATCATTCAAATAAGCAGAACAACAATTATTCTTAATTTGAAATGAAAAACCTTCCGAATCCAAAACAGGAATCGAAACAATATTCTTGGTAATAGTTGGAACATAATAACAATTATGAAGTTCTAATACTAAACCAGAAGGTAAAAGTAGACTACAATCTCCCACAGCCAAAGCTGCAACTCGTGCTCCATTGCCCACGCGGAGGTCTACTTCTCCTTTGCTCAACGATTTACTTCTTTTTAGTGCCTGCACATTACAAATAATGTGAGATCCACACGCAGTATCAAATACCCATGAAGTAGAAGTAGATAAGTTAATCTCTATAACATAAATACCTGAAGTTGAAGCACCACTCTTCTTATCCTCCAGATACTTGGGGCAGTTCCTCTTCCAGTGGCCAATCTTATGGCAGTGGAAGCACTCATGTAGTGCCGCTACTTTTGCCTTAGGAGTGGCCTTTGGCTTAGAAGTATCATCAGTGGCAACAACCTTGCCCTTGTTCTTCTTCTGAGGTGCACCCTTTTTCTTGAATTGCTTGCCTTTCCTAACCATTAGAACATCCCTATGTTCAGGTTCAGCCGGCAAGCTCCTTTCAGCCTAAGCATACCATGCAGCTCTTGACTGAAAGTTTTGAAAATTTTCAGGCAAGGATTTGATCACAATATCAGTTGCTAGTTCTGGGGGATAAGGGAAGCCCAATTTTTCCATGATCTGAAAATGTCCAATCATATTGAACACATGCGGACCAACGGGTTTTCCTTTTCCCAACTTGCACTCCAACAACTTACAATGAGCTTCAAACCTCTCCAGCCTCGCGTTCTTCTTAAACATAGTTTTCAGCTGTTGGAGGATGGAATAGGCATCCAGACCATCAAAACGTTTTTGAAATTCTGGTTCCATGCAAGCAAGCATCAAACATGTTACTTGCACAGAATTTGTCTCAATGATTTGTCTAGCAGTGTCTAGCAGGGGTTCAGGGAGAGGATTATCAAGAACATTTTCCCTTCCTTCGGCTCTGAGAACGATTCTCACAGCCATTTCCCATTCTAGGAAGTTATGTGCAGTTAGTTTGTCCTCTTCGAGTAAATAGCACAAATTAAAACCGGGGTGGTTGTTGTTGTTTGAACCAGACATGATAACTACAACAAAAGAATAATAAAGCAAGATTCAACCAATGTTTATCAAGAAAGCAGCAATTAAACAAATTTTAATTAACTACTACCCTTTATTCAAAATGAGAGTCCCCTCTTGAATAAAGAAACACCAAGATCCCCTCCCACTACAATCAAACGGGCTTTGGCCCTGCATTCAATTTATAGTAGTTGAGGTAAGTAAACACTTTACTAATTATAATTCTTGGTAGACAGGTTAACAACTCCTTGTTTACTCCTATCTCTTAGCTTCAAAACCCAAAACTTTGTCTTTTGATGATTTTGTTGAGTTAAACCAAACATTAACATGTAAGTTTCAAAAAAACCTACTCTACTATCCCCGGATAAAATGAGCAACACCCTGCTTTGGCAGAACCTATTACTCACTATCTAAGGCGTTATAGGTGTTGTTTGGAAAAGCAATTAAACTCAATATTACATGCTGGGGACCTAAGCTTACTATGTTGGTTAATTAAAAGTGAACACATAGCATAAATAACCACACATATAAACTTTAACAAGCATTTAAACATGTTAAACGCATAAATAAATATAAGCATAATTAAAAGTGATCCTAGTATGGCCCCTAAACCTAGGAAAACTAATCTTCATGTATTCCTCCTTGAATCTTTAGGGATCTCCATCCTTGATTCTCCATGGAACTTCATTCTTGATTACATATCATTTATAATTTAAATGAATGAAATTTAAATTTCAAAAATACAAACGATACGCAGATCGTATTTGATTTACATAAAATTTAACGATGCGCAGATCGTATTTTCTATCCTAGTTTTGGGCCATACTAGTCACAACATGCAAAATATAATACCATACATATTACATTAAACATCCACGCATTTATAATATCAAATAAAATAAACACAATCTATTTACTTATTAACAGTTAATAAGCAAAAACAACTTTCCATAATAATTATAAAACTTAACAAATTTAAGCTAGAAATTATTTAGGAAACTTTATCATTTTAATTCAATTACTCATTTAAACATGGCAATAATCATTATTATTCACAAATTTGCAAAATAGGAAACTTTTTGATTTATGCTCAAGTTTGGAAAATCAGATTTTCTTAAAAAACATTTTTTTTTATGAAAATTGACTTTGACCGTTGACCAGCAGCTGAAGGCCGCCAGTCAACAGCCAAAGACACATGAGATTTTTTTAAAAACTCATCATCCTCACGCAAGAGGAAAAAAAAGAAACCGCTGGAATTAAAAAACAACCAGCCTTGTCCACGCAGTGCCAGCACACGGCCAGCACTGCACACACCCTCACCGCCGACGAATCTCCGGCAAACTCGTCGGAAGTCGCTGACCATCCCCCGCGCGCATCACAATGCCGCAGCCGCATTGCTCACCGGCAGTTTAAAGCGACCAGCCTCGCTAGGCCAGTAGCTCGAGCCACCGCACGTCAAACGTGCGTGGTTCTACCGTCGTCTGCTGCCGTGGTGTCTCCGCCCTTCTGTCCCGCCACATTCCGGCACTCCTTCAGCCACCGTGGCTCCACTGACAGTGGTGGGGCCACCCAGCCATGGCTTCCTGTTTAATTTTGTAACAATTACTTTTGAATTAAAGATATCTTTATTTAACAATTAATTAAAGATTTAGGAGATTAATTAGGTTATAAAATCTGAAAATTTTGGCAAAAATTATGAATCACTTAACAAACTCAAACAAAAGTTTAGATTTGTTAAGATTAGATTTTCAATGGTTAATCTATATTAAACATTAAATCTAACAAAAAATTCAAAATTTGGACAAAAATTAAATTATCTCCAAAAATTCAGAAAATTAACAATTAAATTCCGATCGAAAATAATTTTTAGGGTGATCTACTGAATTATATTAACAAATAAAATCAAATATTTTAATTTTTATCCTTAAGTTCTATGAATAATCAAATTAAACATAAAATTTAACCAAAATTCATAAATAATATGATAAAATTCGAAAATTAGTGGGAAAAATAATCAAATTATTTTCAGCCATCATATTATTCTAGATCTATGTGGGTGATGAACATTAGATTTATTTAACAAATTAAAAATCAAATCTTTAATTGTTAACAAATTATTTCAATGATTAATTGAATTAAACATAAATAATTTTAAATCTAACAAAAATATTTATAAGAATCCGAAAATTTTAGAGTGAATTAAACAATTTATTTCGTCCCTCATATAAAAAATTCGGACCTTAATAAAAATATTTGAGAATAAATCACAATTAAATCAATTATTTACAATTTCCAATCAATTAATATCAAATATCAATTATGCAAATTCAAGCCATAAATAAATCCTCCCTTAATTGAATAAAAATAATAATTTGCATACAATTATATGATCATATGAATATTATGAATTAGGCTAAACTGATACCACTGTAGGAACATATAGATGCATATAGCGGAATTTCAGGAAACAAATTTCCTAGCATCTATCACAAGATCGCATGCATAACATAAATATGAATCATATTATAAGGAGTACAACCTTTGTAGCGTATTTTCCACCGGATTGCAAGTGCTAGATATCAAAGAACAGCAATTGATGTCCCTCTACTTAGTCCACGAGCACCAATTGAATTCCCACGTTTGCTAGAACGGAAGAGGATGAACAGATTTCACTGTCTTGCTTTTTAGGGAGGGTGGCCGGATTTTCCAAAGGGAAATAATAGGGTTTTTCTCTCTCTTTTCAGTTTGAAAGTTACTGTCAAATTGAACGTTCTATTCCTCTCTCCTACTTTTATTATAGTAGGAGGATAAAATAAGAGAGAGACCTAACCTAACCCTAATTTCTCCTATTGGCCGGTTTCCTTATTTCAATTAGTTACTACAATGTGTGACCTTATAGGATTAGGTTAGCTTAGTTGTAGGTTCAATCAATATTGTTCTACTAACCAACATTTATTCTCTAGCAAGTAAATGTGATTACTAAACTAACGTAATTAATTATCTCTATAATAATTCCTTTTATATTTAGTAATTGTCGGGATGTCTAAGGACATATTCCTTCACTGCTTGAGTTTGGTGCTGGCAGGAGATGAAGGTGGTGATAGGTGCTGCGTGATGATGGTGGGCGATTGGTGGTAAAGTATTAGGTGAGGGGAATGGTGAAAGGTGAGGATGATGGTGGTGCTGTTGGTTAGGTGGTGTGGCTGTGTGTGTGGTGTAGTGCAAGGGGATGTGTGGTGTAGGCTAGGTTGGTTTTTAACGAATACCCTAATCGAGCAACACAACTAATTCTAATTTTGAAGCTCGGACATCATGACTTCAAAACGCTCACTTACATGCAAAACTAAAACACGAGGGGAGAAACGAGACAAATAAAATAAATTACCAAACAATATGAAAAGAAATAAAAAAAAAGAATAACTAAAAGTAAATAAAAATAGAAAATTTATTACGAAAACTAATAGGGCTCGTTTTCAGTATTTTGGTTTTTCGTAGAGGTGGGCATGGGCCGGGCCAATACGCGGGTCGGCCCGGCGCTGGCCCGACTGAGCCCGCTTGAGGCCCGACCCGTTGTCTGCTCTGTGGGCCGTGGGATTGCCACGATCAAGAATTTTATTTCAGGCCCGCACTGGCACGAGCCCGCCTATATGGCTCGTGGGCCAGCCCGCGGGCCGAACGCCCCTTTTCTTTGTTTTTTAGCGTAAAACTGCCAAGAATCCGAAAAAAAATATGAAAACACGAGCCAGGCCTGCAGGAGGCACGAGCCCGACCCGTGGACAAAATCAGGAAATTTCAGGCCCGACACGGCACCACCCGTCAGGCCCGGCACGACACGACACTTTAGGTTCGACCCGCCATTTCCTCAAGCCCATGAGCAGGCCCAGCCCATGCCCAGGTCTAGTTTTTCGAATTTAAAAGTCATATGATATATGTCCTATAATGGATAAAAAGTTAGTCAAACTTAATAGAAACATGATGATTTTGAAAACTGACAACTAAAAAAGGGAAAATCACTTTTTCTGGTTTCCCTGAAAAATGAAAACAAAAAACGATAAAGAACGGGCCCTGAATTAAACCATCTATAGGTTACTAAAATAAAGGAAACAAATAAATTATGAAATTAAGAGCTAAAATCTAGTGAAAATCACTAAATAAATAAATTAAGCAACAAAAAATAAAAGGAAGCAATAAAGGTTAAAATAAATAGATATTGACAAATTAAATGAAAATAAACTAAGAATATAATCTTAACCCCTAAAAGTACACATCAGGCGCTTCCTTTTCTTTCCCTCCCAACTCTCTTTCTAGGGTTTTTAATTTTCTTGGCCTCCTAGGTCGAAAATAGTCTAATTTCCAAAGACTATTTCCGACCCTTCCCTTCGTTTTTAAGGTCTTATCTTCTTTAATACTTTCTTTCGTTTTGTTCTCTCCATCTGTGAGAGTTTTTCTCCTCCTTTTTTGTGGGTTACTGATAAGAGGTTTTTAGTGTGTCGTTAAGGCACCAAAAATCGATTTTCAAACAATATTTATAACACCTAACAAGTAATTACTAAGAACGCAGTAAAGGCAAGTCAAGGGTCGATCCACAGGAAAATTGGGATTAATCAAAGTCTAACAAGTTTAAATTACCTAATTGAAGGATTTTTGGGGGTTTTGAATGATTTTGTAACAACTAATAACTACCTATTATCAAAGAACTAGCAAATAAATATGAGATGAAATATCAATAAGGAAGACACTAGAGTTAAGGTTACTAGTAAGAATCAAAATAAAACAACGATCATTAATGCAATTATGATCCAAAGGCGACAATTACGCAAGGTGTAGTTTTCCTCTAAAATACCCGAGTCCTCTCTCGAATGGTCCTCAAGAATAACCGCTTAATCAATCAACTAAATCCTCTCTCAAATGGTCTTTAGTCAATTGATTAAGAGATCTAATAAATACGGAAAACCCCTAATACAAGGATCCCCTTAATTTCTACCCAATATCTTGGCCTAGAAATTAAGTTGATTCACGAGGATGATAAAAGAGTTCAAAATTCGATTAAGAATATTTGAAATCAAAATACCAAAGCATAAATATTGATCAATATCTATCCAAACTCCTAAGGCCTCAAAACACCAAGATCAATGCATAATCATCTTTAGATCATCACAATCACATTAACAATACATGAAAACCTCAATTCATACTTTCACCCTAACCCTAGACAGGAGACTACTCACTAATCATGGAATCCAAACATAAAAATATGAAATTTATAACGAATCTAAGGCTAAACATGATTAAGGGATGATTAATAGAATAGAAATAAGCAATTATGAAACTATAATATAAGAGATCTAATACTATGGGAGAATATAGAACAACAATGAAAAGGAAGAATAAAACTAAAACTTTGCAATTTGATTGAATGAAAAGGTACCTTGAATGAGTAGAAATCAACAGCTTTAATATCCTAAATCTCAAATCTAAGAATAAACAATGAGTTTTTCTCTCTAAGAGGAATTCTAGAATAACTCTCTAATCTCCAGAATAAAAGCATAGTTCGAATAATAAAACATAACATTGTTTTAATAGCCACAAGGCCTTACAATTTTTTCACAGGAAATAAAAAGTGCGGACACACCACACAAGCAGGTGTAGGCGCACCAACCATACTGATCTCAAAGTGATTCCATCCGTCGAAAGGTGCGGGCGCACCATTTTAAGTGGTGCGGGCGCACCTCTGGTTCTGCTCTGAATCAAGCTTATGACTAGCCGGAAAGCTATCTAAACGATCTTTCACCTCCAACTGGAATTACCTTCATCCGATTTGTCGTTTGAAAGTTATATCCATTTGAAGTTCCCTATACAAGATTTTATTGCACTATCTGCTCCTTTGTGCAAGCGGACATGGGGAATGGTGCAAGCGCACCATTTCTCAGCATGTGCTCTATTTTCATTGCTTCCTTTGCCAACTCAACAACTTGTAGCCATCTTAGTTAGTTCCATCTATATTAATAACATGGCAAAACAGGGTGAAAGCAAATGTACTAGAAACTCGGTCAAAAATGACTGAAAATCTAGCAAAATGTCACTATGATCAAGCAGGATCAAGTGAATGAAGTAGAAGGGGAAAGGGAGAAGAAAGAGGGAAAATGAGGAAAAAGAGGATCAAAATAAGCTAATAAGAGTCCACAAAGTGCATTAGAAACGCACTTATCAGTTACTTCTCATCTTTGTATACGAGTTTTCTTATTTTCATGGTGTTAATAATTTAGAAGATGATCATGATCCATGAAAGTTTAGATTTTTTTCAGCAATTCGTCACTAAAAACAATTACACCACAGAATCAGATTGTGAAGGCCTTAACTTGAAAAGATGCAAAGACATCGAAATACACTGCTCGCGTCAAGCTTGAAGCGGTGGAGTTGGAGTTGAGCTCAAGTATGCTTAAAACTAATTATTTCCATTGTGAAAATTGTTGTGATTTGCTAAATCTGTTTTTCCATATCTTATTTATCATTGTATGTGCCATATGGATTATTATTAATGATATTATTTCTTCCCGTCAAAAAAAAAAGTGACATGAGGCAAGCCGTTGTTATTGTTTGTGTTGTATCGCTGCTTTGTCTAGTTCAGCTCTGTCGTTATGCGTATGATGCCTTTCTTCCTGGTGTTATTATCAAACCCTTATCAAGTGAGCTAAATCAGGTATTAAGAATAAGTTTTCCTGCAGCGGCGGCGTCCGCGTTTCTCTCTCCTATTGTAACAGCCTCAATTTTTAAGCCAAGATTATCTTAATAAACATAATTTATTAACGTAATAATTCATACATAATTTGTTGTGCTTTACGATGAAAAAGATTCTTATGTGTAAGATTATGTGCTCTTTCGTGTGTGAATATGAATATCATATACTATGTGATTAATAATAAGAATAATGAGTTAAGATAGTTTCTTATGAATTACGTTAAGAACGTTGAGTAACGTTATGAAATTAATTATGAGAATTCGAGTTGTTATCGGTTTTGTGTTTGAGATACCCTATAATTATGATTAAAGGGTTAATTGAGTCAAAATATCTTCATTAAAGTATAAAAGATATTTTGGGAGATTTAATTAAGAATAATTAAGGATTATGAGGTAGTGGAGTAGATAATTTATGTTTTTAAGAGCTCCAAAATTCCATATTGTTCCTAAGCAAGTGAACAGACGATCTTCCCCCTAATACTAAATCAAAATCACGAATTTGCCATTGCCCATTCTCCATATACATGTGACCAATTTCCATGATTCATTTCATCAGATTTTATCAAACAAATCACACCATAATTCACTCACATTCTCTCCTTTTCTTCACGCCAGAAATGGCGAGCTCCATAGCTGTTGTTGGCAGCTTGCTTCCTTCGAATTCTTGCTCTAGAACTTGCATGTAATTGTTGTCCTAGGATCCCCAAGCTGCTCTCTATACTGGGCAATCATTAGTTTTGAGTTATCATATCAGTATCATCCAAGAAAATCAAGAAATATAGGTTGTGGCTGAATTTCAGCACTTATGAGTTTTATTAGATTGGAACTTGATTTCTTTGGGTTAATTGCTGAATTTTCAGTTATGGATATTGTACTTAAGGTCTTAAATGATTTCTGGAGGAGTGCTAAAATGGTTAAGGGAGGTTTAATTCCTAAACACCGAATTAAGGTACACAAGATTCCCCCTTAAAACACTATTTTTGAGCTTTGGTTTCCTGGGTTTAGTTATGGAATTATTTATATGAAAAAATTATGTTCTTCATGTTAATAAAACTGATTTGCATGTGGTTCTTATGAGTGATATCTTGTTAAAACCGTTTTGCATGTCAAGTTCCCTAAGATGGATAAACCCTCTTGATAACCAAGAAAGAAAATGATGAGTTACCTACGTAAAACCTGCTGCCGTATTTTTCTAGACCCAATATCGTCCAATTCCACTGAGATTTTGGTCTTTGTGTTTTCTGAGAAGTTGTAGATCTTGAAAATTTGATGAATTTAGACCCAAAGATCACTCGATTTGGAATTATACACTAAAAGTTATGCTGCCTAGAAAGTTGTGGCATGCATAACAAGTTTTTTTAAACAAAATCCATCAAACCTTGCTATTACCCTGATTATACCTTGACTAATGAATTTGGTTGTTACTGAACTATCATGATACACTTCTAGAACATTCATATATTGATTGTGAAATAAAACTTTGCTTCATTTTCCTCATCAAACGCCACGCGCAACCACAATTCGTTGAGTAAAAGAATACCTAAAACTCAATCTTCATTCAGTTGCTCTCCAACTTGATTCACCCTTGTTTCATTGGTTCATTAAGTACCCTTAAATGTTGGATACGTACTGTATGTATTCACTTAGTTGTGATCCACCCAAACCCTTTGCTAAGTAAAGAAGTTACGACGTAATCTCCCACCTAAACCATCTTGTTTTGATATAATACCGAAACCGTGGAATTCATTTCTTTTTACTTGCGTGGCGTAGTCTTTTCATACATTTAAGAACCTCTTTATGAAGACCTATTCATGCTGCCATATCTTGTTGGTCACGCAAAATGGTTAACCACAATGTTTATTTTCCGAAACCTTGTTAATAAGTCACTTTTCCGGTATGGTGGAACTTGACATAGCAAGCAAGCTTATTTTTCCGGAACTTGTTTGATAAGTTATGTTGGTTTTAAAAGTTGATATATTTGATTATGAATAAGTATTTAAGTAAAGTGTTTGAATACAAGAATATGAGAATAAACATTTGAATTTTATGAGTTAAGCATAAGTATTTGAATAACATGAATGAAGTATAAGTATTATGATAAATTTTCCATTTTATGGGGAAGTGAACAACATCTGTAGAGCGAGTTTGTTCATTATGTGTTTAGAGCTGGTATTGCTCCGTTATGTAGGGTCATGACCTAGAAGTCTTGCAAGCAGGAAATAAGAAAGGTGGGGAGACGTCCCTCAAAAGTCTAGAGTTATGGCTCAACCCCTCCATTCGTGTTCCTTTCTACAGTTAAATATCTTAAAATATGAGTATGAAAATGTTTAAATGATTGTGGAGAATAATATCACGGAGTTTTGTTGATAGTTTTCATTGGAAATTACTCGATATACTCATGACATGATTGTTGCTTTCGCAGTGTTTAAGAAAGAAAAGTATCTTTGTGGTTGAATAAAGTGAAAGTATTTGACAAACCAGTTATGCTGTTATGTTTAAGTAAATTCTATTTTCAGCCACCTTATTATTTTGGAGTTGGTGCGACTTGTGTACCAGCGTAAGCTGACCGTTTTGTTCTTTGAACCTGTCCTGGTGGGGGCAGGTCCATCTGTTTTGCAGGATTAGAGGAAATGTTCGGGTTAGCTCTTGTGTGCAAATGTGAAGTCATGGTTAATGTGTTAATTTCGCTGCTACATGACAATTTATCGTATACGAACATTTTATCGAGTTAAACATGTAATTTTGGTTTGTAATTCAGGACAAACATTTTGTCACAATACATTCTAATAATTATTTACTATAATTTAATATTTGTGTTATGCTCGGATACAATGGGGTTTCCTAACCTTCTATAGCAGGGGAGGTGCGGAAGTCCATTCTAACAGTCCCTCTAATTAGCAGTTTGACTATGTAGTTATTGGTAGGTGTCTTAATTAAGTTGTTGTTTGGAGTGGGCTGCTACACCTAGTGTGCGCCGTCGCAGGGTCAGCATCCCTTCTATATGCTTTTCGTTCATCTCTTTCACTCCCTTCCCTAGTTTTCTCTTTCTCTGAATTTCCAAATCAAATCAAAGTTAAGTTTGAATTGACAATTCAAATCAAAGTTCTCAAGACGTAATTAACAGAATTCTTCCTTCTTCGAAGTGGTTGGGTTGCATCCAGGTTGCTGCTGTGGGATTTCAGGAATTTCTTTCATGGGAATCTTAAGGAGTTGGTCAATTTGGAGTTTAAATATGAGAATTCAAATCAAAGGTAAGGCTTTTCAAATGGAGTTAAGTAATGGTTTCTTAAAAATTGGTGATTTCTTTAAGAATCGAAAAAGGTGGGTTAATTATCCGATTAAATTAATTGAATGGGTTTTCGATATCCTTAACGGTTGTTCAAAGTTGATTGAATTTGAATACTCTAAATGATTTGGCCACATTTGGTGAAAAATTCAGTCTGGTTATAATAGATGGGGTTGGTATTTGAAGCTAAGTTTTGAGATTAAGGGTGTTTTGTATTCAATTTTTGTCCCTGCCATGAATGTTGCTAATCCTTAGAGGAATTTTGTCAATGCCTTTCTTCAAGTTGCTCAAAAGCAGTTGAAGCAACCTGATGTTGTTGTTGTTGGAGTCAAACACAAAGTATGTTTGGAGTCTTTTGTCATGCTTGGCAGAGAAACTTCGTCTTTCTCTCGCGATAGTGTTTTCAAGTTAGAAGTGGATGCTTTACTAAATTGGGAAAATTTGCAGATTAGCTCTAGTTTGAGTTAGAGTGTAAGGATGGTTATCTTAAGGTGCAAAATGTCTCTTGTAATTCTATTGGTTTGTTGAGCAGTGACCATATTATTAATGCTGGTGGTACCATGAGAAGGTGTTGCCAAATCCAGAGAGGCTGTCAGAGAGTGTTGGTTTAAATAGCGATGCCATTACCCTTTTATCTGCAAATGAGATGTTTATCAATGAAAAATCAGATTGTGATGATGGAAATAAGGTTTCAGTTTGTGCTAATGGAAATGTTAGAAATGTAGTTTCCGGGGGTTATGTTAGTTTTGGTCCAGTTTTGTCGTTTGAATCAAATTCGAGCAATGTTGTGCCAAGTTCTCCTTTTCAATGAACAAAGAAGAAAATCAATGTCAATTACTTCACCATTTAGGGCTTCATAATAACTTGGAGAAGAATGATCGATCTCAAATTCTTGACCATCTTGGGTTCCACCATAAAAGGAGAAGAGAAATGGGGTCCTAGTAAAAAAGAGAGGGTGTAGTAAGAGATATCCTAGTGGCTAGTATGGTGTTCATGTCATTGAAATTGTTTTAAGGGTTTTATGAGTTTCTTAGGTGTTTTGTTTTTATTGTCCTTAGCTTCCTTGCTTTGTGGTTGTTCTTAACGTTGGATGTTGTTGCTTGTGCATGGAATTGATAGGAGTGTGTTGTTTATCTTGTTTTAGTGCTCATGTTGTTTCGGGGTTGTAGTCGTATTTTGAATTATTTGGATGTGGAAGTTGGTTGTCTTTGTCATGATGTTAGGGGTGTAGTTTTGGTGTTTTGATGTTGCTCATAACTCTAAATTGAGTTTTTATGAAATGAATTATCAAAAAAAGAAAATAAGTTTTCTTGTTTTCTTGCTTTGAGAATTTCATAATCAGTTAGTTTGTAAATTAAAAACTTGTGTTGGAATTTCATGTTCTTGATCCAAATCAAACTTTGTTAGTTAATTGCAAAATCAGTTCTAGAGGGATTAAGCAATGAGTTTAATTTCTAAGCTTAGTGAATTTTGATTGTGAGACTTCCTTTTTATGAATTGAACTTTGTTTCTAAACTCTATTTTCGTTAATTCAGTAGGTTTTAGTAATAAAGAATTTTTCATACTATATGTGCAAGATGTTCTTTGGTTTTGGAAAAAGAAATTTCAGCAGTTGTTGGTGATTTATGGGGCTGATCTAAATTGGATTCCGTTTTGGGAATTGGTGGAGGAAGTTGGAATTAAAAAAGGTTCATTTAGTTAGTAGTTTGGTACATATTTTCAATGGTGAGTAGAAATCGCTATTAATGATGGTTATATTATTGTGAGGTAAATTATTGTGGAGTTTAAGCTAGAGTTGGTGATCAATTGTCGATCATTATTCTTGAAGGTTCATTATTGAAGATATGGATTGCGTTTATTAGATAACATTTACCAACTAAACTAGATGGTATATATTCACATCACTATTTTACAATGGTTATATACTTGTATAAAATACTCCATCTTCTCTAGTGGTTAAATCTTCACTTGTTGTTAAAGGCCTCTGTGTCACCTCTTGTACTTCATCATCTGTATTGCACTTCTTTCGGAAGCAAACATGACTGCGAGATCAAAAAGATGTTTGGCACAATACCCTAATGGCTAATGGACCATTAGGTTGTTCAGCCTGTCTTTGGCCTTTTTGGCCTGTAGAAGCAAAGATTAGTAACTATTACTTGTTAGGGACAATTGAAATTAATCCAGACACATACATTATAACAAAACAATGACTACGTACTGCTCCCTCTGCTTTTTTTTATCTGCTACATTGTTGCTTTGGGTATGAAGCTACTAACTTTGACCGAATATTTTGATTATTTAATAAGTAAAAATATAATCACGTGTGATCTTGTTAGATTCGTTTTAACGTGTAAATTCATAATATCAAATTTTTATAATTTTTACTTAAGCGAAATAAGAGATATTAAGGGTTAAATAATGCTTTGAAAATCGTGCACAACAATATAGCAAATAAAAAAAGCAGAGGTAGTACTTTCTTCATTTTTTTTAATTCTACCATTTTGACTCTTGACACTATTCATAAATTCTACTTTGGCAATCTTGTAATTATCTCTATTATATAAGTAAAAGGGGGTGGAAGATGGTGTCCCCTCACAAAAAGTCTTATATACCCTTAATGAATTTAAATTGTCATATATATATATATTAAACTATATATATTGAACAAGTTAACAATGAAATTGAATTCAAAATTTCAATTAAATATTAGATTAAGGAGAATGATTTCCTCTTCTTACATATGTGTGAAAACTCTGATCAAAAATTAAATTGACAATATAACTTGACTGACACAATCAGAAGAAAAAATGAAAACTTGAATTTCATATAAATAATTATACTGATAATATTTTAAAACCTAAATGTTGATTATATTTCGGTAATCTCTATTATATAAATCAAACTCTTCCACTTTATTAATATTCAACAATTGAACCTGATACACAAATTTTTCTACTTTATTTGAGCACAAGCTTTCTTCTGCTTTATATTTCCTTCTCTCAATAGTCAATACTATATTTGAATAATGATAAAAAAAAAAAAAACTAAAATAAAACCAACGAAACATTGATTTAAGAAAAACATATTGAAAAAATTATAAATAATTATAAATTTCTGTCAAGTCAAATTTTTTGTAACACTGATGAACAACATTGTAAAAAAAATCTTTAATATGACACGCATGCATAGCGTGCAAAAAATGCTAGTTTATATATAAGGAAGAACATAGTCATGTGGGATCTTGTTGGATTCATCTCGTTATATATTTTCAAAATATCAACTTTTTATAATTTTTACTTATACCTAATTAAAGATATAATTGCTCAAAGTCGTGTGTTGGCAGACGTGCAAAAAGCACATGGTAGAAGTAAAAAAATGGAAAAAAATATTTGTAAATGGCAACACTTACCTCTTTATCCCAGTTGGTATGTAATGTTAAAATTAAGAGAAAAGATGCTTGGAGTTGGACAAGTAAGGCCATTATAATTCCTGTCCATAATCCCTGCATAACATCGCCAAAACTAAATAAAAGGGAAGATTATTCTTGAATTTCAATTTTGTTGTCAGTATGTAGACCCATAACTTTTAAATAAAGGAAAGAATTACTAAGAGGTATTTCATCCGTATTTTTTTAGTTTGCTCACTTGGAATCTTAACACTATTCGTAATTAGTGATAATCTTCTAGAAACTTCTCAGTATATAAGAAAAAAAATATAGTCATGTGGGGTATTTTTGATTTGTTTCAATGAGTAATTATTAATATTCAATCGTTATAATTTTTAAAAATATGTTTTGAAAGAAATATAAGGTCAAAGAGGTGTATTAGCAAACATATAGAGTCAAAACAAACAAACTAGAAAAATATAAAAGGAATATAATACAACATATAAGAAAGTATGATGGCATATCACATTTACCTTGCCTCCAAAGTGATACACAAATGCTAGCAACAAGGCACAAGGAATGCCTACTAGGTAATAAGCTCCCAAATTGATAAAAGCTCCAATATTTTGCCAACCACATCCATCACAAAAGTAATGGAATATGACATTCTCTCTTGATTAGGGTAATTCTCATTTATGAATATATAAATTGAAGAAAAAAACATAAAATGAGCAAAAGTCTTCAAATGAGAAATTCTCACTACAAAGGTGTATGTGAGAACATATATCATATGTGAGAACAGATTTATGTTTAGAACATACGCAACACTTTATATATATATATATATATATATATATATATATATATATATATATATATATATATATATATATATATAAGTGAAGGGAGGAGGAAGATGGTGTCCCCACACAAAAAGTCTAATATACCCTTAATGATTTAAATTGTCATATATATTAAATAATTTTTTTTTCTTCCTACTTGCCATATATATCGAACAAGTTAATAATGGAATTGAATTTCAAATTTCAATTAAATATTAAAATAAGGAGAATGAGTTCCTCTTCTTAAATATGTGTGAAAAACTCTAATAAAAAATTAAATTGACAATACAACTTGATTGAAACAATCCGTACGAAAATAAAAACTTGATTTCATATTAATAATTATAATGATAACATTTTAAAACCTAAATGTTGATTATTATTCGGTAATCTCTATTATATAAATCAAACTCTTCCACTTTATTAATATTCAACGATTAAATCGATACACATATTCTTCCACTTTATTTGAGCACAGGCTTTCTTCTACTTTGTATTTCGTTCACTTATATAATAGAGATTTGAATAATGATGAACAAATAACTAAAAAAACCAACGAAACATTGATTTAAGAAAAATATATTAAAAAAAATAAAAATCATTATAAATGTTTGTTCGAATCAAATTTTTTGTAGCACTGACGAATAACTAATTGAGAAAAAAAATGTTAATATGACACGCACGCATAGCGTGCAAAAAATACTAGTATATATATAAGCCAAGGGGGGAGCTATGGTGTCCCCTCTTGAAAAGACTTATATACTCTTAATCTCACAAATAATAATAAAGAAAAGATTTTCTTAATTCTTTCCTCATTTACAATTATGGGTAATAAGGAAAGTTCTACATTACCAAAAAGAAATACATTAAAATGTGTAAAAAGAGAAAACTCACAATTGAAATTATAAACTGATGATTAAATCAATTTTCAAACAATTATAAGAGCATAGATTTACACAGATTCTTACTATCTGAACTCTCAGTTGCAATAACAATTTCAAATAACATGCATAAACAAACCATAAAAGAATTAAGAAACTTAGAGAATATTCATTTTTTTTTTTTTTTTGAGGCTCACAATCAGTTGAGATAATAAATAATTAAAGGGATAAACATAGGACCTGTTCTCCTCATTTTATTTTCAGTTCAGTTCAGTTCAGTTCAATTCAATTCAGTTCATTTCAGTTGAGTTCAATTCGGTTCCTAAATGATAATCATTACTCAGTTCAATTCAGTTCGGTTCGGTTCAATTCAATTCACTTCAGTTCATTTCAGTTCAGTTTAGTAGTTTTATGCCGAAGAGAACAGGCCCTATGCCTGTTCTCCCCAGCTTATTTTCAGTTCAGTTCCTAAATGATAATCATTATTATTAATTAGTTATAATTTAATTCAGTTCAGTTTAATTCAGTTCAGTTCAGTTCAATTCAATTCAGTTCAGTTCAGCTGTTTTATGCCGAAGAGAACAGGCTACATCATTAGATAATATCAATTTATAATTTTTTTTTTATTGAAGCACTACTCACCATAGTATGCCTAAAAACCTCAATTACCCAGTGAAATTAAATTGAACTACTACTCATAAAATACGCCTATAAAATATATGTATTTTTAAATAAATAAAAAACATAACCTACATCATTGTTTAAAAGGAGAGTTGTTGAATTATCTACCAAATACAAGACAACATATCCTACCTCGCATTGTCCTTTCTGGAAAACATTACTCTTTGCACTAGAGCAATGCAAATAAAAAATCATAACACTCATCAATATTCACCATATATATTACACTCTTAAGTTAGCTTTTTAACACTTTTTTATGTTAATATTAATATTAATATAAATATAACGTCGCACGCATCGTGTGCATATAGTGCTAGTATATATAGGGTCATGATCCGGTGAGAATGGGTCCTTATGTGAGAACATATATCATATGTGAGAACAGATTTATGTTTAGAACATACGCAACACTTTTTAGAACATATGCAATACTTTTTAGAACATACTTAAATTTTTATTTTTAGAACATATTCAACACTTTTTGGAACATATTCGACACTTTTTAGAACAATAATTTATAGAACATATGCTATGATTTTTAGAAAATGAACACATCTATTTACATAAGAACCTAATCAACACATATACATATATTGATATATACATGTTTTAAATTTTCAAGCTTATCTCCTAAATTATTTCAAGTATTTTTTAGTATATTTTAAGTGTGTTCCAAATTATTTTAAGTATGTTGTAAATTATTTTTAACATGTTCCAAAGAGGGGAGTTAGTAATTATCAAATAATTTCGAGAAATTTCGGTGTGTTTTTGGTAATTTTCAGTTGATTTTTTTTTTTCAAAAATGCAGAGATAAAGGATACAATACTATTCATATTTATTTTTTCATAAATTTATAAATTAGGAACACCAATACTCTAGTGCGACTATTTAGAACACGACAAGAACTATATTAAACACAACAAGAAATATTTAGAACATAATAAGAACTATTTAGAACACAGTTTGAACTATTTGGAACATAATAAGAACTATTTAGAACATAACAAGGACTATTTAGAACACTAGAAGAACTATTTGGAATAAACTATTTAGAACATATGTTTTACTATATTTAGAGCATAAGAACAACCACTTAGAACGTATATTTTTTTTATTATTATCAACAAAATAATCACAAAATTAACATGGGAGAAAAATATGTTATGAAACATATGCTCTAAAAAATTTAAGTATATACTTCCTCAAATAAAAAACTTAAGTATATATCCCAAAAATACAAAATTAATTAGTATGTTGTTCTAAAAAGTGTTGCGTATGTTCTAAAAATTTAAGTTTGAAATTTTCTTTAAAAAAATTAAGTATGTTTCCTAAAAAAATTAAGTATGCTGTTCTAAAAAGTGTTGCATATGTTCTAAAAAGTTAAGTATATTTCCTAAAAAAAAAGTTAAGTATGTTGTTCTAAAACGTGTTTGCATATGTTGTAAAAAGTGTTACATATGTTCTATATATAAATTTGTTCTCACATAAAAGATGTGTTCTCACAAGAGCCTTCCCCTATATATATACTAGCACTATATACACGCGATGAATGCAACAGTATATTTATATTAATATTAATATTAACATCAAAAAGTGTTAAAAAGCTAACTTAAGAGTGTAATATTTATGGTGAATATTGATGAGCATTATGATTTTTTATTTGCATTGCTCTAGTGTAAAGAGTAATGTTTTCCAGAAAGGACAATGCCGAGGTAGGATTTGTTATCTTGTATTTGGTAGATAATTCAACAACTCTTCTTTTAAACAATGATCTAGGTTATGTTTTTTATTTATTTAAAAATACATATATTTTATAGGCGTATTTTATGAGTAGTAGTTCAATTTAATTTCACTGAGTAATTGAGGTTTTTAGTCATACTATGGTGAGTAGTGCTTCAATAAAAAAAATTATAAATTGATATTATCTAATGATGTAGCCTATTCTCTTCGGCATAAAACAACTGAACTGAATTGAACTGAATTGAACTGAACTGAACTGAATTGAATTAAATTATAACTAATTAATAGTAATGATTATCATTTAGGAACTGAATTAAACTGAACTGAACTGAAAATAAGCTGGGGAGAACAAGCATAGGGCCTGTTCTCTTCGGCATAAAACAACTAAACTGAACTGAACTGAACTTAACTTAACTTAACTGAATTGGACTGAACTGAACTGAACTGAATCAAATTATATTTAATTAATAGTAATGATTATCATTTAGGAACCGAACTGAACTGAAAATAAGATGGGAAGAACAGGCCCGATGTTTATCTCTTTAATTATTTATTATCTCAATTGATTGTGAGCCCCAAAAATAAAAAAATGAATATTCTCTAAGTTTTTTAATTCTTTTATGGTTTGTTTATGCATGTTATTTGAAATTGTTATTGCAACTGAGAGTTTAGATAGTAAGAATCTCTGTAAATCTTTGCTCTTATAATTGTTACGTTTCAAAATTGATTTAATCATTAGTTTATAATTTCAATTGTGAGTTTTCTCTTTTTACACATTTTAATGTATTTCTTTTTGGTAATGTAGAACTTTCTTTTTGGTAATGTAGAACTTTCTTTATTACCCATATTTGTAAATGAGGAAAGAATTAAGAAAATCTTTTCTTTATTATTATTTGTGAGATTAAGGGTATATAAGTCTTTTCAAGAGGGGACACCATAGCTCCCCCCTTGGCTTATATATATATATATATATGGTTGGGTACCAATGAAATCAATTCTTGAAGTCCTTTTTTTAAACATGTAATCCATTTTGGTTAAAATGTAACCATTTTTCCCTTTATGGAACCAAACTTCCAAAACGATTACATTTCGCAAAATAGAATTATCATGATATAAAAAATTAAGGATTACAAGTTTTACAACTTAAATGAGATATTTACTAAGTATCAGTGTTCTAATTTTCTCTCATGTACCCAAAAAAATTACAAAGTATCAACAGATACAGTCTTTACATATTGTATCAACTCATTACTCCTATATAGTTCCTACAAAGATAATATGAGAAACTACAATTATAACTTAAAATTCCTCCATTTTTATGGTGCCAAACTGTTTTAATATGGAGACACAATGCGCTAAAGGCTTATACATGGAGACAAGTTTCTAAAAGATTTATGCTATGTTGTCCTCGAACTTATTATCAGTAATAAAAAGTTAAGTTTAGCAAATTAAGTTCTAGTAAAGAAAAGTTAGTCTCCGCAAAAATACGTTCAATAAAAGTAACTTCAGGATTCACAATAAATAAAGAAAATAAATTTAATTTAACAAAGAAAAGTTAAGTTAAACAAAATTAAGTTAAGTACAGCAAAATTAAGTTATACTCAACAAAAATAAGCTAAGTAATTACTGAATTATAAAACAATTATGTAATGATAGGGCATGTTCATTATTGCATTATTTTATCAATTTTCAATTATTTTAAAATTATAATCATTACCAATTTTTAAATTTTCATTCGAATCATATTCATCCGGAGGAAAAAAAGGAAAAGAAACCCTTAAAACTACTCTTTACAGTTTCTATATTTTTGTTGTTAGTAATAAACTGAAATGTTGAAACTAAAAAACAATAACTAGGCATTATTATTGTCTTTTATTTAACTTTCATTGGTTTTGAAAACTACTGGAAACTAGAAAAAAATTGTTTTTGGTTGCCCATATTAGTTTTCATGTTTTTTCCCCTCAAATTATACTCCCTCCGTTTTTTTTAAGATGTAACATGTTGACTTTGGGCAGTTTCATCCAATACACTTTGACAATTAATTGTTATTTATAAATACGAAAAAATATAGTCATGTAGGATCTTATTTGATTCGTCACGGTATTCCCTTTCCAAATATATATTTTTTATAATTTTTACTTTTATACAATTAGAGATATTATCGGTCAAAGTTATGCCTAGGCAAATGTGAAAAGTCTAATGTTACATCTAAAAAAACGGAGGGAGTATTAGTTTTTATGATAAACATAATTAATTTGACTATGACTAATTTAGATTTATTATACAATTTATATCATATGACTATAAATTTTCTTAAAACCAAAAATAGAAATTAGCAGTGTTATTATATGAGTATGACCCTTTAGTTTTCAAATTTTGTTGTCAAATTTTAAAATAAACATGATTTGTCAATGTTCGTGGCTGTTTGGTATACAAAAAATTATGTAGGCAATTGAAATTCCCGTGATTTTTTGATTTGGGTAGTTGTTTGGTTGACGGGAAGTGGAAAAAATGGGGACAGTGATAATTCCTTAGAAAATTGAAATTCCCACAAAACATGGGAATTTATTCACCCACCTCCCTCTTGGTCAATCAAAATTCCCACATCAATTCATGGGAAGTACAAATTCCTTGATGTCAACCAAACATATTAAGGCAATTTCCTAGGAATTGCATAAGGAAAATAACTTCCTAGGAAATGGAACTTTCCATGGGAATTAAATTCCCATATATACCAAACAACCACCAATATATGACTTTTAAAGTTTACAATGAAAAATTGAAAACGGGTGTTGGTGCCATGGGGGGCCATAGTTATCTAAACTTTGATGGGGCATTTGACCTGAACGATAAAGATTATGACGAGGATAAGAAAGTGGGATAAGGTTTCGTAAGAATAGGAAATTGATAAATGGGATAAGGTAAAAATAATATTTTACCCTTATTTAATTAGGTATGAGTTGAAACTTGAAAATAAGATTGGGATAAGTGGCAAATTAGTACTCTTACTAACTCTCTCTTCCCTTCTTCCTTTTCATTGAAGGTAAAACAGCATTTTGGTTCATTTTCTACTCCCTTCCCCTTATACCCCCCCTTCCCCTATATCCCTACTAGTTTTATATGCACGCGATGCGTGCGAAAACATATAAAATTCTTCATATATAACAAAGATAAAGATACGGTGATCTCAATTTTTTTTGTTTAATTCAAACAAGTAGTTAGCCTTCCTTTTTTTATTTTTATATGTTTTGGAGTCTGCCATGTGTTGCCATATATAATAGAGATCCAACCCCTTTATCCCTCAGAACAAACACCCCATAAGATTATGCCCTAATCCCTATAAACCTAGTTGTTTTTTATTTCCAGACCCGTAATTCTAGGCTCACAATGTAGTACTACCTCCGGTTCCGAAAGATCCTCCCTTTTTGACATTTTTCAAGATTCACAAGTTTCATTTTGACCGTTGTTTGTGACTTGTACATAAGAAAGAATATAGTCATGTGGAATCTTGTTAGATTCGTCTCAATAAGTATTTTATAAATGTCTACTTTTTATAATTTTTACAAATAAATAATTAGAGATATTAGTATCTAAAATTATGCATTGGCATGCGTTAAAAGTAAAAAGAGGGAGGATCTTTAGAAACCGGAGGGAGTATGTGCTCTAAGACAAACTGAGCTGAAAAGAAGTCCAAAAGAAGAGGGCCTTATTAGGCCCCGTTCTTTTGGATTGAGAGAAACTGAACTGAATGAACTGAACTGAACTTAACTGGAACTGAACTGAAATAATAATAATAACAATAATAATAATAATAATAATAATAATAATAATAATAATAATAATAATAATAATAGGGTGCTAAGAGGGTTCCGGTGTCTCATTTACTCTTCGCGGATGATCTCCTATTATTTGGGAGAGTAAATGAGAACATTGCTTTTAGAGTAAGGGAAGTACTCGAGAAATTTTGTGAAGTGTCGGGTCAAAACATCAATGAAGACATGAGTAGGCTTATCTTCTCTCCCAACACCCCCCATGAGATGCGTGAGCTCTTTCAAGAAACAATTCATGTAAGTGAAACTAACAACATGGGGAGCTACTTGGGCATGCCTATTTCGCATAAAAGACCTAAGAAAAGGGAGGTTCAATTTGTAGTCGAGAAAGTGAGGAAAAGGCTTGCTAATTGGAAGACTAAACATCTTTCAAGAGCGGGTCGATTGGTGCTAGTGACTTCCACCCTTAACACCATTCTAAACTACTATATGCAAACCAATTTCTTTCCTATCTCCACCTTAAATGAACTTGATAAATTTGTAACAATTTTCTTTTGGGGGGGGGAGTGAAAGGAGGGATAGGTTACACCTTGTGTCTAAAGACTAGACTTTTCTTCCTAAGGCTAGAGGGGGTTTGGGCTTGAGAAGGCATAGAATTATTAATAAATGTTTGATGGCCAAACTCGGATGGAAATTATGTCATGGGCCGAACAACCTTGCCAAACAATGCATTGAATCGAAATATATTAGGGATAGAGGCATGACAAAATTTAAAAATGGTTCCCAAGTTTGGCAAAGTATTGGCCGGGGTGGTCCCTCTTAGAGGAGAGCTGTGTTTGGGTGATAGGAAATGGTGAGACTGCTTCTCTTTGGGAAGACAATTGGATGGGAATTGGGACTTTGAGGGGGTATGTTATAGGCCTGCTTACGAGGGATGAGGTCGAGATGAGAGTAAAGGATTGTTGGGCCCACGGGGAGTGGCATCTCCCTAGTTTGACCTTCGATATTCCCACCCATATAAGGCAGAGAGTGGAGGGAATTGTGTGGAAGCACTCGAATACAAACGATAGGCCATGTTCCTCGCTCATTGAAAACAACATTTTCTCATTGCGTCGGGCCTTCGAGAGAGAAATAGAAACTCTTGGTGGCGTGAAGAAGGAGGGATGTTGGGTTTGGAAGGACTCGTACCCCCCAAAGATTCACTTTTTCCTTTGGCTTCCATGGCATGGGAGATTCCCAACTCAACAAATGTTATTCCATAGGAACATTGTTCCGAACCCAATCTGCAATTTGTGTGATATGGAGGAAGAAGACATGACCCGCGTCTTGAGAGATTGCGAAATGGCGAGGCTATTCTGGGAAAGTATGTACCTCAAACTGGATTTGAGGACATGAGATAAAGAAACCTAGCTTAGAAACAATATCATTTGTAAGGACAAAATCTTCAACCTCCCCTGGAACCTTCTCTTTGCTATTCCATGCCACGAAATATGGTTAGCTCGAAACCGTAAGCTATTTGAGGGAATTCTCATCCCTCCTGCTGTGTCGCTCTTAAAAAAAGCTATCTTTCATGCCTAGGAATTCATCTTGTCTAGTCCAAAGCACACCAAAACCTTGCGCAATCAACCTTACCTCCCTATTTTACCTTTTGCTTGGAACCAGTTCTATATTGTGAGCACCGATGCCTCGTTCATTGATCCTTTACAACCTGTAGGAGTGGCGGCTTGTCTTAGGAGTAGTTCAGGTAAGTGGATCTTGGGATACCAAAAAACCATTTTTATTACAGATATTCTCATGGCAGAGTTATGTGCTTTGATTGAGGGGTTAAAAATTGCTCAGAGGGAATATGTTGACCAGATTATCATGATGTCTGATTGCCAAATTGCAGTAAAGAGAATCACTCAAGAGGAAATCTTTCATGATATTTATGCTAATGTTATCAACGAGTGCAGGGAAATTTCAAGGCACTTTCGGCAAGTGAAGTTTGTGTTCGCGAGGCGTGAGTACAATGTGGTGGCGGATATGCTGGCAAAAGAAGCACGATCAATGGATGAAATCCCAAATGTTGTTAGGGAGCTTTACTCCCCCCCCTAATTATTGTAATAGCTATTTAGCGGAGGATTGTATTAAACTCTTTAAGACTTAATGACTATTGGTACGCAGTTTTAACCAAAAAAAAAACTAGGATATGGATTACCTGATAAAACAGATTGAATGCCCTCAACCAAATGTGAAACTGCAAGAAGAAGCATCATTTGTCCAACATATTTCACTACATCTTTGTAACACCCCGATAATTCTCTCTTTTCAGAAATACCTTTATAATATAAAACTCAGAGAATTACCCAAGTATTATCGCCTGTGTGATAACATATCGGTTTATTCAGAATTTTGCAGCGGAAAATATAAATATAACTAAACTCCATACTTCAATATAATAGACAACAAAGTACTTAAAACCAAACATTATAACCATCTACTTCCAAAAACCAAACTTAACATAACATGTTCCTACTATAACAATAAATAAACAATTTGTTGAACAAGCTCTCCACATCCCAAGTTCCCAATGATGCAACTTCCGCACACATGTAGATGTCAATGCTCTAAAGAATTTGCTCACCAAAATGGGTCATCACAGGATCAATAAGGCAAAGCCATGATCAACACACACAACAAAGCACGTAATCAGCAAAGCTGAGTACTACATAACAATACATAACCACTCCTAACATGATATTAAGAAATAATAAACAGGGATAAATCATAACATAACAATGTAAAATTCTGCAGATAACTTCTACTGAACCTAACTTTAATCATCTTTTTATTACTTTAAATGGAATAGTTATTGGACCGAGTTGTCTAACTAAAACCAGCCTTCCCTAGGAAGACGAAATACGGGGGCGACTCCGTATTCCATAATGACCTGCGATATCGAGGAACCTTTGAATAAAAAGAGGAACGGTGATCAATCCAATTCCCAGAAAAAGCCATGGCACGCTCACCATGTACCCCAACTCCTGATTGACCAACTTCAGACGTGCACCAGTCTAAAGTTTATTACTATCCAAGTTACACTTTACGTGATTTACAATTTATTACTTATTATAACACACAAGTAATACAAAAATATCAAATCAGACATTCACAACTGAACTTCTTTTATCTTAGGATTAAAATAAGTGATCATAAACTTACAATCCAAGATCAATCTCCTTTTATTACAGTTCTGCTTATTTGTTGAACCTAGCCAACAATCCACTTACCTTTCAAAGGTATAAATTATCAACTTACCAAATAAGGCCCACAGTCCTCATATAGTAGTGAAAATAATACTTGCAAGGGAACACATGAATAATCATGAATCAATCTTAATAGCATATTAATCCCTCCATGTGAATTAATAATTAAAGTTCCCATCCACATGCTTGCATCAATAAATCCATACAAACATGACAATTCTTTACTCATAATAAATCTGATAATTAACATGCTTGCTCACAGGCATAAAACATGTAGAAATCAATCATATAGAAATCACATATGAACTAATAAAGTTCCTATACATGATACTACAACTTTTTCCTCCTTAAATCATGATACTAATCATATAATCACACAAGTATGTACGTACCTTGTATAAACTAATCGGCAGACCACTTTTAAACCTTTAAAAGTCTCCTACAGAATATTCTCCGCCTAGAAATCAAATATAATTAAAATCAATACTCTTAAATAAAAAGACTGCAACTTTAAAATATTTAAAATCCCCTTTAAACATATTCAAAAGTTGATTTTACTATCAAAACTTCAATTACTTTTAATTCCTTGCATAGTACTACCATACTATTAATTAAAATTCTTAAAACTCCCTAAATAAAATATTTTCTGAAATTCCAGCAACTTATAAAATCATAAAACCCTCTTTAAACCCACTTAAACATGCTTAAAATCATAAATTAAATCAATCTCATAGTATTCAACATGCTACTATGGTTTTCTAATAATTAACACCCTAAAAATCCATGCATTAATGATTAAAACTTCAATCTAACAATAATAAACAAATATGAATGGAAAGCCGATTTCATATTTTTAAAGGCGGCCAATGACTGGGCTACTGAGAGCTATAGATTCTATAATCGGTCCGTCACAAATACGGGACGGAAGCAGTCCTGGCTGGACTTGGAGGACAATTTCGATGAAGAAGTTGTGGAGTACTTCAGAACAAAAGAGTACTCCAGGCCCGGCCAACGATCTTTTAAAGGGCCATCCAACTGGATACCCTTTAAGGAAATGTTTTACCAAGACGACTTCTTGGTTGCTGCCGGCTTGCGGTTGGCCGATGATAAAGGTATATATTTGAAATCATCCAAGTAAAACTCTTCGTCTATAATTCATTTGACGAACACATTTTTATTCTTTGCAGACTCGGCCAGACAATGCCTCAAAGCATCTTGGACGGGGGAAATCAGCATGTCCAAATTTACAGACAACCTGTGGAAGGAGTATGCAAAGAGTAGTGCCGAGAAGAGGGCCGAAACATTGGTAATACAACTTTTTTTTTTCTTTTTTTGCCGAGTATCATTTCAGCTCGTCTGGAATTGGCATCCAATCTTTGGACGAGGGTCAGGGGCCATACTCGTCTGGAATCGGCATCCAATTTTCGGACGAGGGTCACCCAAAGAAGGAGAACGTCCAGACATGGACGGTCACCTTCTTGGGGCCGTACTCGTCTAGAATTGGCATCCAATTTTCGGACGAGGGTCACCCAAAGAAGGAGAACGTCCAGACATGGACGATCACCTTCTTGGGGCCGTACTCGTCTGGAATTGGCATCCAATTTTCGGACGAGGGTCACCCAAAGAAGGAGAACGTCCAGACATGGACGGTCACCTTCTTGGGGCCATACTCGTCTGGAATTGGCATCCAATTTTCGGACGAGGGTCACACAAAGAAGGAGAACGTCCAGACATGGACGGTCACCTTCTTGGGGCCATACTCGTTTGAAATTGGCATCCAATTTTTGGACGAGGGTCATTCATAGAAGGACGTCCATGCTTGGACGGTCACCTTCTTGGGACCGTACTCGTCTGGAATTGGCATCCAATTTTTGGACGAGGGTAATCCATAGAAGGACGTCCATACTTGGACGGTCACTTTCTTGGGACCGTACTCGTCTGGATTTTTGCATCTAATTTTTGGACGAGGATCATCCATAGAAGAACGTCCATACTTGGACGGTCACCTTCTTGGGACCGTACTCGTCTGGATTTTTGCATCCAATTTTTGGACAAGGATCATCCATAGAAGAACGTCCATTCTTGGACGGTCACCTTCTTGGGCCATACTCGTCTGGATGTTTGTAAATCATCTTTCTTTTCTTTTTCCGACGAAGATTGCATGAAGTAGGAAAACGTCCATGTTTGGACGACTACCTTCTTCGGGCCACCCTCGTCCGAAGTCTTGTAATAGTAGTTATTTTTGTTCCTTGGACGATCGATCTGATGTCTTCATTTTTTGCTAAAAAATGCTCCTACAAACAAACTTCCACCTGGGCAGTCGTCCTCGTCCAAAAAGAGGCCAACTACGCAGTGACCCGCCTTTCAAAGAAAGAAGCCTAAGGGCTTTACAAGGAAGAAGGCGGATAAGACGGCTCCCCGCCGGCGAGGGTGGGGAAAGAAGCATGCCTCCCCCACAAGCCAAGGCTCTTAAAAGGGAGCCTTTCGACCGTGGCTCGGCCGAGGAGGAAAGGGTGCACATGTAGCTGTTCCGCTCAGCGTTTTGCCGGCCGATTCTACTGAGGTCAACCCAGAGTCCGCCTTGGCTTTGGTTGCACCGGAATCTGGAACTGCTGCCGAGAACTATCCAGGGTTCAGCGGCTCGGTGGCTAAGCTAGTGCCACAGATGCCTCTAGCTGTTAGGACGGCATCACTTTCGTCTGGTGAGTCGTATTACCCCAACATAGTTAGGACGATGCGGGTAGGTGGACGGTCCATGAGTCCGTCCAATAGACAAGCCATCGTCTTTCCTATCAAGATAACTGACTCTCCCCCTCTTTCAGATAAGGGCAAAGGCCCTGCTATTCCCCCAACTCCTCCCCTCACTGATTCGGACGAGGAGTCTTCTCCTGCTTTCGCCAAAATGTCAAGGCTGGAGAAAGAGCGGCTTAAGCAGGAGCTCTTCAAGTGTTACCCTGAATCCTACATTAAAGGATTAAGGGGAGCGTCTGCCGGGCATTTGGGCTACATGTCTCAGCTTGCTGCCGAGGTATTGTTTAATGCCGGCTTTGTTTTATACTTGTACAAATTTTGACTATTTAACTCGTCTAATAACTTGATTTGTTTTCATTGTTCCAGCTTCTTGCTCGCAGTATGCTGACTGAAGACTGGGCGGGGGAGCTAAGGAAAGAGAATAAACAGCTCGTCCATATGGCGACTACGGCAGGCGACAAGGCCATCCATGATATTAAGATGGCTAATACACTCCATCGTCAATCTTTGGAGGCTTTGGAGAAAAGATCAGCTCTTCTGGAGTCAGAAAACAAGAATTATCTTGTTACTATTAATGACATGTTCAAGGAACAGGACCGTCTGAAGATGGTTATTGATGCTGTCTCCACTGATCTAAGGGATGAAAGAAATGTCGCCCTTCTCGCCGCCGCGCAGCTAAGGAAGGAGAATATTCTTCTGAGGGCGAGAACTGCCCGTCTAGAGAGCCAGGCGGCCAAGGCCATTGATGATGCCAAGGAAGGGTTGGAGCAAGTCATCGAAACGTCTAAAGGCTGGGCCGTCAAGGCCTTCGAGATGCTGGCTGAGGCTGACGAGGTTCCCAGCTTTGTGCGTCGTCTGGAATACCAACAGAGTGTCCATCGGGCTATGGTATGCGCCGAGGAACCTCCGGAATTCTTAGAGTCGGACGACAAGGCTGCAGCCGAGGGTGGGGGGACCTGAAGACGAAGACGAGGATGAGAAGCCTGAGGACAACCAAGAGGCACGCGCTGAAGATGAAGCCTAGCTTTAGGTTTATTTTTCTAAGTTTCTTGGCTTGTCTGCCGTTGTAGTCTTAGCTCTTCAGTAGCCTTAAGTTGTAAATTTTTGCTATTGATATATATGAAGAACTTTTTGCCAATTGCTTCTCTTATTTTCGTAAATTCCAATTTGACCAAGTATAATATTAACTTCGTCATGATCGTTGAACATCCTTGCCCTTGGACGATTACCAGTTATTTCATGAAATATCTAAGTATTTGTTGATATTCGTCCGGGATTTTTAGATATTCTGCTTAATTAGACGAGCCTTGTCCAAAGAGGGAGGACGGCCAATGTCCGTTTGAATTGTGGACGAACCACTTTCAAGCCGTTTTGCTCGAGCTACCAACATTCGTCCTGCACTATCAAACCATCGCAGATGCATCTATTGGCTAGGTCCTGGTTTTTGGACGACCTGTTCTCTTTAGCTCGTCCTATAGGCTTCTATCATCCCCCCTTTCTTGGGCTTAGCTCAACCGTACATGGTGGGCGAGCCAAAGTCCAAGAAGGAGAGCGGCCATCCTTGGCTGAGCCTGCTGAAGTTGATGGACGAGCTTGAGATACATGTTCAAAGCATGTTTTAGTCGGCTTCCTTGAGGGAGCAACACTCGTCATTAAGTAGCGATCCCTTACTAGGGTCTGGACTACTTAGCTGTCCGTGCTTTTGAAAGTAAGTATCCTTTACTAAGGTCTTATTTCAGGCCAGCTTTCTCTCAGAGACTTTGACGTTACTCTTACTAGAGATTTTGTCAATTTGACGGCCATATATGCGTTATATTTTTGGCCGGTCTCTTGAGGGAGTGATGTTCGGCGTAAAAGTGAGCAATTTTGACGTTCTGCTATTGTATGTATTTTTGTCCAAGTTATTGTCACTTTTAGACGAGTAACTGATTTAATGCCCCAAAGTGAAGTAACTTGGTGAAAAGAAACAAAGAGATAAGAAACTAGGAATTGTATTATATGGATTTTGCTTGGCTGAATGCCAAGATGCATGTATACAATTCTTTTCTTACTAACATGTGCCGTGGCACTTTGGAGTAACTACAAATTACCCTACAGATATCTGACGAAGATCTGAGTTAGACGTGGTACTTCTTTAAGTTGTCTGAATTCCAAGTACGCTGAATAGGTCGTCCAACTAGATCTTGTAGACGAAAAGTCCCACTGCGTAACTCCTGGACAATCAGATAAGGTCCTTCCCAATTTGGTGTTAGCTTCCCTAACTCTTTAGCTCGTCCAACCGCTTCCATCTTTCTAAGAACAAGATCCCCCACTTTGAGTGGTCGTCTAACGACTCTTTTGTTAAACTCCCGAGCCATACGCAGTTTGTACAATTGCATTCTTAGCAAGGCATTGCCCCTGACTTCTGGCACTTGGTCCAAAGCCGTGCGCAATGCAGCCCGAGTTGGCATCTTCTCGTGTACAACATGACTCGCGGGGGTGGGTTACTCAATCTCAATGGGCAATACGGCCTTCGTGCCATAGACTAACATGAAGGGCGTCTCCCTGTAGAGTTCTTGGCGGTTGTTCTGATGGTCCATAACACCAACTGCAGCTCTTCAACCCATTGCCCCTTGGCATTCTCTAGCTTCCTTTTGATTCCATTTGATAGAATCTTGTTGAAGGACTCTACTTGCCCATTGGCTTGTGGGTGGGCAACGGCAGCGAAGTGTGCTTTTATTTCTCTTTCCGCTAACCACTCCTTCAGTTTAGGCGTTTCAAATTGTGGGCCATTATCAAAGACGATGGATCGTGGCATGCCAAAACGGGTTATAATGCTTTTCCGGATGAAGCCCTTAACGTCGTTTGTTGTTATTCCTCGCATGGCCTCTCGCCTCTATCCATTTAGTGAAGTAGTCCACTTGCCACTATCACAAACTTCTTACGCCCCGGCGGCCACAGGGGAAAGGTCCTAGGATATCCATGCCCCATTTGGCAAAAGGCGAGAGGGAACAAGATGGGGGTTAAGTAGTTGGACGGCTTCGATGCATTTCCATGCTTCGACAACCGTCACACTTCTTTGCATAGACTAAAGCATCCTCCTTTAAGGTAGGCCAGTAGTACCCCGTCCTTAAAGCCTTCTCCCCTAAAGCTCTTCCCCCAATGTGAGAAGCACAAGCTCCTTCATGGAGTTCTTTCAGAACTTCCAAACCATCTTCTCTGATGACGCACTTGAGCAGAGGCCGGTTGAATGACTTCTTGTAAAGTGTCTCATCCCATAGCTCAAACCACTTGTCTCTAGCCTTCACATACTTAGCCTCTACAGGATCTAAAGGCAATCGTCCCATCTTCTTGTATTCTATGATCGGCTCCATCCAGACAGTCCCTCGGCTGAGAAACATAATCTGCTCTTGGTCGATGCTCTTTTTGGGTTTGACTTCCCAAAAAACTGTTCTTGGCACATCACCTTCAGCCGAGCTGGCCAATTTCGAGAGAGCATCTGCTTGATGATTTTCTGACCTTGGTACTTGGTCGAGGACAAATCGTTTTAGTGGCTCTATCTCATCTTTGATCAGTCGCATGTATTTGCTCATTGATGCTTCTTTGTATTCAAAATCTCCATTAACCTGGCTGACAACTAAGAGGGAGTCCGATTTGGCCTCGATCTCAACAGCTCCAGCCGCCTTGCACATTTTGATTCCAGCTAAGAGTGCCTCATATTCAGCTTCGTTATTGGACGCTCTGAACTGGAATCTTTATGCATATTCAAACTTGTCCCCTTCGGGAGATTGACAAATGATTCATGCTCTACATCCATTGACTGTGGACGATCCATCAACCATGAGCGTCCAATGCTTCCTTCCTCTAGCTGGATCAGATATTGGCTCTATGGTTGGCCGAGTAAGCTCAACTATAAAATATGCCAAGGCTTGCCCCTTAATGGCTTTCCTTGGTTCAAATGATATACCAAACATGTTAAGCTCAACCGCCCATTTTAGCATCCGCCCAGCGGCTTCCATCTTCTGTAGAACTTGCTTCAAAGGTTGATCAGTGTAGACGATTATACTGTGTGCCAAGAAATAAGGCCTCAACTTTCTGCTGGCCATGACTAGGGCCAATCCAAACTTCTCGACTGGAGTATAGCTATTTTCCGCATCTTTGAGCACATGACTCACAAAGTATATGGGAACTTGGACGGTCTCTCTTTTCGGCCGGAAAGGACCGGCACTCACGGCTTGAGTGGACACGCCAAGTATACAAACAGTTTTTCCCCTTCAGTGGATCGGCCAACCTAGGAAGTCGCCGAAGGTGATCTTTGACGCGCGAAGGGCTTGCTCGCCTCTCGTCGTCCATTCAAACTTGACCTTTTTCTTGATTGTGGCAAAGAAGTGATGGCACTTGTCACCTGACTTAGACAAGAAACGTCCAAGGGCGGCCAAGCAACCCGTCAGTCTCTGCACTTCCTTTGTCTTTGAAGGAGACTTCATATCTAGAATAGCTTGAATCTTTTCGGGATTAGCCTCTATACCCCTCTAGTCCACCAAGAAACCTAAAAACTTCCCTGACAAGACCCCAAAGACACATTTGCTGGGGTTCAGCTTTAACTTGTATTTCCTGAGAGTTTCAAAAGTTTCTCTCAAATCACCGACATGGCTTTCTTCTTGACGGCTCTTGACTATCATATCGTCAATATATGCCTCCATGTTTCGTCCCAACTGCGGGTGAAAAACATTATTGATCAATCTTTGAAAAGTGGCCGGAGCATTGCGCGAGCCGAATGGCATCCTCACCCGGCCATACGGTCCTTTTTCGTAATGAAGGACGTTTTGTCCCGATCCTCCGGCCACATCGGAATTTGGTGAAAACCCGAATAGGCGTCCATGAAGCTCAGCAAAGCATGGCCGGCTGTGGAATCTACTAGACGATCCAACTTAGGCAAATGGAAGCTGTCCTTGGGACAAGCCTTGTTGAGGTCTGTGTAGTCCACACACATTCTCCAGGTGCCATTGGGCTTTGGCACCATAACCACATTTGCTATCCAGTCTGGATAATAGGTTTCTTTGATGAACTTGGAATCCAACAACTTCGAACTTCTTGGTCGACCGCTTGGTTTCTAGCCGGCCCCAAATGCCTCTTCTTCTGACGAATAGATTTCAAATTTGGATCAACATTCAACCGATGGACGCCTACTTCCGGATCAATTCCGGGCATCTCTTCAACGCAATAGGCAAACACATCTTGAAACTCTTTCAAAGAAGTTGACAAGATGACCCTTCGCATCGTGGCCGAGCGAAGATCCAATTTTGAGAGTCCTCTTTGGACGAGCTTCATCCAGACGGACCTCTTCAGGAGCTTCCACTGGCTCTGGACGTTCTACTTCTAGTCCCATGATGGTCATGACCTCTTCAGACGAGGAGGGTTCTTCCTTGATGATTTCATATTTTCTCTTCTTGCTGGGGAGATGTTCGGACGCCTTCCTTGAGGGGGCAAGAGGGCGCTCGAGGGCTCTCAATGGCCAGCTTTCACGAGGCGACTTGATCTTTGACAAATCCAGACGTTTTCCTCTCGCTAGCCATCTTCGCCTGACATTTCTCTATTCCAGACGTTTTCCTTTCGCCAACAACCTTCGTCTGATCCTTCTCTATTTCAGACGTTTTCCTTTCGCCAACAGCCTTCGTCTGATGCTCGCTGTCTATTTTTCATGATGACGGCTTGAGGGTAGTCAAATAACACTCCCTAGCCACCTGCTGGTCTCCATATAAAGAGCCAATCTGGCCATCATCACACTCATACTTCATCAACATCAGGTGAGTTACTATGACTGCTTTGACATGATTCAGAGTTGGTCGTCCAAGAATGACATTGTAGGCTGTCAGGTCTCGGACCACCAAGAACTTGATAAACAAGGTTCTAGCTGCATCCTTTTCTCCCATTCGAACGGGCAAAGTAACAGTCCCAATTGGATGGATGACTCCTCCCCAAAACCCTATGATGGGATGGTGAACGGGAACTAAGTTCTTCTCCTCAAACTTTAGTCTGGACAAGCAATCAGCACTAATGATGTCCGTCGAACTTCCGGTGTCGATCAGGATTCTTCTTACTCTCAAGTTTGCTATTTTCATTTCTACAACCAAGGGATCATCATGGGGAGTCCTCAACCTGCCCCGATCTTGCTCACTAACTACCACCCTTGGGAAGGGCTCAGCCTTTGTCTGATCTGCTAACAAAACTTGGCCGAGCTCCCTAAGGTTGGTCCCCCAGCAGCAAACCCACCGAAGATTACGAGAACAACATCTTCGTCGGTGCTTGCACTCTCCTTCTTCTTGCTATGCCAATCATCTTTCCTCGGAAACTTCCTTCCCCCTTGAGGCATATAGGAGTTCATCTTTCCTTTTCGGGCTAACTCTTCCAAAGCTCTCTTGAGATGCTTACATTCATTGGTCTCATGACCACAATCTTTGTGGAAGTGGCAATACTTGCTCTTATCCCTATTTCTATAAGGGGTTTTCATCTCAGCTGGGGCCTTCAACTCATACTGATCCTTAATCTCCATGAGGATGGAGTATTGGTCTTTGTTAAACTCAACAGGATTGGATGAGGATGGCTCAGCCTCCTTTCTCTTGCTCTTTCTAGACGAAGTGGTGTTGGAGGTTATCGCCCAAGTCTCGGCCTTCTTGGGGTTGCTCTTCTTTGGCTGAGCAACCTCTTCAAGCTTCTTAGACTCGGGATGCTTTGCCTCAAGCACATACTTCGGTGGCATGAATAAATGCTTCCGCTTCTCTTAAAGCCTCAAAGCAAGAGTGGAGATTTTCTTCTTAACAAGATCAAACTTGAAACTTCCCGGCCTTAGACCCCGATGAAGGCGTCAAAGGCTACTCCAAAGATTAAGATCTTGGATCTGAAGTGCTTCTAGGTTAAATCTCTTAAAGAAACTTCTAAGAGCCTCCTTAGGTCCCTAGACGACCTTGCCTAGGTGCATGCTTGTCTTTTGCTCTTGCTTGTTGGCAACAAAGTGACTAGTGAATAAGAAACCGAGTTCGGTAAAATTGTTGGCGAATTGGGGGAAGATTATTGAACCACTTCGAGCTACTCCCTTCAAGGTAGCTGGGAAATTCTTACACCAAGTAGCATCGTCCACTCCTTGGACGTACATCCGATGTTTGTAGCGGGCAAGGTGATCATCGGGATCGGTTGTTCCATCAAAAGGCTCAATGGTTGGGAGTTTTACCTTTGGGAAGGGGGGCGCCTCCATGATCCTGGCCGAGAATGGGGTAGGCCAGTTGATCCGGAGGGCTCCCAGCTGTCCTTCAATGGGTATGAACTCCTTGCGATATTCTTTCATTACGGAGATTGGATGAAGTGTTTGCGAGCATCGGACGCCTATAGACCATGGGCCGAGCCACTGTCTTCTCCCTGTCGCGGATGAACAAGAGAGTGACTTAAACTTCGTCCCCCCCTCTCGGACGACAACCTCAAAGGAGGGTCTCTCAAAAATGGTGTAGATCCCTGTCGCCGATCGTTGTAATGCGAGGAGCTTTCTTTGCTTCTAGATACTCTCTGGCGTCTGTTTCCATGCGGTGCCCGCTTGGACGAGCATGGTCCTGAGTCCTCACCACCAGGTTCCAGTCCATCTTTCTTCGTTGATCATTATCCTCTGGCTGCTTTCCTCTTGCCGTCCTCCTAGAGAGCTCCTGGCGAACATGTCGACTAGGACCTGGACGATCTACTTGAGAACGTCCTCTAGGACGAGGTGGATTGTTAGCAGCTGGCTCCGGGTTGTGATGAAAAAGCAGCATATTGCTTTTAATCTGCTCCCGGACGACCGCCGCCATCTTAGTCTCGAAAATCATTCGAACACATTCTCCAGGTGGGCGGCGATCCACCGGACGATCCGGATTCACTTGGATGACCCGGTTCTTGGCTTGGTCCAGAACATTGACAATGGACGGGGGTTTATCTCTTCCTCTAGGTGGTCTTTCATGCTCCACCGTATCTTCGACATTAACTTGAAGGCTTCGATTCCTGGCAATGTTGGACGATTGACAATCAGTCATCGTTGCGTCTCCCCACAGACGGCGCCAAATGTTTTATCCACTCGTCCAACAAGTAAGGTGTAGGCTTAGCTTCCTTGTCGAGCAAGTAAATTAGTATCTTGAGTGTTCTTCAGCTGGAGACTTGTGCAACGATGTCTGAATCCGCTTAGTCCTTGGTCTGGGCACTGCTCCCGAACCTGCAAAAAGGGACCCACCCTGGAGGTTTGGGTGGTGGTTCCCCCTCCGATGCTTAAGTCAAATATCAGGAGTAGTGAGAGAAAGTAGAGATAGAGAGAGAAAGTGAGAGAGTATTTTATCAGAGTAACTTTGCACTGTTTGCATTGAATGCCTTTTCTCCTGATTTCTGGAGTATTTATAGTGATAGCAAGTTGACAGCTAACCTTAAAAACTGACCTACAATAGTGGCCTCTGATTGGTTGAGGAATCATATCATGACACGTGGCAGACCAGGACTGGTGGATGTCTATTAACCACTCTCCTTCAGCCATCTTATCTTCTTTGGGCTCATTGTTGGGCCGAACTTAAACCTTTTAACTCAGCTGAGTGTAGCCCAGAGATTCAAGGCTTTTTCTCCTTTTTAACTAGGGTGACACGTGTACGGCTCTGATGAGCCCAAGTGTCTTCAAGAGAGCCGTAGATGTTAGACTACAACAGATGTCCTTTCAGGTTTGCACTCTAGTACGATCAAACTCTTGAATTACTTCATATATCGCTAACAGGGATGCCTACTTTTAACACATAACGCATAATGCTCTCTAAGCTAGTGTAGCTATCACTTCCAGGCTCATGACATCGAACATTCTCATCATCACTCAATACAATTGGGTTGTGATGGCTTCCTTACTCTATTAACTTGCCTGACAATTCTATTAACTTGCCTGACAGACATGGTTAGGGATCTATAACAAATAAATTAAACCTATTCCAATGGATATACTTAGTACTCTCCCTGTACGCATTCCCAAAAATAATAATACACAAGTTGCCATTAACATCATAGGCACAAGAATATAACACTTAGCAGGCAAGAAAAATACAAACAGTTTGCAGGGAAGAAAAAATAATCATGAATAGTTACCAGGGAAGAAAATAATAAGCATGCTGAACTAACTATTCAATGCGGGCATATAATATTTCTATCCTATATGCCCTTCCTATACTACCCATTTTCACAATGCAACAAGTAAAACTTTAAAGGCAATAAAAATAATGCAGACGCTCCTTATAATATAATAATAATTAAGTGTCTAAAAAAATATTTCGACTTAAAAAAAAAAATTCGGACTTATAAAAGTCAAAGGAAAAGGAAAAAAAATTTCGATTCTTAAAAAAAAAATTCGGAAATTCAATTTTTCGAACTTTCCAATATTTCGAAATAATAATAAAAAAAAAATCGACCATAAAATTTTCGGAGAAAAAAAAAATATTCGGTCTACTAAAAAAAAAATTCGGACCTCTAAAAATTATATAATAATATATTCCTATAAATTTTTCCAAATGAATAAGTAAGAGCAATTCTAAAAGTTTATTCAAATAACTGGTAAGTTAGTTAGTTAGGCGCCTAAAAATTTTGAAAATAACCTAAAGCTCCCAGATACCACTTTGTAACACCCCGATAATTCTCTCTTTTCAGAAATACCTTTATAATATAAAACTTAGAGAATTACCCAAGTATTATCGCCCGTGTGATAACGTATCGGCTTATTCAGAATTTTGCAGCGGAAAATATAAATATAACTAAACTCCATACTTCAATATAATAGACAACAAAGTACTTAAAACCAAACATTATAACCATCTACTTCCAAAAACCAAACTTAACATAACATGTTCCTACTACAACAATAAATAAACAATTTGTTGAACAAGCTCTCCATATCCCAAGTTCCCAATGATGCAACTTCCGCACACCTGTAGATGTCAATGCTCTAAAGAATCCGCTCACCAAAATGGGTCATCAGAGGATCAATAAGGCAAAGCCATGATCAACACACACAACAAAGCACGTAATCAGCAAAGCTGAGTACTACATAACAATACATAACCACTCCTAACATGATATTAAGAAATAATAAACGGGGATAAATCATAACATAACAATGTAAAATTCTCTGAGATAACTTCTACTTGAACCTAACTTTAATCATCTTTTTGTTACTTTAAATGGAATAGTTATTGGACCGAGTTGTCTAACTAAAACCAGCCTTCCCTAGGAAGATGAAATACGGGGGCGACTCCGTATTCCATAATGACCTGCGATATCGAGGAACCTTTGAATAAAAAGAGGAACGGTGATCAATCCAATTCCCAGAAAAAGCCATGGCACGCTCACCATGTACCCTAACTCCGATTGACCAACTTCGGACGTGCACCCGGCCTAAAGTTTATTACTATCCAAGTTACACTTTACGTGATTTACAATTTATTACTTATTATAACACACAAGTAATACAAAAATATCAAATCGGACATTCACAATCGAACTTCTTTTATCTTAGGATTAAAATAAGTGATCATAAACTTACAATCCAAGATCAATCTCCTTTTATTACAGCTTCGCTTTATTTGTTGAACCTAGCCAACAATCCACTTACCTTTCAAAGGTATAAATTATCAACTTACCAAATAAGGCCCACAAATCCTCATATAGTAGTGAAAATAATACTTGCAAGGGAACACATGAATAATCATGAATCAATCTTAATAGCATATTAATCCCTCCATGTGAATTAATAATTAAAGTTCCCATCCACATGCTTGCATCAATAAATCCATACAAACATGACAATTCTTTACTCATAATAAATCTGATAATTAACATGCTTGCTCACAGGCATAAAACATGTAGAAATCAATCATATAGAAATCACATATGAACTTATAAAGCTCCTATACATGATACTACAACTTTTTCCTCCTTAAATCATGATACTAATCATATAATCACACAAGTATGTACGTACCTTGTATAAACTAATCGGCAGGCCACTTTTAAACCTTTAAAAGTCTCCTACAGAATATTCTCCGCCTAGAAATCAAATATAATTAAAATCAATACTCTTAAATAAAAAGACTGCAACTTTAAAATATTTAAAATCCCCTTTAAACATATTCAAAAGTTGATTTTACTATCAAAACTTCAATTACTTTTAATTCCTTGCATAGTACTACCATACTATTAATTAAAATTCTTAAAACTCCCTAAATAAAATATTTTCTGAAATTCCAGCAACTTATAAAATCATAAAACCCTCTTTAAACCCACTTAAACATGCTTAAAATCATAAATTAAATCAATCTCATAGTATACAACATGCTACTATTGTTTTCTAATAATTAACACCCTAAAAATCCATGATTTAATGATTAAAACTTCAATCTAACAATAATAAACAAATCTGAATTTTTATTCTTATATTATATAATATATATGGATCAAGATTTTTATTAAAACAGTAAATTAAAATAAATAAACATGATTAACATTAAAATAAAGCATAAAAACATAGTCTTTAATGGAAACTTGAGGAAAAAGGAAAGAAATTAACCAACAAAGCAAAGAACCAAGAAAAAGGATGAAGGCGCCGAAACAAGGATTACCCAGCAGCAATTCGGTGCACAAGACTTGCGATTTTGAAGGTTTTGTAACGTTTCTTGTCGAAGAAGAAAGCGTTACTTGAAGAAGAAGAAAGAAAACTTGAGAGGAAGAAAAAGAAAAACGGTGAGGAGAGAAGAAGACTAAGTGTGCCGTGAGTTTTGAGAGAGGAGGGTGAAAAATAATCTTTGTGTGGTAAAAATAATTGGGCTTAAGGTATTTATAAGTAGGGTTTCCTTTTGGGCTTAGGAAAAGGAGATTGAGCTTGAATAGAATTTGATGACAACTAGGATTGATAAATTAGAACTCCTAGCATCAATATAACTCCCCTTTCCTAATCTACTTAGAATTTGGGTTCCTCAAGTCCACTTAGACTTCTTTTCCAAATCAAATTCGTATTTCAAACCTTTTTCAAAGCATGCCTAATTAAAATATTTACAACTTTCTTAAAACCTTATAATAATTTCATTTGACTTTTAAAATAGTCAACCTTCTTTAAATAATAAAATCATTTAAACTTAAAATATAAATATATAAATACTAAAATATATTTATAAAATCCTTTAAAATTATGGGGTATTACAATCTTCTTCAGTGCTATAACAATATCCCCAGAAGTTGCGCCCCAAAATCAACAAACATGACGCCGAAATCCCTTCTATCCCCACCATCAACGTCGAAACGCATACTGCCAATCGAGCTAAATGGGGGCGTCCAGCCCCTAGTTCATTGGAAACTCTTGTGCTATTAAGATTTAAGAAGGCAAACAAAAGATAATGAAGCCACAAATTAGAATTCAAACAAATTTTGTGACAAACAAAACTATGCTTCCGCTAAACCTATACTTCCTGCGTCCCATACTTCTTCATTTCTTTTAATTGTACCATATTGACATTTTACGTTATATGCATGCAACAATTTTGGACCATTTTTTTTCCTAATAGATAGAAACAAAAGTTATCATGTAAACCGTATTGCATTTGTCCTAATCTTTTTTTTATTGGTGAAAATAGAATAGTTGATATTTTCAAAGTATTTGACTTTTAATAATCTTTACTATTTAAAGGAATTTGGCAAACGTGAGAATTCAAATGGCCCAAATTAAAAAAAAAAGAAGATGAAGTGTTATTCCCTACGTCTCATATTCATTGCAATAGTTTAATTGGCACACTCTCAACGCACAACGCCGACCATTAACATCTCTAATCATATATTAGTAAAAATTATGGAAGTTGATATGCTAAAAGTATATTTTGATAAGTCTTAGAACAATATGTTAACATTTGTTTTTGTACACTAGCTAAAAATTATGGTCAAAGTAAGGCATGTGAATGGTGCAAACGTCAAATTGGTGAATATGAGACAAAAGTAGTACATTTTACATAATAGTGACCTTTCATTGTCAAAGTACATAAGTTTCTAGTGCGTTGTGTATTATTCCCTCCGGTTCCTAAAAATCCTCCCACTTTCACTTTTCATGCATGCCAATGGAAAATTTTGGACACTAATATCTCTATTTGTAAAAATTATTAAAAAAAAATAGATATTTATAAAATACATATTAAGACGGATCTAATAAGATCCCGCGTGACTATATTTTTTCTTACGTATAAGTCACAAACAATGGTCAAAGTGAAATTTGTGAATAATGATTGTCAAAGAGGGAGGATCTTTAGGAACCGGAGGTAGTATATAAGAAAGTAATTAACTAATTATCATATATTCATATACAATCTTATCAGATTGGTTTAATTGTGTAAAATAAGATGGTCATTTTTTATATAATATTTATTTATTAATATATAAATAGAGATATTAATAGCTAGTAAAAAAATGTGCCAAAAAATTCAACTTGCATAGTATAATGTGGGGCAAAGGGATTGTATATATATATATATATATATATATATATATATGAATAGGATCTTGTGAAAACAATTCTTGATCTGAAAACTGAAAACAGATGATCTAGACCGTCCATCTGTAATCGGACGAATGATAATAAATGCTGATAATGAATGGTGAGGATTCATTCTCTCGCCTACTCCCCTCCCACACGAAATTCTCTCTCTTCCTCCTCTCTCACACGAAATTCTCTCTTTCTCCTCTCTCACTGGTGTTTTTCTCTCTCATCCTACTTTCTCTGAAGCTCAATTCTCTCATAGTCTATTGCTTCTCTCTCAGCGGCGTTCCATCAATTGCTCGCAGCTAATTCTATCCCTTCCAATGTTTATTCGATTTTCCGAGATCCGAAATTTTGGTATGATTTCGTTTGTTTTTTCATGGTTTTGTTCATATTAATTTCGAAGTTCAATTACTCATTCTTTGACTTGAGAATCGCTAGATTCAAATCAATTTTAGCTTAATTTTGTTCTAGTTATTTGAAAATTATATGTGTTTCGAATTTTTAGGCTTAATTTCTTGAATTAGGTCACATTTGGATTTTTTTAGGCAAATAAAGAAACCGTTTCACAAGATGGCTGGAAAGAAATGAAAGATGATGTCGAAATTGAACTATTAGTTGCGGTGTTTTTTGTGATTCCTAAAATGTTAGGGTTATATTAGGAATTGTGTGCATGTGTCTGTGTTCATTTATGAATCTGTTGAGTTTGTTAGAGTTTAGTTTATTTGTAATTATGTGTTGATTTTTGTGATTTTGTCGAATTTGCGTGTTTATGATATTTTATGGCTACATTACTTGGATGTTGTTGCTTTCTCTGATGTAAAACTGGTAATCTTTCCTTGCAATTTTAATTTTCATAATCTTTCGTTTCATGTGGTATTGTCTACTTTTTACTTTTGGTGTTCTCTTTGTTATTTTTATCTTGTTCATTATGGTGTAGCATACTCTGTTTTTATTAGTTTCCCAAGTATTGTTATTAGTTGTTGTTTTAAAGCTATTTGTTACCCCCTCTCACTAACATATATTTGGCGAAATTCATACAACCTATTAGCCCAATTGGTAGAACATTGTGTAAGACACAACGATGTAGGTTCGAATCCTGCATAGGTTTAACTATAATCAAAGTTAAAATAAGTTACCCTTAAAATATATAAAGTTGCCCTAAAAGTGGTAAAAGTTACTCTTATAATATATAAAGTTGCCCTTGGAATATATAAAGTCATCCTTAATATAATATAGTTACCCCAAAATTGGTAAAAGTTACCCTTAAAATATATAAAGTTGCCCTCGAAATACATAAAGTTATCCTTAATATAATCTAGTTACCTTAAAACGGTAAAAGTTACCCTTAAAATATATAAAGTTGCCCTAAAAGTGGTAATAGTTACTCTGTTTCCAGTTTTCGGATTAAAAGTTGTTTTCAACGGATCCCACCCCTATATATATATATATATATATATATATATATATATATATATATATATATATATATATATATATATATATATGCTGAAGAGCTTGCAACTTGCTATTGGTTTTACCTTATTGCTCCACTTAATCCGAGTGGTAGCATGAATAGTGCTGAACATGTGTTGAGACTGTAAATTATAATCACATTCATATTAATGGGGTGTAAATTTCGTTAAAGATTGCATATATATATATGGTGCAATTTATAAATTGTACGATATACTTAAATCTAACCTGATTGAGAGAACAGAGGTTTCCAGCTTCGGATTGGGAAGCAAACCAGCTAGTAAAACCATCATCTCAAATGTCCATACTTCCAAGCTATTTGGTCATAGGTTAAGATCACTTAGTGAACAAATTAATTAAAATGTCTCATACTCTCATTTGTTATTGAGCTAACAATCATGCATGGAGTAGATATGAAATTCCACTAGTGATGCATGTGACGAATAAAGACAAGCTCAGGCGAAAATTACGAATGTAATGTAGTTGAGATCGAGCATTTTTAGTGTTAGCTTAGCTTAGTAAGCTAAAGCTCATGGTTGATCTGGAAACCGAAGCCACTATTCAAAATATATGGCAAAAGCACTTGCACTTCTATAGCAGATATTCCCTCTATTTCTTTTTGTTCTTCTTAGTCGGAAATCGGAATATTCTCGAGAGACAAAAGAAATCAAAGTAGGAACTGTAGTGGCAGATTTACCATATAAGAAGTAGGGTCACTTGGCTCCACTTGAATTGGTAAAATTATGAAATTTCTTTTTTAAAATTTGATTTTTTTTAAAAAAAAATTGGCTTTAAAATTGACCATTCAACCCCAATAAAATTTAATAATTACATATGTGACCACACTAAATAATTTTGAAATGAAGGAAGGTGGACTGGCATAGATGGGTATGGAACACGGGTACAAAGTCCCGGGTTTTGGAGAAGGAACACTAAGCACGGGTTTTAGTTTTAGAACCTTGTCCATATGGTTGGATTACATATGTGACCACACTAAATAATTTTTTCGGATTTACCTCTGGTAGGAGAACATTTTGAAATGAAGGAAGGTGGACTGGCATAGATGGGTATGGAACACGAGTACAAAGTCCCGGGTTTTGGAGAAGGAACACTAAGCACATGTTTTAGTTTTAGAACCTTGTCCATATGGCTGGATTACATATGTGACCACACTAAATAATTTTTCTGGATTTACCTCTGGTAGGAGAACATTTTGAAATGAAGGAAGGTGGAGTGGCATAGATGGGTATGGAACACAGGTACAAAGTCCCAGGTTTTGGAGAAGGAACACTAAGCACAGGTTTTAGTTTTAGAACCTTGTCCATATGGCTGGATTACATATGTGACCACACTAAATAATTTTTCTGGATTTACCTCTGGTAGGAGAACATTTTGAAATGAAGGAAGGTGGACTGGCATAGATGGGTATGGAACACAGGTACAAAGTCCCAGGTTTTGGAGAAGGAACATTAAGCACAGGTTTTAGTTTTAGAACCTTGTCCATATGGCTGGATTACATATGTGACCACACTAAATAATTTTTCTGGATTTACCTCTGGTAGGAGAACATTTTGAAATGAAGGAAGGTGGACTGGCATAGATGGGTATGGAACACAGGTACAAAGTCCCAGGTTTTGGAGAAGGAACACTAAGCACAGGTTTTAGTTTTAGAACCTTGTCCATATGGCTGGTGTGGCTGCTTTGTCCCCCCCCCCCTCTTCTTTTCTTCTTTAGCATCACTTTCGAATTCCCCTGATCACTTAACTTCTATATTGTGGAGTACAAAAGAAAACATCAAAAACAAAAAATGCTGAGTTGAGAGTGAAATGAATAGTCATACCTTAGACTTAGTCGAAAAAGGAGATTCAAGTGGAGGAGCATATATACATATAATTTTAGGTAGATAAAAAAGGAGTTAGGTTGTTAGGGGAAGTTTGGAGAATTTCAAAATGAAAAAACTGAGGGAGGAAGAAGTGAAAAAGAAGGAAAAAAAAAGAAGAAGAAAAAAGATCACGTATGACTTGCAGGTGTACAGTCAATATTGAAAGTCAATGCAGTATTGTATGACATAAGTATCCTTCACAATTTTTTTTGACAAAAAGGTAGTTTTTGACAAAAAAAATACGTATATGAAGTACTCCCTCCGTCCCAGAATACTCTTGATACTTATCAATGCACGTAGTTTTTATCAATGCACGTAGTTTTAGATGATAAGTTGTTGTTTGGTTATCAATTGTTATTTTATTAAAAAGTAGATGTGATAGGAGTTAGTATTTAGTAAAAGTAGTATTATTTTATTTTAAGGAGAGAGAATGTGGGCCATGGTTAGAGTTGGTGGGTGGTACCGTGGTAGGAGTGATATTATCTTATTTGGAGGAGAGAGAGTGTGAGCCAACTTAAAAAGTACAAGAATTAAAATAATAGTGGGTCATATTCAAAAATAGAGGTGTAAAGAGTATTCTAGGACAAATGAAAAAGGAAAATGTAAAGAGTATTCTGGGACGGAGGGAGTATATATAATATATGATTTTTTTCTCAAAACGACACTAAAGGTTAATTTTCACAAAAATATTGGGGGAGAAAAAAGAATTGTTACAACTTACCACAGCATAATAGCAGAAGGTACAGCAAGTCTAAGAAACTCAGGAATACCATGAAAAGCCTCCTTGGAAACCAGTCCACGTCTCTTTACAAGTAGGAGACACCCTAACATAGACAACCAGCAACAACATATTAACCCAATACGATATTGCATTCGACAACACCGCGCCTTTATTGCCTAATCCAGACTTGAACGCCATCAACCAGCAAACAAGTATATGCAGTAGAGTTGTAAATCCAGTAGTAAGCATCATAGGAACAACATTGTTTTGAGCTTGAAGAAATCCAATATGAGATTGAAGAAGACCATATGCAAATATTCTAGGAATCATGTAATGAGCATAAACCCTTGCTTCAGATGCAAGAATTTGACCTGTGTTTTCCCATATAAATGCAAGAGGAATGCTGATGCAGAGGAGAACTACCATTGCTCTTTGCTTGTGTATACCAAGCATGTGGTACTGCTTTGCGCCATAGGATAGACCACAAAATGTGTCCAGTGCATTTCCCATTCCTTTCTATCAATTTCTGGTGTTAGTGTTAAGAACTTCATTTCAAAAAACAACAAGAACAACACACAAGGAATTTTAATGGTGGTTTAAGCCACCTCTTCTTTAATTAACTGCAAAAATAACAATGATACTTATCTGTTGAAGCGTGAAGGAAATCAGATTGCCGTGACGTGGAAGACCACTGTCCTAAAAGACGATTTCGCGCTACCCCGGTGCAGTAGAAATCAGGCGATCGTCCTCCAGGATTAGCACGACTCCAAGATATATGTGCACTCACACACCTCGGATGGAGACCAGAATATTGCCCAAAACCAGAGAGATTTTTAGAGAAGAGAAGAGGAGAGTAATTTATGTGTGTCTCAATTTCTGAAGAAAGCAGCCCTTATAACTGGCTTGAAGGAGAAAAAACGGAAGGCAGAAAATAAGGGATTTGACTCCGGAAATCTTGCTAGCAACGGTTACAAAATAAATTCCGAGATTTACGCCAAAATAAATGAAGGAGATGTAAAACAGACCGCAGGCCCACGCCCGCGCCGCGCTCGCCACGAGCCCGGCCCGGCCGGCACGCGCGCGCGTGTGTGGTGCATCCATCCATCTAGCACTCTATCAAACAAGAAGTGCTAAGAAGCTCCTACTAATAAACAAGGTGAAGCAATGATATTTTTCCAATGTGGGACAAAAGCCTTTTACTTGTTTTTCCACTCCTCTCTTTGAGGTTAGCTTTTAGAGTATGTTGAACTTCCAACAATCCCCCACAGGGTCAACAAACGAGAAAAGAAAAGGAAAAAGAATTGGCTTTGGGCAAAGCAAAACAATTGCATAAGTGTCAATGTCTTGCGACTTGAATTAACACTTAGTGCTTTTAAGCTAGTATCTCTTTCATATCAAGTGACTTGAGTCTTGAACTTAATAGGGAGGAAAAAAGACATCACTTAGAGCACACAATTGAACATGTATAATATTCGATTCTCCGCGAATAATAGTGACGCCTTATACCGGCCATACGTCCGGACACGGATGCTCATAGGTGCTCTAGAGAATTAGCCCATGCAATTCTCATAGGAAGCGGCCACACTTCCACACCTAAGTAGGTGAATCCATCAAGTGTGAGCTACATCACACCTCCAAACATATGGATATGGATTCATTAAGAGCCTTGGCTCACCCTAAAGTTCAATTTGTAGCAAGCACATTACATCATAAACATCTAGGGATGGAAAAATTAAAAGTTTGTGCTTCGAATCATTCATAATGTTCTCCTTTGAACTCGTAGTGAGTAGGAGTTCATTAGTTACAATTCATCCAATGGGCCTTAAGCCCATCCCTTCCGATGTTTCCAAAACTAGTTTTCTACAGGCCTTTGGTGAGCGGATCCGCGATGTTCTTTTTCGATTTAACATAATCCAGGTGATATCACTCCATTTGACAACGAGATCTTTGACAGCCTTATGCCTCAAACGAATGTGCCTCTTTTTCCCATTGTAGGCGTGGTTGTTTGCAACAGCTATGGCGGCTTGCGAATCACGGTGGAGAGCAACGAAGGAGCTGGCTTCCCCCACATTGGAATATCCGCAAGCGGATTTCTCAACCATTCACCTCATGACCTGCCAATTCAAGAGCAATAAATTCGGATTCCATAGTAGACATAGCTGTACAAGATTGCTTGCAAAATTTCCAAGACACAGCTCCACCCCCTAGGGTGAAAACATAACCACTGGTGGAGTTTACTTCATCATTGTCGGATACCCAATTGGCATCACGAAACCTTCTAGTACTCCCGGAGATTTGGAGTAGTGCAAACTCCAATCCATGGTACCTTTCAAATACCGAGCAATCGCCTTAGAGCATCCCAATGATCTTTGTTTGGGTTATGAGTGTACCTGCTTAGTCTACTTACGAGAATAAGCAATGTCGAGTCTAGTGTAGTTCATAAGAAACATCACACTACCAATGATTTTAGCATATTAAGATTGACAAACTGGATCACCTTTATTTTTCTTTAAGTGGACACTTGAATCATAAGGGGTTCTAACTGGATCGACATTAAATGAGTTAAACTTTTTCAAGAGTTTTTCAACATAATGAGATTGGCCAAGACAGATGCCATTTTGATTTCTTATAATTTTGACTCCCAAAATCACATCTGCCTCACCCATATCTTTCATTTCAAATTTGGAACTTAGAAATTTCTTTGTCTCATTTACTCAATCAAGACTAGTACCGAAAATTAGCATATCATCCACATAAAGACAAATAATCACACAACCATTTGAATCATGCTTAAAATAAACACAGGAGTCTCCTTCATTGACATGAAACCCATTTCCTGTCATAGTCTTGTCAAACTTGTCATGCCATTGTTTTGGAGCTTGCTTGAGTCCATACAATGACTTGACCGGTTACAAACTTTGTTTTCTTGACCCGAAATTGCACAACCTTCCGGTTGAACCATATAAATCTCTTCTTCCAGATCTCCATTAAGAAAAGCAGTTTTTACATCCATTTGATGTACAATAAGATCATGTATACAAGCAAGAGCAATTAAGGTCCTAATGGTTGCAATTTTGGTGACGGGGAGTAGGTATCAAAATAGTCAATTCCCTGTTTTTGAGTAAAACCCCTCACTACTATTCTAGCCTTATACTTGTCAATGGATCCATCGGGTTTCAATTTTTTCTTAAAGATCCATTTACAAGTAATGGGCTTGCAACCTCTAGGCAAGTCAACCAATTCCCAAGTGTTATTATTGAGAATTGATTCTAGTTCACTGTTAATTGCCTCTTTCCAAAAAATTGCATCAATTGACCTCATGGCCTCATCATAAGTTTTGGGATCATTTTCTAAGATGAACACACTTACAAAATCATCGTCAATCAAGAGTGGTTCGGATAGAAACGATAATGAAATCGGACCCAAAATTAGTTTCCTTTCGCGCCCTTTTGCTTCTCCTTGGTTCCAAAACAGAATCATTGTTAGTTAAAGAAGAAGCAACAGACAAAACAGTGCAGTACTAGAGGATGGTAAACCATTACTACAACAAGAAGAATTCAAAGGAAAAATATTTTCAAAGAATTCCGCATCCCTCGATTCAACAATAGTACCACACCGCATAAGAATTGTTAGTACCTTTCACTAGAAAGCGATAAGCAGCACTTTGATAGGCATAACCAATAAAAATGGAATCAACAGTCTTAGGACCTATCTTATCTCTTTTAAAACTAGGTATCCCAACTTTTGCCAAGCACCCCCACACTTTCAAATATTTCAGGTTTGGCGTTCGACCTTTCCATAGTTCATAAGGGGTCTTATCAAGTTTCTTATGAGGTACTCTATTTAAAACATGACAAGCAGAAAGAATAGCCTCCCCCCACATGTTATCAGGAAGTCCAGAACTAATAAGCATAAAGTTCATCATATTTTTGAGTTCTGTTCTTCCTTTCAAGAATATCGTTTTGTTCGGGTGTATAGGGAGCGAGTTACCTCATGGACTATTCCATTCGTTTTCACGAAAGCCTTAAGAGTGTTAGGGTCATACTCACCTCCCTATCACTCCTAAGCCTCTTGATTTTCTTGTCCAGTTGATTTTCTACCTCGGCTTTGTATTTGAGAAACATCTCTTCCGCTTCATCTTTTTATACGAGAAGATAAATCATAGTGAAACGAGAACAGTCATCAACAAAGGTAATGTAATATCTTTTCCCACCTCTGCTCTCATGATTTTTAAAATCTCCTAAATCACTATGAACAAGTTCTAGTACTTCGGTTTGCCTATCTATTGATTTAAATGGTTTCTTTGCAAACTTGGCTTCAACACACACTTCACATTTTGAAAATTCAGTTTTTAGAAAAACTTGGAATTAAATTCAAATGTTTAAGCCTTTGATTGAAGCAATGTTAACATGACCCAATCTAGAATGCCATAAATCAATAGACTCAGCGATGTAGGCAAGAAGTACTAGCACTTTTATTCATAATTTCAACTTTTGCATCAAGAGTAAAAAGCCCCCCATTACAAAACCCCCTTCCCTACAAACTCCCCATTACGAGTAAGAACAAGTCTATCGGAATCAAAAGAGAGTTTGAGTCCGACTTTCATAAGTAGACTTCCGGAAATTAAGTTCCTGCGCATTTCCGGAACATGCAAAACATTAGTAAGAGTAAGCAATTTTCCGAAGTAAGAGTTAGAACAATCTTCCCTTTGCCTTGAACATTTGAGATCTTTGAATTACCCATGAAGACATTTTCACCATCAACCTTACCATGACTTGTGAACATGTCTTTGTTAAGTACAGATGTGCCTGGTTGCCCCGGTATCAACAATCCATTCAAGCAACATTACCGCCTAAGTTTACCCGACACAACAAAGAACTATGTTATCATTAGCTTCAGCAAGGTTTGCGTGATTCTCGCTTCTTGCTTCTACAAAACTTAGCCTTATTACCGGGTTTCCCACGGTTGTTACGTTTCCCTTAAACCTGTACTTCTGAACTCCTCCTCGAGGTCTATGAAAATTGTTAGGGCCCTTATTTTTCCCAAAATTATTTGGTTCTACCAAATTTGCTTTAGATGAAACGGGAAAACAGATTGATCACGAATCACATATTGTCCTTTGTCCTTAATTCGGTTCTCTTCCTCAATCTTAAGGTGACCTATCGGTTCCTCAAAAGCTAGGTCTCTGTCTTATTGTGCATTAACCGGTTTCGAAAATTTTTCCAAGAAGGAGGCGTTTTTCAATCAACACAATAGCAAGGGTAATATCACAAATGCACGGACCCTCGGCGGCCATAGCAAGACAAATATTCTCATAGGCATGGATTTGATCAATTATAGGTTTTTCATCATCAACTTGAAAGCCTAACCACTTACTAACACAATAACGTTTTGACCCAAAGATCATCAGTCCCATATTTCTTTTCTAAAGCATCCCAAATAGTCTTAGCATGATTAAACAAAGATGTAAATATCCCAAGAAAGCATTTGACATATGATGCGAGTAGCATACCCTTACAAGTTCTATCATCCTTAGCAAACTTTGATTCAAAGGCACCAAATCGATTCATCAACAGGTTTAACGATATCATCAAGAACATATGCAACATCAATTTGTTCCAAATAAAACGCATCCTAACGGCCCAACGTTTATAGTTTTTCCCATCTAGGGGTTCCATCTTAGACATATCGGGAATCATAAGTTTGGAAGCCATAAAATCGTCTTTTAGATTGTTGCAATTAATACAATAAAACAATGATACTTATCCGTTGAAGCGTGAAGGAAATCGGATTGCCGTGACGTGGAAGACCACTTTGTCCTAAAAAAGACGATTCCGCTACCCCTGCAAAGTAGAAATCGAGCGATCGTCCTCCAGATTAGCACGACTCCAAGATATGTGTGCACTCACACATCTCGGATGGAGACCAGAATATTGCCCAAAACCGGAGAGATTTTTAGAGAAGAGAAGAGAGAGTAATTTCTCGTGTGTCTCAATTTCTCAAGAAAGCGACTCTTATAATCGGCTTCAAGGGAGAAAAAACGGAAGGCGTAAAAATAAGGGATTTGACTCCGGAAATCTTGCTAGCAACGGTTACAAAATAAATTCCGAGATTTACGCCAAAATAAATGAAGGAGATGTAAAAAGGACCGCAGGCCGCGCTCGCCACGAGCCCGAGCCCCGCCGGCCCCGGCGCGCGTGTGTGGTGCATCCATCCATCTAGCACTCTATCAAACAAGAAGTGCTAAGAAGCTCCTACTAATAAACAAGGTGAAGCAATGATATGTTTCCAATGTGGGACAAAAGCCTTTTACTTGTTTTTCCACTCCTCTCTTTGAGGTTAGCTTTTAGAGTATGTTGAACTTCCAACACCAAGCATGTGGTACTGCTTTGCGCCATAGGATATACCACAAAATGTGTCCAAAGTGCATTTCCCATTCCTTTCTATCAATTTCCCGTGTTAGTGTTAAGAACTTCATTTCAAAAAACAATAAGAACAACACACAAGGAATTTTAATGGTGGTTTAAGCCATCTCTTCTTTAATTAATCGCAAAAATAACAACTAATATGTATTTTTCCTCTCAACTTCATAAAAAATACCTCCCTACTATCCTATATTTATAGGACTTACAAGATCCTACTAGAATACATAAACTACAGCTGGACATCTAATATAATTGGAGAGTAAGTAATTTCTTTCCTACCTAAACTCCTAACTATAATATCCTAATTATATTCCTAAAACACGAAAAATTTCCTACTCCATGATACTTCCATACTGCAAAAGACTTGTAAGTTGTAATTAATATTTGGTGTGTTTCTTGAATTGTAACCCAACAGTGAGTTCATAGTCATTCTGACCAATCGCTAGCAACCTTCCCACAATCCCACAACACTACCTTTGATTAGTACTCGTTTAATCCATCAATCATTATCGTAAAATTTGGCAGAACTAGTAATGAGTAGTCAATGTATTACAAAAAGGGGACCTAATGGGTCTGATTGATGACAATAGTGGTGGCTTAGAATTTAGGATAGTTGCTAGCTGATGGTCAAGGTGGTGACAAGCCTAATTATCTGAGATGAGATCACATTAATTTCTCATGAGGGGTACCATGTGAAATTCAAAAATCCTCGATGGTACAACATGGAAAAGTCAATATAGGATTTTTCAAATCAAATTATGATCGAATCCGTTACTATATCTGTTTAATTATCTTAAAATAGTATATGCAACTATATATGCTCGAACTATACCCAACATCATAGGTAAGTCAGAAGTACATACCAGCAAGCTAAGACCAGTGACAGAGGCGAAAGAAGTAGCAATAGAAACAGCAGCGAGAGGAAGCTCTCCTAGATGACCAACAAACATAACTGAGATAACTTGTAATGAAAACAGCAAGAAATTTACTGCCATTAAAGGCCCTGCTAACTTCAGCTGTTTCTTCGCTTCCTTCGCTATCTCACACCACTATCAATAACATTATTATTATTTGATAATAACAATGGAGTTTCAAGATCATAATGCAATATCATATCTTGAGCATCCATAGTCTTTCTTAGCTTCCAACACTATGACTTCTACTGATCTAGTCTAGTAGTTGAAACTAGAAAATATACAGGATATTTCTTGTAGTGTCACTTAAATTAATATGAACTCCTGGAATTATTGCAGTAAAATATGAAAGGATTTTTTATTTAGGTGGTGGAAACTGGCCGTTATGTATATTTTTATGTTACCATCAGTAACCTATTGATAAACAGAAACGAAACGAAAAAATTCCATGTGATTGCCAACTAATACATCTTTACTTCTTTAATCTGCTAATCTGCAGTATATATTATTAGGAATTCTATGAGTAATTGGAGGCAATGAACTAAGGGGTTGTTACTCGTTTGGTTCAAGATATGGAATTTAAAAAGAAATAAATACAAGTAGAGGGAATGGTAATAAAAATGGCTATGTTTATTGAGTGTTCGGTTCAAGCAAAGCAATGGAAATGAATGGTAACCATTACCAACGAAGTAATGGATGTTGTTACTTAGAGGAAGGGAAAAGTAACAAATTGGGGAAATACATGCATTACCATGAAATAACGATAATGGATTGATGATGGGGTTCAACCAAATAAGAAGGCAAGGGAGTTGGTAATTGATTCCATTTCTTTGGGCCAAAAATAAGTAAATCAAACGTGCTCTAAACTAAAACATAAGTGTTCAGTGAAATACTAAGAAAGAAAGGAAGAACAAATGTCGTACAGAGAGGAAAGACAAGCAAAGAGTAACGTGGTGAGGTGAAATTATCACAAGAGAAGATTTAAATTTTAAGAAATATTAATCCGAATAATCTCAACCATAGACTATTTGCTATTATAAATTCTTGTTATAGGTTATTCCACAATAATCTTATGTTGATAGCGTGTTCCAAAAATACTCCAGGTGACTTGAAGAAACTTGTTTAAAAACACTCCATCGACCTCAAGATACATGTTTAGAAGGTAAACATGTGGTGTTGATATCGGAAAAAAATAAATCTTATGTCCCACTTTATATATGTACAATTAATTACGTGTGCTACTCAATCCTATTGGTTAATGAATGCAAACATTCTTTGTCGATTTAGTCTTTTGAAAAGAAAATTGGGTTTATATATGATAATGCGATTAATAATATTGAGTGTCACAAATAATAGTGCAAAAAAATGGGACTGAAGGTTAGTGCTTAGTCTCGTCGGATCTTAATAAGTGCATTGTTCAGTGTTCACAATTAAGTAATCATAAAATTACGTGGATGCCATCTAACTTAGCTGGTAAAGTCTCGTGGTGTGATACCCCAAGACCTAAGATTAAATCATGTCTAACACTTAGTTGCTCATTTATACAAAAAATAATAATTATAAAATTATTTCGAAAAAAATTACAAAATTGGATTCACTTGAAATGCACGTACGTGCAAAGCTAGCCCTAAACAATAAGCAACATTGATGTGGCCTTGTGGGGAGGCTTTTATCGCTGCAGGTAGTCGCACCTCTTCAAACTCTCTTTTCCTCTCTCAATTCCTAGCCTGAAAGTCCCACTTTTTTTATTTTTTGCTTTATTTTTTTAGTTTTAGGATTACAGTAACATTGTGGGGAATTTTTCTCCAAGTTTTTCTGTTCTCTTTGGACTTTTCTTATTTATGAATAATTCCAGAATCAGAGGTCTGACGGATTTACCTTGAAATTAGTTCTTTGTTAAAGAATGATGCGGGATTACAACAATCATCAATTTTTCAAATTCATTCAAATGTATCAGATAGAAAGCATCCTCGTGACTACAACAAATCGTCAAACTGTCTCTCCATAAAGGTTGTATATTCCTAGCAATATGTGCGAGAGATGTTCCCCGGTGCAAGATCTACTCAACGATTGCAATTTTGATGAAGGAAACCTTTATGTTAATGAATTTGTTATGTATTTGTTAGATTTAGATTCCTTTTATAGATGTTGTATGACTCTTTATTAATGAATTGAATTTACTATCCAAAAGTAAAATAGCAAAGATTACTATGGAACGCTAGATGTAGCGAAAGCAACACCCGCCCAAATTGTTAGAACACATAAGAGGTGAAGAGACTCGACTCAACTATCTAGGGTTTTCTCAACTTTAGGGGTTGAGAAGACACAACAATTTGAATTCGGTTATCGTTTATTTCATTTTGTCCAAGGAATTCAACCTTTGAAAGAGCTTGACTGGTGAATTTGAAGCTACTCACCTCCTTTTTTTTCAAAATTTGACGGAGTTGATTAAAATTGGTTGATGTTGAACGAGCATTGCTAAGTAAATGGCTATGGTAGGGAGAAGATGTCTTGGGCTGGGTCATGTGAATGTGGAGCGGATAGAAAGACATATAAAAAGAAATATTATTTATTATTTATCGCTCATAAGTCGCATAGGTTTTTTTGGAAGATATTAGTCACATTACCAATAGTTAGGATTATTTTAGAATAACCCATTGTTAGGACTATTAATTGGGAATGATCTATAGTTCGAATTGTTTTGATCAATTTTCCCTTATATACATGAGTTTAATATAATATTTGAAATCTTGGCCAGTCATCCGTCATATCCTTTTCCAAAAAAGAAGTTTGTAGCCCTTTATGATCCTATAGTTATAAATTCTATGGCAACCTTACCCAGTAAAAGAAAAACCTTTTTCCACAACCCTACTTTATGACCTTTGTACCAGTCGAGTTTATTCGACTACCCTACCTAATAATTAGATCGATTTGGAATTGATAATATGGATTTATGTGGACTAGTTAAAATAAAATATAGAAGTGGAAAGAAATATATGATTTGCATAGCTGATGATTACTCTAGATTTAATTGAATTGTCACATTTTGTTTCATGATCAAATCTTAAATTGAGTAATTGCTAATCACTTTATTCTTTGCACCTTTATCATAATGACTACAAACTCATCAAAAACTTTCATTACTTAGAAGAGATGAATATAACCCAAGTACGTTATTTTTTTCCAATTCTTTGAATTCTAGCTAGTCCACACATTTTTCATACGAATCAATTTCAATGGTTTAAATGTACTAACCATCTTTTTGGATTTGAATGAGACTTATGCCTTTTGTAAACAATTCACTCTAATGTGTTTTTAGAGTTCGGGTTCATTCTTTTCTCTGGTTGGAATTTTGAGTTTGATATTCACGATTCCTTTATAGTTGCAATTCATTGATCAGGTGTATTAGAGGTGGGCGTGTGTTGGGCCATGCCAGCCCACGTGGATTTGATAGCGAGCCGAGTTGATGTAATGGATCGTGCCTAAAAGCCTATCTTGTTGAGTTCGTTATGCACGAGCCATGGCGGGTCGGGTTCGTGCCAACTACGACCATGTGGGCTCTTCAACCTAAACTGAATAAATATTCGTGCCCGGTGAAATTTCAAATAAATAAATTTTTCAACGCCATTATTTTGTGTTTTGAAGTAAATTACAATATCTTTTCTCGGTGTTGCTTTTTTTCCATACACTTGCTGTAGCTAGTCAACATACAAAAATGGGCTATTTGCATGACCGGACGGCCAAGGCCATCGTGTCAAAAGACGGGCCTCTTGTCGATGTGCTCGTGTCCAAAACGGTCGAATACCTTTTTCCCACACCACGTCCATGGCCTGCTCAGCGCTCCTCGTGTTGGCTCTGGTCGGGATGGCCTGCACGTGTCGATCCACCTGCTGGACGTCACGACCCATGGCTAGCTCAGGTTGTTATACAATTTTGCAACCGGATAGGATTCTCGTCCGCACAATTGAATAAATTAACTCATTCTCAAACTATGTCAAAATGATAAACTTTATGGAAGATCGCATGTTGATCGGTAACTTCATCATCATAGTTTCAACAAAGAAGAATTTGTATTGATCAAATTAGGTTTTCTTTAGTTTAAATCTAATAAACAATATAAATGCCATATGTCTTTCTATTAATAAAATTATATTTTCCTTGAAAAAGAATTTGAACTCACCTAAGTTTTTTTGTTGATGGGTTCTATATCACCCCGCTCCATTTACCCGGCTGTCCCTAAAAGAATGCCCACTTTCCCTTTTGATTTGTCCCTAAATGATTGCCCCATTTTCTATTCAAGTCACCCGACCCGACCACCATCTCTTTCCACTTTTTTCTCATACCAACCAATATTATCGAGATCGGGATCCTACTTTGGATCGTAGGGGTTGGTAGGATCGAATCGATGGGATCATTTCGATCCTACAATCTCGGTAAAATAGAGATAATTATGCTAGAATATGGTGAGAACCTCATGTTAAAAATTTACACATATTAATAATGACTTATTTCATTAGCAAATGGTGATAGTTTTTCGATACTATGAGATTGAAGTAACATGCAACCAAAATTTAATAGGAGAAATATAAGATGTGGAATTACTTTATAATTTTTTACGATAGGATCGGATTGTAGAGTCGTAGGATCGTAGAGTCGTGTTAAGATCGTACCATGTGAGTATTTGTGGTTGGGTAGGATCGAAAAGATCTTACAAAATTAAGATCATACGTATGATCGGGATTAGTGAGGTTCTTCCGGATCGTAGAGTCGTATGATCGTAAGATGTGGATCGGGATTTTAACAACAATGATACCAACTACCACCGTACACAAGAAGATTACCTATATGCTCAATTCAACTTTTAAAAACTAACAAAAAAATAAAACAAGGAAAACATTAAACGAAGAAGGGAGTAGATAAATTACCATTTTTCTATTTTTGAAAAGATAAATTTCATTAATTGCAAATCATACGCCATACAATACCCAACAAGAATTAAATAAAAACAAAATATACTCTAAAGTTGATCAAATAAATTCCATGAGGATATACAAGCAATTTAGCACCTAGGTAGCAGACTAATTAAAACAATGTTAAATATCTAACCTCTGTAGATATATCTAACAAAATAAACAAACACTATTTGTTATATATATAATTTTTTTTTTTGAGGGTACTATATATAAATTTACATATGTTAAATATACCTTTTTAAAAATCTTAAGCTACATTATATAGTTCTTTCATCGTAGTAATAGTTTTTTTTAATATAGTCATTTTTTCTTACATTGGTTTTTTTCGACGAATTGGGTATGAATCCTTTTTTTTTTTTACATATCAACTTTGAATCTATATCTACTTATTTTTTTTTATCTATTTTTTAATATAGTGAACTTTTTTAACATAAATGTCATTTTTAGGTGTATAATTTAATGCTGAATAGTCCCATATAAGAATTTTACAAATTTTTATTAGATGTGTTTTACCAATTAGATGTTTATCATTCCTCGACGGTCGATCAATTGATAGAAATACTCAAAACAAACAATATTTAATAGTACTAGTAAACTAAAAGAGGAAAGAAAAAAGAAGGAAAGAATGAATTAGTGTCATGGTCTTTCTCAATCCTGAATCCTTCTCAATTTTCTCATATATCTCTCTCTCTCTTCGGAACAAAAACTCTTGCCCACTCCCTCTGCCGCCCTGTCGCCGCCTCGCCCTCGCGCCTCGTCGCCTCCTTCTTCGCCGCCTCTTCTCCGCCACCTTTTTCTCTCTCCTCGATTCTCTGCTCTGCTGATCTACTACCGGTAATTCTTCTCATCTCTCTCTCCGTTGAAATCTGAAAACTCCACAAATTGGGGTTTGATTTAAGTTTTTGCTTATGAATCATTTAGGTTTTTATCTCTAGAACAATCTACAATTCAATCGGAATTTGTTTTATTAGTGGTGTAATTGAATTGAAACTCGGAAAAGCTTGATTATTTCAAAATAGTTTTGAGATCATATTTGTGTTTTCCGGTTTAATACTATATTTAGGCTGATATTGGGTCGGAAGATGTAATTTTGATGATTTGACCGTCGAAATTCATTAACGATGAAATTGAACTACGAAGTCGTTCATGTGTGATAGAAAGGGTTTTACTTGTTATTTTTAGTTGGAAACGTGGTTAGACTTTGTTAATGTGTGCTCATTGGTTGTGTTGGTATTGCTTAATTGTGTTTATGCTGTTTGCCATTAAATGGTGAAACCTTGTCCGAAATTCCGAATACATGGGGGAGCAACGACTTTTTAGAAGATAGGATGGAATTTTTTTTTACCTCTATTTACTTTGTTTCCTCAATAGATTGGAACTCGGTCTGGATATTGGAGTATAGGATGTAGTTGTTTTCTTCTTGCTCAGAAAGTGAAACTTAGCCCTAGTGTGGAAGTATGGAGTGAAGTGGTTTTACTTAATCAATGCAAAAAAGGTGGCCAAGGGTAGCATCCAAGCCTCCTTCTAGCAGCGGATACTGCGGAAGATCAGTATTCAAATGTTCGATTCATTCCTTAAGGTGATCAAACCTATTTTAGTGCTGACTGACAGAAGTTCTTCCCCGTTCAGTCAGATTATTCAGTAAAATATGCTTTGACTATATTCAAGATGGTGTTAAATCTTGCCCGCATCACTGCATAGCAACCAATGCATAAAGGTTTTGAGGTCGGCTGCATTGCTGCATTGGGACAATTTCGTAAAGGTTTTTGAGGTTAATGCGACTGAGATATAATTGCGCCACAGCCAAAAACCGTCCGCTTTCCCTGCGAAATTGCTTTTACAACCGTTGCTGCGATGGTGAGCTCATCTGAGATTTGGAATCATGATAGACCCTTGATATCCGACTTTTGTGTGTCCATATAGAGTGTTGTTCTTGCAATTGGTCTGGTTTTATAGAGGGATGCTGATTGCCATGATTGGGTGACTCTGTTGCTAAGTCTGTAAGTGTGCATAAACTATCGAGCCGAACGTGCAACAAGGTTGCTTTTTATTATCATGAAATCAGATATGGAGAAAAGGCGCCGTAGGTCCTAATCTTCTTTCCTTGGTTTTCTAAGTGCTGTTGTGATCACAGGAAGGTCCGTTACCCCCTACATAATAGGAAATTTGGAGCAAACGATGTAGGCTGAGGAGCTGGTTTGTATAGTTTGTATAGAGTAGTGTTCATAGTAAGTTGTTGCTATAATATACTGTAGTTTTTCTAGATGTAGGAATGATGGGGGAATGAGTGTGCATACCACATAAGCATTCAGCTACGTTTTCCCTCAAGTGGTGTTTGATATAGAAAATGCTGGCAATGTGCTTTTAGATAACTGTTCTAGTAATGGTTAGGCTGAGTTTATACATGATATTTTCTTACTATATAGGAGTCAAATAAGCTTCTACAAATAGAGTTTTGACCCCTCACTTTTAAGACTTGTCTTTTCTTCATGATATATATTCTAGTTAATAACCCCTAAGTATTGCTTAGGTATCTGTGCGATGCATCGAGTCGGTAGTGCAGGGAATACATCTGGTTCAAACCGCCCTCGTAAAGAGAAGAGATTGACATATGTTCTTAATGCTTCCGATGACACAAAGGTGCGTATATCACAGTGATTTTTGGAAATGTATTGTATCTTATATTCTTCAATTCCTTTTGTCCCCTCAAGTGCTATATATCTTGTGGAAGTCTACTCTTTCTGCCATTTCGGTCATGGAAAAGATACTGCCTACACTGTTTCTGTTTATACATATGCACATCATAATCCGAAATACCGTCTCCCGGAAAACTGGAATGCTTCAAGTATGAGTTCTTTCGTTAGATCTAATCTAATGTAGAGTTAGAAAATTGATTCCAGAGCCAGTTTCTTCTGTAGATGTAGATGGATATTATAGTTCGGAGGTCGATCGGTTTGTGTGGTACAGTAATGAGTCTTTAGGTGCATTTCTATCAATGTTTGGGTAATACAGGTACTGGAGAGTATACAGTAGGGCACGAGATTCTGTGGTTATTTTTCTGTTATGTGTGATGTGGCTGGAAAGGAGGGTAGGAGCTTTTAAGATTGCATGTCTTTTTCTGATGCCTTTCTAGGGTTTTTTTTTTTTAATCTCCCTAAGGTTCATCCTCGGCGGCCCTTTGCGCTCTCAAGACTTGTCTCTTTCTTATGTAACACTTGATTGGAGCTCTTTAAGCCTTTTAGCTTGATTTCTATGGAGTTATGTTCCTCTCGGCATTTCCTTTTCTTCTTCTCTAGGGGATCCAATGTGTCCACTTAATGCTTTCTTGTTGAAGAAATTTGTCAAATTATGCTTTTTATGGCTTTTCCTTTCTATTTTTGCTTGTGTATTGAACTGGGTTGTGTTGCATTACTTGTTTCCTTATAGCATTCTGCTGGCGTAAATTGTTTGGCTGTGTTGAAGTCAAATGGTTCTGGTAGGAGTGAGTACTTGTTTACTGGTAGTCGTGATGGAACATTGAAGAGATGGACTATCGATGAAGAAGCAGCTAGCTGCTCTGCTACATTTGAATCTCACGTGGATTGGGTACCTTCTTTTAACTGTTCTTGCTATAGATAATTGAATTCTATTGTAATCCCATGGATCTGTTAGTACCCCATTTTGATTTATTATATTTTCATCTTCTCCTATCCTGGAGTTAATTTTAATTTTGAGATGCAACTTACTAGGGAGAAAACAAAATGCAAAGATCTAGCAGGATGATGCAACATTCTCCCCCTTATGCGGGAGTTTCTTTTCTGTATATGCCGGGCTTCCACAAATTTATAGTTTTTTTTTGTATGTGCAGGTGAATGATGCTGTCCTTGTTGGTGACCATACGCTTGTGTCATGTTCTTCTGACACTGCTCTGAAGGGTTCGGCATACTTAACAAAGTTGTTCTTGTTTCTTCTTTATTTATTATTATATAATGTGGTTATTTCCTATCTATTTATTTTTAAATCTGAGGCTTAATGTTTTGATATTTGATATTATGCTGCAGACATGGAATTGCCTGTCCGATGGTGTTTGCACAAAGACGTTGCGTCAGCACTCAGATTATGTTACCTGTCTTGCTGCAGCAGAAAAAAATGTAATTTTTGTTCATTATTTTGCAGATAATAGAATTGCATCGATTACTCAATGTCATTTCTTTTTTTCCCTTCTCGTATGTACATAAATACTTAATAATATATAAACTTATTGGCATTAGGCTTTCATATATTATGATTATCATTTCCTGATTCTCTAGTAGTGTTCATGCTTTTTAGAGCATTATTGTTGCCTCTGGTGGTCTCGGTGGGGGAGGTCTTCGTTTGGGATATTGAAGCTGCAGTCGCTCCAGTTTCTAAGTCAAATGACAGTGCAGAGGAAGAGGCTCCGAATGGAATTAGTGGCGGCGGGAGTAATGTGCCGATCACGAGTTTACGTACCATCAATTCCAGTAATAGCATCTCTTTGCATTCTACTCCAAATCATGGATACATTCCTACTGCTGCCAAAGGCCACAAGGAGTCAGTGTATGCATTAGCGATGAATGATGTTGGGACCATACTTGTATCTGGTGGAACCGAAAAGGTATAGCTGATGCTTATGTTAGTTTCACTGTGTACTTTGTCTCTCTGCATGATCCATGATGAATATAATATATAGTTAGTCTCTTAGAAAGGAGAAAGGGTAGAAGAAGACTTGTTGGTGAAGAGACTAAAAGGCTGAATCATCGGAGTATAAGATCACATTCAATCTTAAAATAAGCTGCTTTAATGCTCTTGTTTTCCTATCCACACATGATTTCTAGTCATGTTAGAAGCTTTGTCACATGCTGCACTTTCTCTCATTTTTTTTTTTTTAATAAAAGAGAAATACTGTGTTGATTCATCAATCTATATATGTAGTCTATATCTAGTTTCCTCTAAATCTATCATGTTTTTACACAGGTTGTGCGTGTTTGGGATCCAAGATCTGGTACTAAGACCATGAAGCTGAGGGGACACACAGATAATGTCAGGGCTTTACTCTTGGATTCTACGGGGAGGTCTGTTAACTGCCTCCAGGATTTTCACTTCTGATATTTTTCTTTCTGCCTGTGGATGCGAACCCTTATTTTGCGTGATTCCTCCTTGACCACAACTCATTCTGCCAATTTGATTGCTAAAGAAGTTGTGGCTTTTCGAACGGATATAGTTAACGAAGATCCAGTATGCTCAACTTCACATTTTGATAACATTAAAATATGATGGCAAATACGTACTTACATTTTAGGAATATTTTGTTTTCTATTCTAGTTGTTAAATATATTCCCTCTTCAATCTTTTTATTTTCAATACGAAATTTGTTTTGGAAAAACCGGTCCTTGTTTCTCCTTATGGAGTTCTTTCACTTTGGATGTTGTTGCGTGTGTCTTGTTTCAATGCTTCTCAGGGAAGTCTTTAAAGTTGCTATGATTGGCTATTATATTTAATGAATGAATTTATTCCCTCATCACTATGAACCTTATAAATTTGTATATCTTTGTTTATGCAGGTACTGTTTGTCCGGTTCTTCTGATTCTATGATCAGGTATGCTCATGCCCCTTGTTTTTGAACGTTACATGTGTGTTTGGATTGCATTTATGTACCACTTTTGCGGCAGCAACAGTGCCAAGTCCGATCTCACAATGTCCAAATCATCTTCTTCTTTAGTGGGCCAAGCAAGATAATTTTTTTCTAAAATTATTGAGGGTAGGGTCCAAGGGCCTATGGTAATAAGTTATTTTATATTTTAGAAAAAGATATTTTAAAAGCATAATTCTCGTTAATAAATGATCCCATAAAATAACCAAATAATTGCAATAAGGTAACCATAAGTTTAGATATGATGATTTCGTGTAGCTAGAATTAATTTTTGGGATGCATTATATTGTTGGCTATATCTATCCTCTCTACGGATTGGCACCCAAAAAAGTATTTGTATTTTGTTCGTTTTTCGATCTATTGCGTGATAGGAGTTCTTTTATCTTTCCCTTGATTTATGGTGGATGTACGGTTCCTAATTATATTTTTCTTTTGTTGGTGGACAAAATTTGTTTTCTTATACACTCAGGATAATTTGCTGAAAGTAGTACCATCATTTTCGTGGTATGTGCAAAAAGAATATGCATCGGAAAACTCCGAGCCTGTGATACTTGGACTCATTAGTTGACCTAGTTTTATTCATATAAACACAACTTCACTCGGGCGTTAATAAATGGCATATCAGAAAATAGATGTTGCATAATGAATACCAGAAGGGGAGGGGAAAATATGTCGCTTATTACTGATAGGCTTTGTGGCTATATGACTGTTTACTAGATTACTAGGACTATATGATAGTAGCTGGGATGTCTGATACCCTTTTGTGATAAATTTGTCAGCGATATTTTATCCATTTAGCTTCCTTCACCTTTCATGCCTTCTGCTTTCTATGTGGTACATTGGGTATTAGTAGCTGAGTTTGACTTTCAGTCTCTGTAAGCCTTGTCTTATGAATGCCTATGCTTTTAGTTGTGGATTGAAACTGGTAGTTACAATTTCCAAGTTCTTAAGAAGTCATTGTTGTGACTTTTTTACATTGTTTTGATCATTGTCCATGTTGTCTTGTAGACTCTGGGATCTTGGTCAGCAGCGCTGCGTGCACTCATATGCTGTTCATACAGATTCTGTTTGGGCCCCTTGCCAGCACATCATCATTTAGCCATGTGTACAGTGGTGGAAGAGATCAGTCTGTGAGTATTTAACTATCCTACTTCACTGGCCAAGCTTTGGTTACGCTTGTCTTTTTTTTTGAAAGCCTTCTCATATGTTTGATATGCTGTTTCTTTTCTATGTTACAGCTATATTTAACAGACTTGTCCACTAGAGAGAGCATTTTGCTTTCTACCAAGATTACCCAATTTTGCAATTGGGGCTCGAATGATGAAAGCATATGGGTTGCAAGTACAGATTCTTCGGTGCATAGGTGGCCTGCTGAAGGACACAATCCTCAGAAAATGTTCCAAAGAGGAGGTTCCTTCTTGGCTGGGAACTTGTCGTTCTCAAGGGCCAGGGCTTCTCTTGAAGGATCTACCCCTGTATGCTTTTTTGTACTTTTCTTCATTTCTCACTATATCTGTAGTAATTATTAACTTATGTTAATACAGTCCCTTTTACTATTTACCACTAGCTGGAATTAATTTTTTTATGACTAGCTTTGCATGTCAGGCCTGGTCTGACATTGGAAAGATTTTTAATGTGGTCTTGATTGACTGGCTGTACTGGGATCAGAAGAGTAAAGTTTACCTTGAGTGGACCCAAATGCTCACCACGTTGCTAAGCCTGTTAGGAATTTTTGGAAGCAGAATAATTGAAGATAATGATAAGTTTAAGTTTCAGCCTTTCTGAGTTTTCAAAAATTGAATAATTGGATGGCATGGCCAAGACACATTTGATGTCAGCCTCGTGAACATGTTTCTATGTGGTAGATTTTCATTTTTTCCTCTGTGCCATTTGAGGTTAATTTTATCATTAGTTAGGGGCGTTTGGTTACCACGGGGTAAAGGGAATGGAATCAAGAAAGGGGTAGAGGAGGAAAGGAAACCGAAAACCCCTTAGATTTAATGGGTTGTTTGGTTGGCACATTTGTCTTTCCTCTTTCTTCCTCCTCTTGCTATTCCATCCACCATAGCACCACCATAGCACATCTCTCTTCGATACCCCACCACCTCTCCCCCCGATGCTAGTCGTCGGCCCCTCCCGACCCCAATTCCTCGCCGCACCGTTACCATCCCCTCCCCCTTGCCGCTGCGCCCTCACTCCCGCAGCGGGACCCACAACCCGTCAGTCCACCATAGCTCCTTCCGCGGTCAATCACCTCGCGTCTCCCCCCTCCCGTAGTGCCTCCGTGGTCGCCTTCCCTTCCCCCACCGCCCGTCACATCCCCCTACCCTTCTCGCCGCTGGACTTTTTGTCGCCCCCTCTCTCTAATCTTCCACCATAGCACCACCCCGTGGTGGGGTGATAGTATCGGATTTCAAGTGGTGGGTTGGGCGGTGGTTGGGTGGTCTTAGATGGGCAGTTCGTGGTGGTTGGGCAGTCTTTGGGTGGTCTTAAGTGGGCGGTTCTGGTGGCGGTTGGGTGGTGGTTGGGTGGTGGTTGGTTGAGCAGGTGGAGGAGTCGGGTGGTGGTAGTGATTGGGTTAGGGTTGTGATGGTTTGGTGGTGGTGGTTGGATGGTCAAGGAGGTGGTCAATGATGAGTCAAAGAAAGGGAATGTGAAACCTTGGGGGGTGTGGGTAATCAAATTAGAGGGATTTGGGGGTAAGGAGGGAAAGGGGAGAAAAGAAACCTCCAAAACAAACAACATAAAAGTGGAATCAAGAGGATTTATTCCCTTTCCTTTCGGTTTTCCCCAAACCAAACGCCCCCTTACTTCTTCATACTGGCTTGGATGCTTTTTTATTTCATTTAGCTTATCCTCTACTGATTTGTGATGGATCTTTAGTTTGTTTCTATGAATTTGTGAACAGATCGCATCAGCATTAAGTTCTATATAATACCTTGTCTTTTACATATAATAGATTTTTGTTAATCCACACGAATGTCAGCCTTTCTCTTAATACAATGGTTTCTTTTGCTTGTCTCACTGCTTATACTTGCCAGGTTCCAGTATACCGGGAGCCAACACTTAAGGTTCCTGGAATCCCAGCTATTGTGCAGCATGAGATATTGAATAATCGAAGGCATGTGCTCACCAAGGTATATGATCATTCCTCTTATCTGGAGATTATGCATGCCTCATCGCCAATACAATCTGCTTGTGATAGCATTAGAGCAGGCTAATATTCCTCTATTTTGAATGGCAGGATACAGCTGGCTGTGTGAAGCTATGGGAGATCACGAGGGGTACTGTAATTGAGGATTATGGCGAGGTGATGTGACTACATATCTGCTATGTTGTTAAACTGTGATCTTTGTAAAGCTTTCTTAGTTAGTAGGTTCCCTTAGCATATCATCACATGACTTACTCATTGAAAGAACTAAAAGAACTCTTTGCTGTCCTCTCTTTTTTTTCTGTGATCTTTGAGGGATTACTGACCCCTATACTTTGTTTTGGTTTTTTTATTGCTTCAGGTATCATTTGAGGAGAAAAAGAAAGAGTTATTCGAAATGGTTAGTATTTAAATGTTCCCCTGGATCCTAAATTTATATGTGCTTTGCTTCTCTCTTTATGTGGTGTTTCTTTTGATTCCGTAGGTGAGCATCCCTGCATGGTTCACCGTAGATACCAGGCTTGGTAGTTTGTCTATCCATTTGGATACACCACAATGCTTTTCAGCAGAGATGTATTCTGCTGATCTTAACATTGCTGGAAAACCTGAGGATGATAAGGTACAGCCACACTCTCTCTTTTCCACAAATTTTTAGTGGTATGTACACTATCACAAATCTAGAGTTGACATATTATAGACTAGCCTTATATGCACGCAATGCGTGAGAAAGCATATAGAAAATTAAATTAATTATATAGAAGAACTGGTCTTTGCATTTTGTTTTTTCAAAAACTGCTGTTCAGCTTTAAATGTGGTACTTTTTCTTTGTTCTCCCCTTTCGATTAAATGAAGCATCTAAGCAGGTAGTTATCCCCTTATTTTTTTCTATTTTTTGGTGTTTAGCATGTGTTACCACATATAATAGAGATTCCATTTATTATCATGACAAGTTGAAGTAATTTTATCCTAGTAAGGGCCTGTTCTCCCCAGCTTATTTTCGGTTCAGTTCGGTTCCTAAATGATATTCATTACTATTAATTAGTTATAATTTAATTCAGTTCAATTCGGTTCAGTTCAATTCGGTTCAGTTCAGTTGTTTTATGCCGAAGAGAACATACCCTCATAGCTACATAAGTAGAGACAGTGTATTCTATGTAGGAGAAGCTTTGAATTGGGTTCTTTTTTACTGTTTGTGACGTTTAGTTTATCTGTAGCTTGCTGATATGATTTAGATAAGTCAAAGGGACTTCACAATTCCAGGGTGTAATTTGGTGTGCTAATCCACAATGAAGACCTAAACTAAGCAATTTGATCAAACAGATCAAACAAAACCAATCTTAAAACCCAAGAAAGGGTGAACATGCATCTCACAAGTTCCTCACTGGTTTTTATGAGAACTGCCAGACTGAAGCATGACATGCATCCATTTGTTCATTTAATTTCACCAAGTTTCTAGACCAAGGAATCCAACGTGCTACTATTTGTTCTGATGATCCTTGCAATGATGCATTACGTTCAATAACCAGCCCAATGCTAAACAATTCAGCCACAATATTGTGTAAGATCATGCAAACAGAAACTAGGCGTTTCACCTTGTCTACCGTGACCCATTCACCTTCACATCCTGTATCTCTAAAGGCAACCCTTATCATGTAACTTTTACCGGAAGAATAATTTAGGAACTACATTAATCTTGGTTTTTACAGGGTATTTTGGAGGTTTCAAGTTTTAAGTTATGTTATTCAAGTAATTGCAAACCAAGTGTTGTAACCTGTAGTTGAAAATGTTTACGATCTTCCATTAAATCTTGCGATACTTTTTTCCTATATCCTGTACATATCAAAGGCTCTAAATGTTCATGAAGATTACATGGATGGAGGGAGCTAACAATAATATGAAGAAAATGGGTTTGCAGAAGCATATAGCACCAGATAGAATTGAATCGAGCAAGATAATCTTTATGAACGGCCACATGTGATAAGATTTCAGTACATATAGCCGACTCCATCGTTTGATATCAAGGCTTTGGCATCATTGTGTAGTTGCTGTAGTGTGATGACTACAGTGAAGGGTTTTTAAGTCTAAGACCTGTTTTCATGATTTAGCATCCTATAATAGATGTTCTTCATCTTGGACCCAACGCTATGCAATGGTATTAAAACAGCTTGAAAATTTATTGTAGTGGCTGTTACAGCCTATTTTGTTTACATGTTTTTTTTTAATACTATTTAACTGGCCTAGTTGAGGTTTCATTATCGATGGCTTCATTAGTGATTAGCATATCCAATCTGTTGCCGCAGGGGGTAAGGCTGCGTACATTTGACCCCCTCCCCCTACCTTGCTTTTAATGGGAATCTTGTAACAAGCATTGGGGTAATGTTGTTGTGGATCGGAAAACATAATTCAATTGTTGTGGATTGCTAATATATAACTGTTGCTCATTAAAAGGATGAATATTTAACTGTTGGCATAGAAGGTTTTTGTGGTCAGGATGGAATGCTCTATGTATTGTAATAATTGTATTGATGCTGAGAATTGGATAATGACAATTTGCAGGTAAATTTAGCTCGAGAAACACTTAAGGGCTTGTTAGCTCATTGGTTGGCAAAAAAGAAAACAAAGGTCTGGATCTCAATCATCAGCAAATGGTGAAGTTCAATCAGTGAAAGATGTCTCTGCCAGAAGCATAACCCATTCAAGAATTGAGGTTGATGGTAGTGCAGAAAATGATTCAATGATATATCCTCCATTTGAGTTCTCTGCTGTATATCCTCCTTCTATTATCACCGAGGGTTCTCAAGGGGGTGCATGGAGGAAAAAAATAGCTGATCTGGATGGTACTGAAGATGAAAAGGATCTCCCTGGTGGGTTATGGATTGTGTTCTGAACAATCGTCTACCTCCCAGAGAGAATACCAAGTAATTTCCTGCTAACTTGTTCGTTATTTATGGCAAATGATTATCTGACTGAAAGCTAAATTATCGCTTCAAATAACTTGCTCAACTCACCTGTTATATGCCCGGGGCTCTGACTAATCGGCTATCTCTTATAGCAGTTTATCTTCTGTTTCATGGTTAGTCTTTTGGGAGATCTAGTGAATTGATCAATCATTATAGTGTATTGCAAACTTGTAGCTTAGGTGTTTAGGTTGAGGTGGAGACGCTTGTTCTAAATGCTGTCTGCTTGCAGTACACTGTATTGTTGCTGGCCTTTGGATTTGTTCACTGAAAGTAATGAGATTTGAGATATCATTTCCGATTATGCATGCTAAAGAGGTGTCCTCTTTTGAAGCCAGAAATACATCAGCTATAAGAAGCCTGCTTTGGGCTCTCTCTTGTCATTTCCCATTTTCCCTTGTGTCAAATTGTCAACAGCGAAAGTGTACTCTGCTATTGTTTTTTTGGTTGCCACCTGATTCAGTAAGAGCTTACTTGTAGTCAGATGATGATGCATTGAGCTGTATATTTGCAGGTGTAGCTTTTACTTGCATCCATGTGAAGGCTCTACTATCCAAATTTTGACCCAAGGGAAGTTGAGTGCTCCTCGTATATTAAGAATACATAAGGTCAGTGTTACTGTCTTTTTTGGTCACGAGTCAAGACGTTTCTTGTTCATTACAGCATGCAGTGTGTGTATTTTGATATTTGTGTCATGCTGAGTGCTAGATCTTTTTATTGAAGATTAAGTTTTTGCTTTTGTATTTACACTGAATATAGAACTTTGGTCTTTGTGTATGATCGAAAACCCATATCACTATTCAAGTTCTGATAGGAAATTATAGGGATTCTGAGAGTAGAGAATTGTATATAAGTTCCGGACTTTGTCACTGAATAAAGGTATTAGTTCTGGTGGGGCAAGTTTTCTTTTTACCTGGTTTTGGATGGGTATACCGTATATTTTGAATTGTACATTTGAATGTGTGAATCAGGTGGTGGGTAAATTTCACAATGAAGAGCTCAACTGTGGTGTAGTTTTGAGGTCCTGTGCTCTCCTATTTTTTGGTTTTAGGACTTGTCACAGGGGCGGCAGTTTACTATCGGTATATGCTGAACTTCAGTGTTTATATTTGATTAAACAAGAAAAAGAAACATAGTCTGTTTTTCCACTTCTTACTTGTCTTTGTATTTCTTTCCTCCTACTTTTAATCTGCGAATTTTTTTGTCCACCCGGGTAAAGACTTCTCTCTCAAACCTCAAGATACCACCTTATGACTCCATATCTGGCACACTGCAAAATTTTGCTTCTTCCCTTGCTCCCTTCTGACTCCATAACTGAGCTTCTGCAACCAATTAAAGCCACTAACTTCTGTTATACTTATTCTCGAATTCATTCTTTCTCTTCCTACTAATCAATGAAATACATAACCTCTGAAGAAAGCAAATTCCAATATCAGTTGAATATAACTGGAAGCAGTATAATCATTGCATAATTTGCACTTTATTAACTCTCTGCTAATTTCGACTTGTGAATCCAGATCAGACCCTACAATTAATCCAATAGAACATATCAGAAAGTAACATAATTGAAGAATAAGAAGCAACCACCAACTTGCACAAGGCTCCAGCTTCTAGACTTCTCTTCTTCTTAACTTGCATACCTAAAGCCTTAATGCCAGAATTCATCATGCGTATTTTTGGACCCTATGTGACCACTATGGTTTTACCCAAGGTAGTGGTCACACTGTTTATTGTTTGAATGATTCTGCAAATTCAGGTTAGCTGCTTATACAAAATTTGCCATACTGCTGCTTTATGACTAGTAGGGTTTAGCACTTTTTCTGGAAAGATTGATTGGAACTCATGATATTTCTAATCTGATAAGTACACTTGTATGGTTTAATCATCTGAAAAATTGTTTTCTAGCAAATTTGTCTCAGCTGCTCATTTCAGTGCTTTCATGATTCCCTCCAAATATGGGTTACCTTCCCTTACCCTGTCAACAGCAGGCAATAGGCCCCTAGTTATCTTGTGGACATATTACTTCCCTTAATTGTGTTGAATGTTTCATTGTTTCCCTATTTCTTTAAGGGATATGCAAAATATCAGTATCATTTTTATTTTTATTCCATATATAGCATGCACGCATATGATGTATTTGCTAAGTATGATTTCTTGAAGGTTTAATTGAAATTTTAAATGATGTCTTGGATCTACTTTCTCTACTTCTATTTCGTAGGTTATCAACTATGTTGTTGAAAAGATGGTCCTCGACAAATCATTGGAGGGTGCGGCTGGAGATGGGACATTTGCTCCCGGATTGGCTGGAGGACCCTTGCAGCATTCAACAACTGGAGCAGATGCTCTTCGGTCGGGTTTGAGACCTTGGCAGCGGCTAAAGCCTGCCATTGAAATCTTGTGCAATAATCAGGCATGTTAATGCTTGAGCAAATCATAGTTTTTCATATTCTATCATTGGTCTTACCTCTATATTTTATCTAGTACGTCATTTAAATACAAGGAAAAAATATTCTATAGGGTATACTCTCTTGTATCTGTCCACTTGTCTGAATCTTAGATCTGGATTGATGTGACCTTTTAACTTTTGACACATGAAGTAAATTTTTACTGAAAGGTATTGGATTATAATTTATCTTAGGTAGTTGTAGGTTAATAACTATGCCTTTACCGAGTTCGAACCAGCCACTGTCTGTGTTGAACCTGAATATACGTGTCAAGCTTTTTGTTTATGCAATCTGTTGAGGGTCGTAACATGAACATTTGACAAAATCTTATTGCCTTGAAATTGGATGGCCTATTTTTCAGGTATTATTGCCTGATATGAGTTTGGCGACTGTACGAAGCTTATATCTGGAAAAAACCTGAGGATTTTGGTACTTCATTATCGTGTGATGCAGGGAAGGTGACTTACTCAAAGCCACAAGGTGCGTTCTCTTTTAATTTAGCTACTGCTCAAAGGATAGGTGTCATAGTTACTTTGTTCAGCTTTTGCCTGTATGGTGCTGCTGCTTTCAGTTAGCTTGTAGAAAAAAAAAATATTATTCTTTAGAATCTTGATATAACTATGGTATCATTTGAACATGTCCTTAATGGTCCCAGTTCTTCTTCGTCCTATATTTGTCGAGTGACGAACTATTGCTGTTATCACTTTATTAGTAAGTGTCAATTTGGTGTGGAAAGATGTCCACTAGAAAAGGAAAAACTAATTTTTATTCTGTCCATATCATGCTGGGCTCTGGTTGCTGGTTGGGCCAGTTTGATGGCTCTGTATGAATTAGCAGTTTGATCCCCTCTGTCCCCGTTTTTGATCCAATGTGGAGTAATATGCATGTAAACATTGTAGCTTAACTATCGTTTCCGTTTAAAATTCTTAATATCATCCTAATTATTTTTGATGAGAGAAGCACTAAGAGTATTGAGGAGTGGTGGATAAATCTCTTTTTCCATACTTGAGGGTAGTGGGTTCGAAACCCCGTATTATGACGATGATGCCATGATGTAAGTAGAGAGCTATCAGAGGAGGGGAGAGTGACACGTTGCAGATTGCGTATATTTCCCACACTTTTTAATACTCCATAATAGTAGATTGTGGATTACCTTCTACCGTAGAGTGGAGTGAATGAGTGATCGCAGGCAAACCATGATTTTTTTCTGCTTCAGTTGTACAAAAGATGGTTTCTGCCTGATGGACTCCCCTGCAGATTACCTACTTCTGCAGTTGTTTATTTAATCTTGCAAGTTGCAACTTCTTGCATTTCACAACGATTGTCCTCCATTCTTTTTTGGCAATTTCAATTTGATTGCCTTAATTGTCACTTCTTTCATAATTAGTTTTAAAATTGGCACTTCTTTTTATTATACGTGCAGGTTAGGACTGGTAAAGGATTGCAATGGAGCTAGCTGTGTTAGCTCATGGTTTATATATCATGGGTTGCTTATATTGTTGGGACATGTCGAAAGTGCTTCATTGTATATTGGAGAAGGAATTTGATTGCTGGATTTGGCAGCGTTCTCAGGCGTTTCTTGAGAAGTTTCTGGATCGGCATTTTCCATTGTCGGAAATGTTGCGGAATCTGAAGCTCCTATAACTGAAATACGTATGAGCTTTTGTGGATACGGCAACCCTTATTCGTGGAGACTGCTCGCAAAATTGAAGAAATTCTGTGTCGTGTGTAGAGGGTCAATGCAGTAGAGCTGTGAATTTCTAGAGGAATGGGATCAGGAATATGACTATCGAAAGCCTTGTAGATTTGTAACTTTAAGGAGTTAAGGTGTTTCAGTCATAGGAAATAGAAAGGAAGCAAAGCATCTATTTTTTGAACCAAAAAATATTTGTTCCTCCAAATAAATCAGTGTTCATTTTTCTGCACAGTTCTTTGGTATATATTTATTTTCTTAGGTTTTTTGTCCATCTTTTATTTTTATTTTGATTGGAACTTTTTATTGTATTACGTATACGTTTTTTTGATGTTTCGGTCCACATTTACGTGGAAGAAGAGTCCATCGAAATTTAGTGCCAACATTTTTACCAGGAACTCAAATGAATGAAGTATTATGACTTTTGCTAGGTGGGTATAATTCGATAGCACTAGATGTTTTCGTTGAAATTGTGAACTTTAAACTTCTAATTGACTCATTTGGCATGTGAGGATCTTTTGCTAGGATTAGTTCTTTTCTTAAAAAGAAAAAGATATTTTTGGGGAAAGACGAGACAATAATGAAAAATTAGAGAAGGAAATAAATTTCAGCATTGGTATTTAAAACAACTTTTTATTATTTTGAATGGACCGATTTATAATAAATTATTGTGCATTAAAGACCATATGAGTATAGTCGGTTTTTCCTGACATAGTAAGTTTTTGTATGATACAATTTTTATATATATTCAGAACTTAGATGATATAATCAATTTTCCGATATATAGTCGCTTTTGGTATGACATAGTTGGATTTTTTTTTTAATATAGTGGTTTTAGATGATAAAGTCGGCTTTGATACATTAATAAATATCGTGTTAACCCATCCCACTCCAAGACGCTTTTGTTTAAACAATATATATGCAATGGTTATACTTCTTATAAAGGACATTAGCTAACCTTAAATAATTGCTTGTTTCGACTTTTAAAACTTATCAATAGTTGACCATAATTTTTGCCAATATAAATATTGACCAAAGTCTTATTAAATCCGTCTAAATCTATAATTTTGAAATATCAATTTTGTTGATCTTTACTAGATTATGTAACTACAAATAATTAAATAGACCATTATTCGAAATGTAAGGAGTAATATTCACATATTTTTCTATTTTTATTCCCTATTACATTTTAGGAAAAGTACATAATATACAACATTTTTATTTTCATTCTTACAATATTTTTCATATTTTTGCTGAACTAAACTATTTTTGCCTAACTCAATTTTAATTTTGAATACTTTTACTTGTGAATTGTGTGTTTCACGAGTAAAAGTACATTTTAATTTTGAACATTGTGTCTTATACAAATGAATATTCATGTACTACAATGATATTCGATCGTTTATTTTGGCGATTTATATAAGTAAGAGCAAAACGTTATTAGAAAACAACATTAAATTTGGGTCCTATTATCAAAAACTAAACGTTAGCAAAATGGGGTAGAGCGAAACAACACTGTCTCATTAAAAATGTGCATGTGGTCTTCGTTTTGAACATTGAGTCTCGGGTAAAAGAACATATGTTGCAATGTTGATTATTAATTTATTATCGTTTAATCACTTGTAATAAAGGTGTAGAGACTCTTCAATTCACCTAGCTAGGATTTAAGTTTTTGTCCGTTTAGGTCGAAATAGTTTAGCTTTTCCTTAGTTTTAGGGTTGTTTTCTTCATGCAATGCGTGCATTGGTCTTGTTCTATCCATCTCGTGAGAGGTTCTTTTACCCTTTCAATGAGTTTTTTATTCTCATAGTTTGTATGAGTTTTTTTTACTTTTATGATGTTAATAATTTGGAAGGTGATTTGTATTCAAGAAGTTTAGGATTTTCCCATCAATTGTTGATCATAACTATTATAACACATAATATAATGGTGAAAGCCTCCACTAGGAAAGATGCGAAGACATCGAAGTCATTGTTCACTTTAAGTTTGAAGCAATGGAGTTGGAGCTACGCCGAAAGATGCTTAAAATTATGTGTTTTTTTTTTTTTCCAAGTTGTACCATTAAAATTTTTTATTGTTTAATATTGTACCTCTTCATCGAGTCAAAATACATTAGTCTATAATATTTTAACTTCGTTGTTTTAACTTACATTTAAAGGAAGAGAAATTCTTAGGCTTTAAAAAGGTTGACGCAATGGGAGCAGAGTAAATTTTTTGTTGGAAAATTTCACTCTAATGTAAGTCTAAAAGAGTTGAAAATAAGAATATTAACTGAAAAGTTAAAGTTGACCTAATGGAAGGGTGCAAGTAACATAGAACCCGTAAAAATAGCAAGGGTACAACTTGAAAGAATAATACATTGGTGGTACAATGTATTTTTTTTAAGAAAGGAAGGAATATATAAATTAAAACATAGCTGGATCTAAAGATCCCTTAGCACAGAAGTCAAGAAGCACGCCTGGCTTCCAAAAGAAAACAAACCAAACCACAAAAAGTACACATAGCAAAAGACAAAATCCCATACATCAATGATAGAGAAAACAAAAGTAAAGCCTTAAACCCCTCTAATCGAGACTCCGTAGTAATGATGTTGTTTTCCTAAGGTGCATTCCTCGGATATCCTTGTTGTAGGCTTGAAACCGGTGGGCATTGCATGAACACTCCTAGATCTTCCATACAACGCCCATGGGCACTGGGCAAGCAAGATGGTGAGCCACCACATTGGCCTCCCGTTTGACATTGAACATCGAGCCTTGAGCCTTGAGCCTTGAGGATAGTAACATTCCAATCCCGGTTAAGTAGAGTAACCAATAAAGCGCTCCGAATTCAGCGAGAGTAGTAGTTGAGATTTGAGAATCCCCCTCTTCCCGGGAGGCGACATTAGGTGGTACAATGTAGAAGAAAACACTAAAACATAGGGATATTCTCATATAAGACCCAAAAAAATGGTGTAGGGTATACTTGCTAAGTAAGAAATGATATAATAATAATGAGCCTATAATTAAAATAAAATTGTTGCAATTAATATGACACAACCGAATATGAAAAGTATTGCGATTAATATGAGACGACTAGAGTTGGAAAGTATTGTTATTTATATTTTTATTTTTTTAGGTAAGATGAAGGGTCGCACTCATGCAGTAGGAAACCCCAAATGTAGCTCCGGCCAGGGTTTGATCCCTATATCCGGTGATATGAGTGGGAAGCGACTTACTACTCCACCACCTCAACCTCATTGCGATTTATATAAGACAAACATATTTAAATACCTATCACGATTAGTATAAGGCTATATTGAAAATTAAAAGTACTCGTAATTAATATGGAATGTATATTACTAAATATAAAAAAATTGGGATTAATGTGGAATAGAGGAACACACCCCAACAAAGTCCTTAGTGGTGCCGACACGTCCGTATAGTGAGGAAGATGCGTCATATATTATATTTAATAGTTCAATGTATACTGAATAACAAAGTCAAATGAATACATATACATGTTAATAAAGCCTCAATAAATATATGTACATCTCTCATAAGTATATGCTCATCGATATTATGGGCTTCATGTTCATAACCTAATGTTTGATGTTCATCGCGCAACTCTTTACCTTAAGAACGTGGCATCTACTAATTTGCACCAACAAAGGGCTACTTTTCAATGTCGTAACTGCAAACTCTTGTCTAGTTCTGAAGTTGTCTAGTTCAAAAAGGGAAGGGATACGTGGCTGAAGCTACAACATACTACTACTAGTGGAAAACTTGAAACTACAAATCACTTGGCAACTGCAAGTCCACCCAAGTTGAAGGAGAATCAGGCCATCCAACAGCCATGTCATTGTCTTCTATACCACATCCCCATTCTCAGGTACTCTTTTTCTCCTTTTTTGTCATCTAATTATCAATGAAATTGACCCAAAACAGAATTCTGCTCAATATTCATCGTTACGTCGCCTAAGTTATTTGCACTTTTTCATCATCTAATATTATTTCAGCATTTTATTTGATACCCATCAATTTTTATCTCAACCATTGGTCCCCAAATTTGTGTAAAAATTTCATCTTTCTTTTCCACAAAGTTTCATTTTTTCTTTTCATTAACATTCTAATATTTAGATATTTATAGTTCATGTGGAACCCACCACACAATCTGCTGAATTATAGTATATCAATTTCTGTGTGTGGGTTTTTCTTGAAGCATAAGACAATGCTAACATTTCTAGTGTGAATTGCTATATAATATAGTTGGAGAAATTTAGAGAAGTTTGCTGCTATTATCTATTACTGTCGTTAAATTAGACATTTTCTTTTGCTGTAGTTCTAGTTTGTTCTTGGTTATTGGCTGATTGTATGAACCATGACATCAGTACTTTCTTTCCGGCTATGTCCTAGTTTTCCCAGAAATTTAGGTTATAGACATGGACTTGGAGCTAGGGTTATGTGTAATTTAGATAGTGATAATTCAACAGCCTTATATCCAGGTAGTGTTAGTGTGAGTGGTGCTCCTGTTGTTGAGGAAAGTGAGAAAATTGGGTCCTCAGTTGCTGGAGGAAACGGGCATGTAGGCGGCATTGGTGGAGAGAAAGATAGGGACAAAAGAAAAGATTCCTCGCAATTAGAAGTGCTATGGGATGATGGGTTTGGGTCTGCAAGCATGAAGGATTATCTTGATATTGCTAAAGACATGACTAAGCCTGATGGTGGACCACCTAGGTGGTTTTCCCCTGTAGAATGTGGGCGCCCTTTGAAGGGTTCTCCTTTGCTTCTGTTTTTGCCTGGTAATTTACGCCTGACCCTGCACGCTTAGTTTAATTTTTGTTTAACACTTAGATTATACACTCAGGAGCATGATGTGCAATATGCTTAGATTATACACTCAGGAGCATGATGTGCAATATGCTCTCGCTTAATGTTTTTGAGTATATTTCCATGTTCTTTTATCATATTGCTATGTTCTTTTATTGCGTGCTCTTTTATTACGAATTGTATCTCTTTTATGAATGAAGATGAGATAATTCTTTGTTGTTACGATATATTCTTTTACATTGAACTGCATGTTATGATGCACATCAAGCTCTCTTGTGTAGGATAAGTTTGTAAGTATCTGTTGTATACTTGTATGGATGACTGGTTTCAAGTTTGGCTGATTCTTACCATTTCTTGCATACAGGTATGGATGGAGTTGGGTTGGGTCTCATTATGCACCATAGGGCCCTGGGGAAGTAAGTCACTATGTGTGGCTGGTCTCTTGCAATTATATATAAATGCTTTGAGTTTCCAGTGCAACATAAAGATTAGAAGCAAACCTCAGTCAATCTTGAATGACAAATGCATCTAAATTTATTTTGGGTGATAAATTGTTTTTCTATTTGATTTAAAATTTGTTAATAGGAGTACCCCATGTAGCCTTTGAATCATAAATTTTGAGAGCTCTCTCGTACTTTTTACATCCTTAAATTAATTCTGGAGAAAAAAGTGTATTTTTCCTTTAATTATACCTTCTGTTGTGTGGCTGTGTACTTTTCTAATTTACTTTGCATTTTTTATTTTTCTGCTTCTTGTTCTAGCCTCAGAAATACAGAGTAAAGATCTGAACTATTTTAGCGACATTTTAATCTGCTATTGAGGTCGCTATGCTAGGTTTTGATAAAATTATGCTTTTCTGTAGGGTGCGTCAATTCAGCTATATATTATTCCATATCTAATTCTCTCTCTGGCTGCAGGGTATTTGAGGTTCAGTGTTTGCATATTCCTGTTTATGATAGGACACCATTCGAAGGTATGTCTACATTCTTAGTTATATGGTCTCCTTATTAAATAACAAACTGTTTATATGCTGAGTGACTACTGTTATGCGCCTTCTTTTACTAATTATTTCTTCAGACGTGTTTGTTATGGAGTAATCAAAGTATAATAGAAAAATTGAAAGTAAGACAAAGCGTGCGATGGAGAGAGAAAAAGGGTTGCTGTAATGGAGAGTGATAGTTGACAATATTATTCAACGTGTGGTTTTCCATGCAAAATAGGGGTGTGAAGGCTAAGTGGAGAGTGAAAAAAAAATAAGGTAGTATCATTTTTACTGTTCTGCTGCACATTGCTTCTGGTCACCTTGTAGCAGTTGTATCTTCTTACATCTTAGTGTATTTTTTTTTTTTTTTCCTGTATAAGCATTAATTAGGCAACTTTACTTTCTTTGTATAGCCTAGTGGTCTGGATTCTGGAATCATCATTCCCTAGTGTTGGGATGCTCTGAATCTGGAGTTCAAATGACCCAACACATTATATTGGGATATCTGTTCTCACTTCCTGCTTTCTGCTTTGGGCTTGTTTTATTGGCCTTATCCGGTTGTGTATTTAGGGAGTAAATAGTAATATATAAACTCTTAGCTACATCATTCTGCCCCCAATTTTATAATTTGTACTCACTCTTCAGAACCTGATAAATCTTTTCTCCCTTGTCTGTGGACGTAGCTAACGCATTGTTAGTGAACCACATTAAATCTGTGTCGATTGTTTATGTTTCTTTTGGTTGCTCTTGTTATGACACTTAGTGAAGGTCACTGTGTCTTTTCATGTTGAGCATGTTTGACCTTATTTCGACCAACACTTATATTCTATATGGATTTGGAGATAGGACTTGTATTGCATGTGTTTGGACACCATCTCTTTTTTTTAGGGTTCATGAGGTACTTTCTTGTGTGCTTATAGTGTAATTTCTGGGGACACAATTGGTGGTTATTCTTAAGTCTAAACCAAGAGCTTTAAAGACGGAAATATGTTCCTCTTCATCAGTATGTAAGACAAATTTATTTAATTGCAGCTGTAATCTGTGATGGGGTTATGAAATTCTGATAGAAGGAGTTCATGATGGAAAAAAATTGCAGCTGATCCTAGTTTCAGATTTTGGAAATTGTCGGGGAGGGGAAAGTTATGACTTAGCAGTGTAGTCCATAGTAGTCTGCTTAGTATGGTGCAAAGAGGCCATATGCTTGCTCTTGTCATTGCTCACATTCATGTGAGGGCAAAATAGTTTATGTAAATGTTGGTTTATGGTTACTGCAAGCTTGTGAAACTCAGATGTGCTGAACATGTGGATATATCCTGTGACCTGAAACACTTTTAGTTCTTAAAGTTTCCTCTTTTGTTGTGAAGTGCTGGTGGACATTGTTGAAGAAGTAGTTCGTAGAGAGCATGCTTCATCTCCAAACAAGCCCATTTATCTGGTCGGAGATTCCCTTGGAGGATGTCTAGCTCTTGCTGTTGCTGCTCGTAATCCGATGATCGACTTGGTTTTAATACTTGCTAATCCTGGTCAGTCAGCAGGGATGTATTAATGTTTGCTAATTTCATCATTATTACTTCTATTTAAACAACTCTGATTAACAGTTTAATGTGTTCACGATCTGTGGTACTCTATAGCAACATCACTGGAGATGAGCCAGCTTAAACCATTGTTTCCTATCTTGGAAGCATTGCCGGATGAGCTTCACAATGCGGTCCCATATCTCCTTAGTTTTGTCATGGGTATGTATCATTGTCATTGGACCAATCATGTATCTTATTTGTTGTAAATGAATTCACATTGTGGGTTAGTTCTGTCAATCATGCTTTACATAGCGCCATAGGGTCCTTAGGAACCTGCGATGTCTTTGTTTGATTGTAAATACAACTTCATCTTGGTCCAATATCATAAGAAAATGAAGAATATTGTAATATGAAAAAAACAAAGCCAACAGGGGACAAGGCAGAACAAGGTGCTGTCCAAACTTCGAAAGGCTAATAGTTCAAAACTAAAAGTTAGTCAAACTTGTTGCATGTTAGGGCCGGTTCTCCCCAAGCTTATTTTCGTTCAGCTTCAATTCAGTTCAGTTCAGTTCCTAAATTATTATCATTACTATTAATTAGTTATAATTTAATTCAGTCCAATTCAGTTCGGTTCAGCTTGTTTTATGCCGAAGAGAACAGGCCCTTAGTTAGGATAACATCTTTGTTATTGCAATGGGTTATGCTGTGTAGATATGACCACCTTTATCCTGCTTATGGCGTGGTCTTTTCAAAGACATTGGGGTAGTGTTGTAATTAATGTTGCTCATTATCTATGTTATCGTCACTTCCAAAAGCTTATAAGGAATACATATATATAAAATATGGTTGTAATGGTCGTAGTAGAATTACATGTGACGACTTACCCTAGAGAGATATTTGGCACTCGGGCATCCTTACTCATTCTTTAGTATCTTTTAAAAGAGAGAAATGATATAATTTTCCTAGCTCAAGTGTTAGGAGTGTTGTTAGGGGGTATAGATTGGTCAACTGTGGCTTAGTTGCTATTCTTTTGGGTGCTTCATAACTTCATATCCCCCGAGCTATTCTTAACATAGGAAAGTGTGTTAGCATGCTATTTTCCTTGAGTTGAGATTTTCTTTTTACAAAACAAACTATTTCGATTTCTTTTTCTCCAAAACTGTAGCTATGGTGAAGATGTACATAGATGTTCAGATTGAGGATTTGAGTGGGTAGATGAGCTGTGTTTGCATGTGATGGGTTGGGCCTCCAAATGGAAAGTTAATGCAAATTTTCCAATTTTGATCAAGAAATTCCAAGTGCTTATGTATGAGTTATGACTTAAGATTGAGTTGGTTTTATATATATTGTTTATAAAGTAGAATTGGGGTTGGGAAGGGAATTGAAATCATACTGCTTAACGTGTAAGGCATCTGATACCAGCTTACAAGGCCTATATTATTCCTTTGGGAAAAATAATTCGTTGTTAAGTCTGATTATCTAATATAAGCCAATTCCTATGTGTTACGTGGTGGATTAAGGGCAAAAAGGTGCCTTGTTGAGTGTAGTAAAAGATGTACTTCTTTCTTAGTGTTTTTACATCTATCATAGTAAGGACAATTCTTCGATTCTCTTTGGTTTTAATAGCTAAGAAACCTTACCTTAGATCAGAATGGCATGACGTTGGGTGCAAGTTTGATGCTAATTAGCATAGTCTCGTCTTTTATAGGTTTTGGCATATGGCCTTCCTCAATTAGGTCTTTTTTTTCCTGTTCGATTGATGATTTTTTTGAAAAGATTTCTTCTTATGTGGGTCTCTAAAGTTGATTGAAAAAAACTTATGGCTTTTGTCACTATTAAGTGTGTACAAATTGGCTAAAAATGTGCACATGCACTAGCTTTCTCTTGAACATATATATTCTACTGAACTATTTGTATATTAATTCCAGGTGAACCAGTGAAGATGGCAATGGTCAATGTTGACAAGAAGCTTCCGCCTAGTCCAATGATTCAACAATTGTCTGAAAATCTCACTGCTTTGCTGCCACGACTGTCTGTACGATTCTTTTGCTAATTTTTACTAAATATTGTATTACTGACCACCTTATAGCCTTCCCACATAACCATACATTGCCTTCCGCATCCTGTAAAGATCTTCATTGTAGAGTATATTGTAAGGAAACTAATACAGGATGTAAAGACGCAGAAACAAGGAAACACAATTTTCAAAACTCATACCTTTTGAAAATTGTAAAACCACATAATCAGAAATTATAAATAACAATTTTTGCTTAAAAATCTAAAATTTTATTGTTTGTTACCAACAAAAATTTAAATAAAGAAATTATTGGAGTTTCTTTTGTTTTTTATCGCGAGATAATAGGAAGAAAAGGTCACTTTAGGATGGTTGAGATCCTTGAAGGGAAAATAACTTGCTGGTCATTCAAGGAAAAGTTTTCCCAGAATTTTCTACTTGTAGAAGTTTTGTGCATCAACTGATAAGTTAAAAAGAATTTCTTATTTGTTAAACTATCGGTTGTTAATAATGGATGTAAGTCAAAACCATGAGATACTTTGAAATGTAATTCTTATCTCTTAGTATGTACTCTACCTTTGTTAGCCACAATAATGTGTGCAACTGGGTTAGGACTTGGGGGTGAATCATTTATAGTAGAGCTGGCAAAACTTGACCCGGCACGACAACACGACATGAATTGGACATGAAATAAGCGAGTGATTGTTGAAATTCTTTTTCCCATTGATTTAAGCGGGTCAACATGAGTTAATTGCTTAATAAATGGGCAAGTTAGTGTTGGCATTTTCAACCTGAAAGTGACGTACCTTTACCATATAAGAAAATTCTAACATTCTAGCACAATATAAAGGTAAGAGTTAGCATAATCTGAATTTATTTTTTAAAATTTCCAATATATTATAAAATTATAGGTTATCTAAACATAATTTGATATAATTGTACAACAAAATCGGACTTCGAGAAAGTTATTTATTGAAACAGGTCTCGCATGACTACTGTGTTTAATTAAACACATTGGGCTAAATTCAATTGCTTTAATCCGTTTGTTTAAATGGGTTGGGTTAGTGTCAAAGGTTTTCAACCCATTTATTGTCTTACATGAACACGAATTCGACACAACATAACATATATGCCAGCTCTACTTCTAGGACGTAACAGAGTCTGACCTTTTACTGTATGAAGTTATCTCCTTGCACTTTCCAAGCAAACAACCTTTACCAAGTCCAAAATTGTCGACTCGGAGACCATGAAAAGCCATGTTGAACAAATATTAGAAAACAAGGGGAATATTACGAAAAAGAGGGAGTATCTGGTAGTGACATCTGACCTGGCATACATTTAAGATAAATATTCGTTTAATTATGAACTCATACAATTGTATATTAATTTGGAATTGTTAAAGTAATTCCTTCTTTTGCTATAAGCTTTTTTCCTCTCTTATTTGACTATCATATCTTATATCATTCTTAGGTTATATCTGATCTCATTCCCAAAGACTCACTTGTTTGGAAGCTTAAGCTGCTCAAATCAGCTGCTGCATATGCTAATTCTCGACTGCATGCTGTCAAAGCTGAAGTGCTTGTGCTTGCTAGGTTCGTTCCACTGTAATTTTACGAAACATCTGTTTTTGCTTAAGAGGAAGTTTTTGAAAAGCTATAAAAGAACTAAATTTTATGTCTTCATAAGAAATAATTTAATCAGGAATATAGTAATTTGCTTCTTCTATTCAAGATGATAGACTTTGACAGTTTGATCCCTGTATATTGACAAAAGATTCCGCCCCCCTCCGGGAAGCAGCAGGGACCTACATTGAGGCAAGTGGTGTCACTTGACACATACAAAGTTTTTGTCTACCTTTTTATGGGGCCATTTAGAAAAAAAAAAATAGTGTTTATTGTAGATTCAGCAACTCGAAATACCAATCCCAAAACCTATGGCTGACACCCCAAAACTAAATTCTTGGGTCTGCCACTATCCCAAGAAAGTGTAACAGAAAATAAGAATCCACACATAACTACTGGTAAAGTAAGCTGGATAAGCCTGATCATAACTGAGCTACTACGTTATTGTTTTCTCAGTTTTTCGCTGAGATTAGCAGTATGGGTGTTCCAAAGCTATCTCTATTGTATTTGCACGTAATTGGCAGGTTGCTGTTTATCAATCATTATTGAAAGAGGACTCTTGTTTCTCACACTGCCTAGCTATGTCGTGTTTTGTTCTCTTATCAATTAAAATTAATCTGTACATATTTTTATACTATGCTTATACACTTCAACTGCAAAAAGAACCAATTTGTTACATCTTAGTAATAACAGCAGAGCCTCTTGATTACTAATACTTAAAGATGTGTAATACTTGTGGGTCTATTTGCCATTTCAGCTTAAAGGATAACATGCTTCCTAGTGGTGATGAAGCAAAAAGACTTTCTAGGTTGCTGAAGAATTGTGAAGTTCGAACTTTCAAAGAGAATGGGCATACTCTTTTGCTGGTAGGTTTTCACTATGGTATTGGTTCCTAGATTCTTTACTTTGCTCACATTACTAACAACAATCCGTAGGTAAGCTGTAAGTACCGTTTCGAGGAAAATCTCATGCATTCCTTTCATCATTAGATAGTTACCTGCCATATAATCGCAAAAATCAGTTCAATGCTGTGGCAAACTATAGTTGATACCAGGGTCACCATGTTGCTCTGGTCTAAAACTAAGGCCACAGGCTACGAAAGCCTCTCTTTCCTTTTCTGTTCACGCCCAAAGATATTCTCTGATGATGCTTTCTTTTGCTCTAGCAACGGTCTTTGGGAAAATTACGTAGAGGACCAATAAGCTTAACTTGTGAATTCAAAACTACATAGAGTTGATTATTTTATTTTCCCTGTGTACTACATAGAGTTGAATTCCCTGCCCGCTCACATCCTGATTTTAATTTAGTTGTGACGTCTTGGATGGCTGTTTGCAAATCATTGCACTGAGCTCTTAGAGGGAAAAAAAAAACTTATATTTGTGATTTATTTGATTCTATATGAAAATTCTAATTTAATGAACCAAGTTATAGAATATATGTAATCTTCTAAGCAATATAATGTGAAAGGTGTTTCGATCAAAGGGAAAAAATTGTGCATGCCTCAAATTTGACAAAGTCATCACAGTTGGACTGTAGTGCTTTGGCAAGCGAGGTATTTTGTTGATGTTTGATCTACGTGCAAGATTTATGCAAGCCATGTTGGGATATTAGGAATTTATTATATGGAAAGGATTAAATTGATTTGTGCTAAGTTTTGAAAGATTCCTTTATAGTTTAATCAAGTAGCTTGCTCATAGAAAATGTAGCCCTTGCTAAAATGGTTGTTTCATAAGACAATGTGAATGTCCTGCTGCAAACAACACTGCAATTGGTACAACTGAATTTTGATTATGCAGTTTCAAGGTATTGTAGTTGGGTATTGAACGTTTGATGTATGATATCTTGCTTTAAACTAGACTACAACTTATGTGCTCACTGGCATCAAGTGTTGACATAAACACTTAAAACAAGTATGACGGTATTGACTATTGACAATGTGCTGCATTATTGAAACAGGAAGATGGCATTAATCTGCTTACTGTCATCAGAGCCACTGGAAAATATCGCCATTCAAAGAGGCTGGATTATGTCACTGACTTCGTGCCTCCAAGTCTGTCAGAGTTTAAATATGGATTTGATCAATATAGTGGGTAATGATAAAAACTCACTGTTCTTAGATGTTAGAAATCTGCAATTTATTATTCAGTTAAACTTCCTATAACTCTATACAAGATATGCGTCCGTTTTGCTTAACGATTTGTTGTGGATCTTTTAGGAAAAATCTCCTAATAGTCTTTGAGTAATTTAGGCTAGGCTGCATACATCTGGACCTCCCTAGGGCCTAGACCCTGCCTTAGTGGGATTTATACGAGGTTATTGTTAAACCTTTTAAATGAACCTAGATCTAATGCTTTTTAGCTTGTTTGTTCTTAAGTTAGAAAAAAAAAGAATTAAAACAAAAGTAGTAGTAAAAGAAGTGGTTGGATAAGCAGCAAGATAGCGCTACAATGGTGGCAACACCTAATGTGGATCCTGTAGCTTGTGACTGAAATACCATATGTCCTGTTTCTTTGCACAAAATTACAAGCCAATAACTCTTGAAGTGTGTTTTTTTTTTTCTTTGAAAGGTCTACATGGAAGCTGTGAAAACCATTCAAGAAGTCCTGATATGCATGTGAAACACACATACCTGCACACACATGGCTCCTTGAAGCTTTGGTCAATTTGGTCTCAGGATCGACAGACTGTCGTTAGTATATATATTGTGTATACATGCTCCCATATACATACACACAGGACTCATATACAACCGTCAAAGCTTAGATCTATTTGGTCTTAGGACCTGAGAGCTATCTGTACACATTAGATTCAGAGCTGTAGTGCATAAAAATGCTTTGATCACTTGTGAACCTTTTATTTCTATAGAGAAAATGAAAAAGAAGGCAAGATATGAAAATCCTGCACCTGCCTCATATAGGTGTATCACGTATGTTTTACTTTGGGGTAAAAATTATTATGCAAACCCTTCATGAATAATTAGGTCTATGTGGTTCAGAGCTACAATTCTGGGGGGTTCTGTTTTATGCCTTCTGCATGCATAGTCTTGTGGTATCAGCCTACTCCTTTATAGTTAAGCTTCTTCTTGATGCTGCCTTGGCTTTCTGAGTATTTACTATTTAGTTGCTATAAATTTGCTAGCTAGTTAAAAAAAATCATATTATATACTTACTGGTTGCCTATGTATCATATGAATTTCAGATGGCCTCAGAATTATACCAGTCCTGTGATGTTCTCAACTTTAAGAGATGGAACAATAGTGCAAGGTCTCAGTGGGGTGCCCAGTGAGGGTCCTGTCTTACTAGTAGGTTACCATATGTTGATGGGTTTGGAGCTCTCTGGCCTTATTGAAGCATTTTTAAGGGAGAAAAAACTTATGGTTCGAGGTTTAGCTCATCCTGCATTATTTGCTGCAAGCTCTTCAAATAAAGAATTGTCATATTTTGATTACACGAGAGTATTTGGTGCAGTACCTGTGACTGCTAGCAACTTCTTTAAATTATTTTCAACAAAGTCACACATACTTCTTTATCCTGGTGGAGCACGTGAGGCTCTACATTACAGGGTAAGTATAATTTGATTATTTAAGATCTTCCATCTATTGGATACAACATTTTGTTTTCATGTTTGTGAAAATTTTAGTTCTTTATCCTTTATTTAATTTTTAGTTGGCTTTATCATGCTGCACTAGTATATCATAGTACTTTGTAAGTTTGTATTCGTCATAAAATATTTAGCATTCAAGCTTTTGACTAGTTATTCACTCACAGGGTGAACAATACAAGTTAATTTGGCCTGACCGACCTGAATTTGTGCGAATGGCTGCAAAATTTAAGGCCACAATTGTACCTTTTGGAGTTGTTGGAGAAGATGATATAGCAGAGGTAACCTCTCAGATTTTGTAGGCCTTCTGAATGTTTATTTTTTTTCCTTTTATCAAATTTCTCGGCAACTTCTAGATTTCTTCCTACATTCTAATGTTTGGAGTTGATCAAAAGTATTACAAAGATTGGACTGATTGTAGTGTAGGAGTAAGACCTGAGAGAGACTATCTTCGGCCTTAATCAGTATGAGCTACCAACACTGCTTTCTTATATTAATTGGAGCAGATTATGCTACATTCTTTATTATAGTGGATTTTATGTCCTCTCCGCTTGTTGTTTGCCACATTTGTTTTTGGTCTCTACCTTCTTTGTCAAGTGCGCTTAGGTTGAATCTATAATTCTAGGCTAATCATATATGTAAATCAGAAAAGAATAGAAGATGATGATGAGGGGGAAAAAAGTATATTTCTTACATGACCCTGTAATGGGAAGTAAATTATTGATTTATGCATTGCAGTTGGTCCTTGACTATAATGACTTAATGAGAATTCCTGTGGTGAATGATCTTATTCGAAAAGGTGCTGATGACAACGTAAGAGTGAGGTATGTATCTACCTTTTTATGATTGCAGGCTTCTTCTCGTACTTGAACTTATCTCAACTTTTGTGAAATGATGCTTAATATCTCTACTTAATATAAACTTTTGTTTATTGAATCTATCTCATTTCATTAAATATTACATTTTGTTAGAACCTAGTGATTACTTATACTTATTTTGAATTTCGACTCTTGCAGCTTTTTGGCCTTCAAATTGTTGAACAATGTTAAAAATCGAAATAGGTTTATATTTTCAAAAATGTTTACTATTATTAAGCAAACAGAGATCACAATTTTTTTGTCCTGCCTCTAATTTTTTCAATCAATTATAAAGAACAAAATTTTGTTCTACTCTCTTCTATATTTTATGGGACACTGCAAAATGAAATTATCATTTATGTGTAATATTGCAACTTGCATTTTATTGTGATGTACAGAACTAGTGATGAAGGGGAAGTTGGGAATGAAAACCTCTTCTTTCCTGGACTTTTGCCGAAAATACCCGGTCGCTTTTACTATCTTTTCGGTAAGCCGATTGAAACTCAAGGGAAAGAAGAGATCCTGAGAAATAGAAAGAGTGCAGAAGAAATGTATCTGCAGATTAAATCTGAAGTAGCTTCAAGTATAGATTATTTACTTAAGAAGAGAGAAGAGGATCCTTACAGAAATATTATTGACAGAACCATTTATAAGTTGTTTTCTACACCTGCACAAGATGTGCCATCCTTTTCCCCAGAAACAAAGAGGGAACTATAAGGTACTCATAATTTTGACTGTATGATATAATAATGTCTATATTCAATATTCCATTATTTTGTAATATTTATTAGCATTTTTTTCCAAATACTATTTGTTTGTGTTGTTTTTTTTTCCCCGCCAAAAAAGGTTATGATTTGTGAGATTGTAGAATGCAGTAAATCACTGAACAAATTTTAATTGAATCAAATGCCTTGGAGCTGGTACTTCATGGATTGCGCATATAACATCACCTCAATGGCCAAATCGCGAGTCCCATTTGGCCTTGCTGTCCTTGCACCAGATAGAGTCATACTGTCATGGTGATGATAAAAATTCAAACCTCTTGGGAGTTGGGATACATTTGTAAAAATGTCTTGAAAGAAGGTGGCTTCAATTTGAAGTCTTCTGCCTGAGCTTCATTCGATGCTATTTCTAAAATTCAGAGCGAGGTGTTCTAACAAGAACCAAAGTTTTTGCTGCTGATGGGCCTAAACAAAAATGCAGAGCTTTTTAGGGGGGACTAAAGTGAGACATGTTATTGAAGATGCTCTATGAGATATGGTGATAATGCACGAAAGTTGCTGATCTCCTTTCATCTTTCTTCCAATTAGAAGAATCAGGTGAAACAGTCCTACTGAGAACCCATCTTACTGATAAGTTGTATGCTGAATTTGATTATATCATGTGTGACAATAGGAAATTAGAGAGATTCTTCAGAAATTCTTTCTGATCTACGTAGCAGAAGTCAGGATCATCTGTTGTTTATCTAGTAAATATATATTTTCGAGCTTACTATTTAATGTAGAAACTTAACTAGCTCAGTAATCTAGAGAAAATACACAGAAAATTGTCTCCCAACTAAGGAAGTACCCAGAATATATGGCTTGGTTCGATTATAGGAGTGGATAAGGCTATGCTGAAGGAGCCACCGTGATTATGTCTCAGGAAGGCCAATCATCAGTTATGATGCTACTCGCAGTAGTCGTACATATGTCAGAAGAACCGAGTCACGTGTAGCTCTGCATAGAAGTACCCCACTTCTCAAGTGAAGGTGAAGTAGATCCCCTTGATGAACAACTATAGTCGTCCTCGAGAGGTTGAGGAGTTCCTACAGCTGGTTCTTGATGAAGTCAATGGTTCACCTGGTTTAGCCGCCGGCACATCAGTTTGGCTCTCCGGTGAAATGGTACCCCACTAGGCACTAACAACTATGTATTTGACTATGAAGCTCCTAAGCAGTGGGATAGGTTACCTCATCAGGTTGTTAAACTGTGATGCTTTGTAAAGCTTTCTTAGTCACTTTGGCTCCCTTGGCATGTAGAACTGCCCCTCTATGATCTTTGTGTATGCTCGAAAATGGTATAACTTTTCAAGTTTTGATACGTAATCACATGAATTCTGAGAAGAGAGAAATGTATATAAGTTCCTGGACTTTGTCACTGAATATTAGTTCCGATGAAGCAAGTTTCCTTTTCCTGGTTTTGGAAGGGTATGCTGTATACTTTGAATTGTAGATCAGGTATTGGGGTAAAATCCATAAGGAAGAGCTCAACTGTGGTCTAATTTTGGTTTCAGGTCCTGTAGTCTCATTTATTTCGTATAAGGACTTGCTGTTGGGCTGCAGTTTACTATTGGTATATGCTAAACTCCACAATTTTTATTATGATAACAATATCTGCAAATTTCCTTTCCTTCTCTCTCAAACCTCAATACCACCTTATGACTCTCCATATCTGCGCACTACTATCTTTTGTTCCACCCCTTTACCCTTCTGATTCCATAACTGAGCGCTTCTAAAACCATTAAAGCCACAAAACTTCTATTACACTCGATTTTTTTTCTCTCCCACTAATTGATGATAACTTCTTAGGAAAGCAAATTCCGATTTAGACGAATATATCAGGGAGCAGTGTATTCATTGCATAATGTGCACTTTATTACTCCCTCCGGTCTTTATAAATTTACCCGTATTCCTTTTTGGGATGTCCCTTATTAGTTTACCCATTTCTTTTGTTTCTATTTTTGGAATGAGACCACTAACTTTCCATCACACATATATTTAACTTTAATATAAAATAATAGTTTCTCTTTATTTCTATGTCCCATAACATTGTTTCTCCTAAAACTCTGTGCAAAAGAAACGGGTAAACTAATACAGACCGGAGGGAGTAACTCTCTCTGCTGATTTTGACTTGCGAACCAGATCAGACCCAACACTTAGTCCAATAAAGGAACATGATTGAAGAAATAGAAGCAGCAGGCAATATATCAGAAAAGAACATAATTGAAGATATGAAATTGCATATCTAAAGTCTCTATTTAATGCCAGAATTCATCATGAGTTTGTTTGGACCATATTTGGCCATTATGGTATTACCTGAGGTAGTAGCCACATAGTGTTCAATGGTTAAATGATTCTGCAATCACACATTCGTTGCTTTATTCGTATACAAAATTTGCCATTCTTGCTGCTCTATTCCTAGTAGAGTTTACACTGTTTTCTGGAAAGATTGATTGGAACTCATGATATTTCTGCTCTGGTAAGTACGTTTGTTTGGTCAATTTAACGATCTTTCGATCCATGTAAAAAAATTGTTTTAATTTTCCTGGTAAATTTGTCTCAGCTGGTCATTTCAGTGCCTTCATGTTTCCCTCCCAAGATGGTTGTGAGTTTTTTTTTTACCTCTCCTTACCCCTGCCACCAGGCGCTAGTTATCTTGTGGACATAATACTTTCTTAATTAAGTTGATCTTGAAAGTTCTGCTCTTTCTCTAGGGAATATGCTGATACATCAAGTATCATTTTTTATATTTATTCCATATATTGCAGGCACGCAGATGATTTATTTGCTAAGGTTTCATTAAATTTTAGCTGATGTTTCGGATCTACTTTCTCTACTTGTATCTCGTAGGTTATCAACTATGTTGTTGAAAAGAGTAAAAGATGGTCCTTGACAAATCATTGAGGGTGTGGCTGGAGATGGGACATTTGCTCCTGGATTGGGTGGAGGACCCTTGCAGCATTCAGCAACTTGAGGGAATGGGGTTCTTCAGTTGGGGTTGAGACCTTGGCAGCGGTTAAAGCCTGCCATTGAAATCTTATGCAATTATCAGGCATGTTAACAGTTAACAAAATGTTAATGCTTGTTATTACCTCTATTTTATCATCTACTGAACTTTCATTTGGTTACTAGCAAGAAAGTTCTGTAGGGGTATCCTCTTCTTGTATCTGGCCACTTGTCTGAATCTTAGATCTGGAATGATGTGACCTTTTGACTTTTGACACATGAAATTAGTCTTTAGGGGAAAGGTATTGGAATATTGGATCATAATCTATTCTAGGTAGTGTTAGGTCAATAACTATGCCTTTACTGGCTTACTGCTTCTGAATATCGAGCTAGCTACTCCTTGTGTTGAATTTGGATGTCAAGCCTTTTGTTTTTTGCAATCTGTTGAGGGTGTTAACATGAACTTATGACAAAACCTTATTGCGTTGAACCTGAATCGCCTATTTTTCAGGTATTATGCCTGATACGAGTTTGGTGACAATGCGAGCTTATGTCTGGAAAAAGCCTGAAGATCTGGTACTGCATTATCGTGTGATGCTGGGAAGATGACTTTACTTAAAGCCACAAGGTGTGTTCTGCTTTAATTCAGCTACTACTAAAACTATAGGTGTCATTCCATTAAAAAAAAAAATGTAGGTGTCATAGTTGGTCTTGTTCAGCTCTTGCCTGTATGCTGTTGCTGCTTCCAGTTAGCTTGTAGGTATTTTATAATTTTTTTTTTGGAATTCAACTATGGTATCATTTGAACATGTTCTGTATGCCCTGAGTTGATGTTCGTCCTATATCTGACGAGTGATGAACAATTGTTGTTATCAATCTATTAGTAGTGTCAATTTGGTGTGGAAAGATGTCAGTAAAAAAGGAAAAGGTAATTTCATTTATATTATGCATTTAAAACAGTATAGTTCAACTCTAATTTTTCATTAGCAACCCATATTGTCATCTTTTTTAGATTTTGCTTTCATTTTTTATGAGAGAAGCAATAAGAGTATAGTGGAGTGGTCGGTGGTGGACTAATCTCTTTCTTTTCATACTTTTAAGTAGTGTGTCCGACACTCCATATTTACTATGTTTGTATTTTCTTAATTGTATGACAATGATGTGGATATAGAGTTATTAGAGGGGAGAGTGACACATTGCAAATTGCAAACTATTTTCCTTAATAATGTTGAAAAAATAAAAAAAATCCCGCTTTGCATCAAACTGAAACATATATATGTGAATACCGTCTACGATTGGGGAAGGTTCTTTTTCCTAGGGTTTCTAAGTCTTGCAGATCACGACATTGATGAGTTATGATAAAACTAATGTACAAATACTAGAGGACAGATGCTTAATGCATGCTGGCAAAATGGCTGGATGATCTATCTCCTAAGGGTTGTGGGTTCAAGTTCTCCGTGTAACATAATCTCTATTATATAAGGGAAGGAGGAAGCATGGTGTCCCCTTTGAAGAGACGTTTTACCCCCTTCCTTTCTAAATTACAAAACTAATTTCAAACAAATTGGGCTTTGAAAAAAACTGACGAAAATACAATTATAACAATCAATCACTCAAATGAGGAAACTTTACAAAAACTAAAAGATTCAATTACAAACTATAAACCATTAGTAATTACATACTCCGTTCTCAAAAACCATTTACAATTACATACTCAGAAAATTACCAATACACTACAATGTTAATACAAATTACAAATTAAGAAAAACATACGATTTCAACGGGGAGATCACACATTTGTCCATTGGCGATTTGCGAACTTTTAAAAAAGGTGCATAATTTCTTTTAATCTTGCAAGTTATTTCAAATTAGTTGAAAAAAAAAACTAACAACTCTTATGTTCGAATGCATGTTCAGTTGTAGTATTGATAATTACATGTTTTAGAAAAAAAAATACAATAAAATTGATACATGAATAATTTAAGTTTGTATTGTATGGTATAAATTTCGAAATAATTATTAAAAAATCAGTACATGTTTGTAACAAAAAAAAGGCATTATAAAATATAAATCAATTTCGAATACAATAACAATGACACAAAAATCAATCTAAAAAAGAAATTACATTAATTTGCCAAAACAAATAGTGAAATTGAAAACCGATGAAAACAATTGATTTTCTTTTAGTAGTCCATGGAATGAAATATAAAAACCGGATATGAATTTTGAAAAAATAGTATTTCATAATTAAAAAGAAGGGTATAAAAATAACTTTTCGATAGTAAGTTTTCGAAATATAAATGTAATCTTATAAACCATTAGTACAAAATCATATTTCTTATGAATAAATAAAAACCCAGAAGCAAAGGTCTTTTACCGAATAAATTATGCGTAAATTTGATTTAATCACTTTGCATACAAAATTTGCCAAAGCAGTAGAAGAAGTCTTGAAAAAACAAAGGGAAAGAAAAAGAATAAGGGGATGATTCAAGAACCGACTAGGATTGTAACTAGATTTTTGCAAATTCCAAATTCTGAACTTCAGCCACGAATTTTTTGAAAAAAAACATCTTCACAAATGAAAGTTCAAACATAATGTAACTGGATGTTTGAGAAATACTATAGTTGACAATTGAATTTTTGGGACGAAATCAGGAACATAAAACGTAAGGAATTACCTTCAAACTTGAGGCCCTCTATTTAATTCGTCAACCAAGTAAACCCCAATTTAAACCCCACCCGACGAACGTTCTTCAACATTAAATTACCACCCAGATCGAAATGAAAACCCAAAAAGACCGACAAGAACAAAGACCGAAATTACCCAGAAATCAATGGAGCCTTGATGGGGTTAATTTTGACACCAGGATGAGCTAATTAATGTGGTGTTTCTTTGTGAAAATAACCATGAGATCGACTAAATCTCAATCTTTTTAAGTGAATAGGAAAGATAGTGAGAATAAGGAGATGAATTGTTCTTATTTTTTGAGGGAAGGGGAGATGTAAGGTTGTAGGTGGGAAGATTAAAATATGGAGGATCAGATGATAAAATACGTGAGATTCATCATATGGGTATGTGGGGTGGATAGTTATACGGGGTAGGTGGGATTGATAGTCATATGGATAGGTGGGAAAAATTATGTGGATTTGTTACTGCATACATGCGATGTGGCTTTAGGTTACAATCTTTTTTTTCCATTAACAAATAATAAACGTTAATCAGTTACTCAATTAGTTATAAGTTAAACAACAATATTACATAAAATAATGAAGTGTTTTTAAATACTATGTGTAAGTATTTCAATCTTTCTTATTCACAAAATGGAGGTGAAATTAGATACGAACTTTCGTTTTTGGTTTGTTTTACTAGAGTAACAGTTACGCCTAAAATATCGTCGCACGCACCGCGCGCATAAAAAAGCTAGGTATCCCACTAATAAAACTCTGAACAAAATTTTAAAAAAATGCTCAACTTTTGCCCGCGTGATGGGAGCCGAACCCAAGACTTCAATGAAGTGGCAATATGCTTCCGAGGTTCCCACCAACTCAGTTGCCATGCTTCTCGTGCATAGTTACTTGGAACAAAATCGCTACTTTCACCTGAGAAATTGCTATTTGAAGTAGCGATTTTGTTCTCTGTCGCTACTAGAGATGGCAACTTATCAGATAAAATCGCTACCTCAAGTGGCGATTTTGCATCAAATCGAGAAAAATTAAATTTACACCCAAGACTACATGGACGGACGGTTACTGGTAAATTAGTTTGAGACCAATGGAAAATGCGATATATATTCTTCTTTAGCATTATTTAAGGAAACCGTTCGCAGATTACATACATTGCACGTGTATTTTTAGTAATAATAGTAGACTACCTTTTACTGTAGAGTGGAGTCAATGAGAGTGTTCACTGGCAAACATGATTTTTCCTGATGCAGTTGTACAGAATGATCATCTCTACCTTTGCAGTCTCAAATTTTGTTGTTTATCCAATGTTGCAACTTCTGGCATTTCACAATCGTTGTCCTCCTTTCAATTCTGGTATTTTTCAATTTGGTTGCCGTAATTGTCAATATTTTCATAATTCAGTTTTTATTTTTCACTTCTTCCTTTTTTGTTTTAACTTGTAACCTGTACTCATGAAGGCGTAATAATGATATACTTTCTTAGCTGAACTTGCTCTTCGTTGATGAAATGTTTGTATTTAGCTACTGCCTGTGGCTCTAAATTCCTTTATGTACTATGCGTGCAGTTTAGGACTGTCTGGTAAAGGATTAATATGGAACCAATATATATCATGGGTTACTTATATTGTGGGGATTGTTGATTGCTTCATCGTACATTGGAGAAGGATTTTGATTGCTGGATTTGGCAGCGTTCTCTCGGGTGTCTTGAGAAGTTTCTGATCGGCATTTTCCATTATCGGAAATGTTGCAGAATCTGAGGCTCCTACAACTGAAATACGTACGAGCTGTCACTCATGGATACGGCGACCTTTATTCGTGTAGACTGCTCGTAGAATTGAAGAAGTTGTCTTGTGTAGAGAGCCAATGCAGTAGAGCTGTGAATTTCTAGAGGAATGGGACCGGGAATATGATATCAAAAGCCTTGTGGATTTGTAACTTTTAAGGATTAAGGTGTTTCCAGTCATAGGAAGTAGAAAGGAAGCAAGGCATCTGTTTTATTCATGAAACATTTGTCCTGCAAATAAATCAGTGTTTAATTGTATACTACAAATAAACATTTGTTCTGCGTATGTGATCATAGATTTTATTTAGTCATTTATCTATATTTGTAGAGGGATATAAATATAATGGCTGCTGTTGTTTCTTTCCAAATATTCCAAAAACTAACCCACTTTTTTCGTATCCGGTTCATGTCGTGTTAAACTACTTTTTGGTGATTTTACCAATTTTCTATAAATCCTGTTTTTGTGTAGCAATTGTGTTATACGGGTTAAAGCGTGTCATCTTTGTATTGGAAATCTCAACACTAAACCAACCCATTCAATAAGACGTGGCGTGTTATGTTGACCAGTCTAACTAAACGAGTTGGAAATTCTCAACACTAAGTCTTTTTTTGGTATCCGATTTACGTTGTGTCAACTTTTGCCATCTCTACTTTTAGTTATAGGACATGTGAAACCTTATAACAGAATGAAGGAGTATATTGTACTACTTTTGTATTTTTTTTGACAAGAGCTACATCTAAACAGCTAGAAATCAGTAGAACATGAAGAGAAAAATTTAGCTAAAACATGAGCTTGGTTCAATTGCTGTCGAGGCACCTTACGAATAGAATAGTAGGACAAGGTAGGAGCTAAAATGATGATGTGTTGAACAGTCCATCGAAGTGAGACATTAGAGGAGCCATGTATTTTAATACTTGTAACATATGCCATATTTCTCGCTCCTCATTTTATTTTGGTATAAATGGGCGATTAAGCGCAGTGAAGTAGACGTAGATACAATCCTAAGTTTTGGGTATTGCCCTACAAGACTTTACCAATTAAGCTACTTGTGGCATCTCCTCCTCCTTATTGGTTCATGTGTCATTTTCATCTGGGGAAACTATT